>OY294048.1:32150057-32351937 GCA_958510825.1 Brachypterus glaber
CAAAGGTGACTTAAAGAGATATTAAAGATGTCGTAGCTCGTCATTCAAGACGTCTTAGGAACGTCGGTTTTCGCCGTATATGCATCTTAAAGACGTCTTAACGACGTCGTATGTTACAAAAGGTAACGTCTTTAAGACATCTTTTTTAAGACGCCTTACAGACGCCTTGCACAGGCGACTTTACAACATAATGACCACTTCCCATTTACGTTGCTAGGTACGGTCGTATTGATATAAAAAGCATAATAATAACTAGAACAAGAGGTAATTTGTTTGCCAAAAAAAGATCTTAAAAAAATGTGATTAAAAAAAAAAATAATTTTTTTTTCAGTTTTTGAAAATTTCTTTTTTGATTTTTTTTTATTTTTTTTCGTTTTTCGTAAAAAGACATTTTTTTTTAAATTTTTGTTTTTCAAAAAAAGATCTTTAAAAAAATGATATATTTTTTTAATAGCTGATTGTGGTTAATTTATTTTTAGCGATGAGTATCGAAGTTAAGATGTCTTGTACCGATACTTAAAAGACATCTTATAGACATCATAATCAGATATCTTTTAAACATCCTAAAAAGAAGTCCATAAGATATCCTTTTCACGTCTTTAGGCGTCCAGACATAATTAAGATCTAAAAAAGACGTCTTTTAGATATCATGTGCTGTCTGGGTTAGGTTGCTGAAAGTGAAAGGGTAGTTTTCTTGAAAATTGATATATTGAAGTTTTTGAGGGTGCTAAAACTGAATCTTAAAATACATTTTTTCTAAATCCACCCCCTGAGAGGGTGAGGGGTAGTTTTCGTAAAAATATTTTTGGCGAAAGGGCAATTTTTTTTCCATATGGATGCCCCCCCCCACTTAAAGTGAAATAAATCCGCCCCTGTGTGGATGCAGTACTGTAATCGCACACATGCGTGCGCTATGCGCACAGGCCGCCGACCCCGAAGGGACCGCCAGCCCAAAGGGTATACACTATAGTGCACTATATATGCAATTCTGACAGTTCCCTTCCCATATATACATTATTAATGTAACATTAAACACAGTCGAACATGTAATGAATTCTAAATCCGGGATCACTGTTTATGAACAATCGACCCTATATCTAAAATATTTACCCTAATGTTACATTACTATAGTAATACATTATACATTAACATTATAATGTACATAAATTAATTAATTATGAATTTATTGATTTTAACTTGTAAATATCATTTACTTTATTTGACCCAAGATAATAGGTACGTATTATTTTATTATTATTATTTTATTGTACAATAAAAACACTGCTGCCAATAAAAAAATAACTTTCGACTATGTGCATGTTTTTTTTTTGTAAAAGACGAATATATTAAGCAAATGCTTAACTTTATTATGTATTTTGAACAAAATGCTTAGTTTTTCTTTACAAGTAAAGGTTAATTATAATTACGTCCCATGGACGTATGCATACCAAAAAATTTATAAAATTAAAATTATAATTATTTTATTCATTTTTTTAAGAAAAAAAAGAGGGATTTTGAGGCGCTAGATCCACATGGCCGTAACTATGTGGGCAAGGGGGCCTTAGTCCCCCCTGGCATTGGTTTGAGGGGCGTTTTTTAAGCCACCTACCTATGCACTTTTCTGCCTACCTAAGCTGAAAGGTCCTATCTGTGTATGTTAAACCTATGTAGATAGGACCTTTCAGCTTAGCGCGGCAGTTTTAACCTTATATAATAATAAAAATCTGTAGATCAGACATACAACTCGACATACCTAGAATACGATAGGCATAGATTAACGTTATTTGAAAATAATCCTTTTTATATAGGTGCAGCCAGTAAATACGTTTAAGAAAAAAATTAAAACAATATTAATTAGTAATGCTTTTTACTCTCTTGATGAATACTTAAATTTTAGATTTTAATATATAAATATCTAACTATATATGGTGTCGTTATAGAAAAAGGGTGAGTTAATTTAAATTAAATAAGATTCTACTATTTCAAATATGAAATTACTATTATTTTTAATGACTATGTTTTTTAAGAAATAATTAACTTAACCAAATGTATAAAAACTTTTTTTTTTGGTTTAGTATTTTTCCATCTTTTTTTTTTGTTTTTAAAAATAAAATCAATTTAATACCCCTCCTGTGACTGCACTGTGGTAGATATTTAGATATGCTATTTAGTTAAAGAACCAGGCTCTGTATTTTTAACTGTTGTTAATGTGACTTGTCCTATATTATTTGTAATGATCTTTGGATAAATAAACTTCTTATTCTTATTCTTATACAAGCAAGTAACAATAATATTAAAACTCATTCTAAAATATTTTTAACTTTCAGATTACTGTTTTTTTTGCGTGCGGCGCTGTAGATTATATAGTATTATATTATATTATGTTATATTATACTATACTATAATATACTATACCATACTATACTATACTATACTATACTACCCAGACAGCACAAAGATGACTTAAAGAGATCTTAAAGATGTCGTAGCTCGTCATTCAAGACGTCTTAAGAACGTCGGTTTTCGTCGTATATGCATCTTAAAGACGTCTTAACGACGTCGTATGTTACAAAAGGTAACGTCTTTAAGACATCTTTTTTAAGACGCCTTACTGACGCCTTGCACAGGCAACTTTACAACATAATAGCCCCTCCCATTTACGTTGCTAGGTACGGCCGTATTGATATAAAAAGCGTAATAAGAATTAGAATCACAGGTAATTTGTTTGTCAAAAAAAAATCTTAAAAAAAATGTGATTTTAAATTTGTTTTTTTTTTGTTTTGAAATTTTTTTTTTCAATTTTTTTTTTGAAGATTTCTTTTTTGATTTTTTTTCGTGAAAAAAATAAAAAATTGTTTTTTTTGTTTTTTCAAAAAAAGATCTTTAAAAAAATGGTATTTTTTTTAATAGTTGATTGTGTTTAATTTATTTTAAGCAATGAGTATCGAAGTTAAGACGTCTTGTACCGATACTTAAAAGACTTCTTATAGACATAATAATCATAATATGTTTAAAAGATATATTATATCTTTTAAACATCCCTAAAAAGAAGTCCATAAGATATCCTTTTAATGTCTTTAGGCGTCCAGACATAATTAAGATCTAAAAAAGACGTCTTTAAAATATCATGTGCTGTCTGGGTGGTAAGCGGACCTCGCACTATGGGGCCAAAGCCCCAAAACATAACATAGTGTTAAGCCTCACACATTTTGTCCTGCTAGGCACGCCTCTGGATAAGTTCACAAAAAAAAATTAACATAATTGCCCTTGTTAATACAAGTAAATAATAATTGCCCTTATTAATACAAGTAAAGATGCAAAAGCTCGTTGCTCTAGTTTAAAAGGGCACCGGAGTTATTAATAAACCTTATTTTTATTACAATTTTAAAGGGCCGTAGCTCCCTTAGGGCTGATTTCCAGACCAACTTTTATAGGATTTTTTAAATATTTTTTGATGTAGAATCACCTCTTAAATTTTGGCATGCCAGTTACTGATAACCTATATCCCAAAAAACCAGCTTGAGAGTCTAGTATATAGCATCCTAAATTTTTTTTTATATAGCAAGAAAAATGGAAGAAATATTTTGACGTTCAAACTAGTTCTTAAAAATTGAATGAAAAAATGGACGCTATAATTGTACGTCTAAAAGCACTTATAATTATGTTGAAAAATGAATGCTATTTTTAAATTAATTTAAGGTCTTTATTTTAGTAGGTTCCATTTTTAATACTAAATGCTTCCTACTTCCCAGACAGCACATGTGCTGCAAAGATGACTTAAAGAGATCTTAAAGATGTCGTAGCTCGTCGTACAAGGCGTCTTAAGAACGTCGGTTCTCGCCGTATATGCATCTTAAAGACGTCGTATGTTACAAAAGGAAACGTCTTAAGACATCTTTTTTAAGACGCCGTACTGACGCCTTGCACAGGCGATTTTACAACAAATACCCCCTCCCATTTACATTGCTAGGTACGGTCGTATTGATATAAAAAAGCGTATCTAAGAATTAGAATTAGAGGTAATTTGTTTGTCAAAAAGATATTAAAAAATAAAATATAAAATGTTTTTTTTTTTGAAAATTTATTTTTTTAATTTTTTCGTTTTTCGTTAAAACAAAATTTAAAAAAATGAAATTTATTTTTTATTTTTTTGTTTTTAAAAAAATTGTAAATTTTTTAATAGTTGATTGTGGTTAATTTATTTTTATCGATGAGTGTCGAAGTTAAGACGTCTTGTACCGATACTTAAAAGACATATTATAGACATCATAATCACATATCTTTTAAACATCCCTAAAAAGAAGTCCATAAAATATCATTTTTATGTCTTTAGGCGTCCAGACATAATTAAGATCTAAAAAAGACGTCTTTAAGATATCATGTGCTGTCTGGGTATATTATAATTATATTATGTTTTGTTTTGTTATATTGTATTGCGTTGCGTTGCATTACATATAGTATATATTATATTATACTATACTATAATATACTATACCATACTACCCAGGTAGCAAAATAACATGAAATTCCACGTGAAAGTCACGTTAATATGTGACATGTGATGTTAAGATTGTAGTCTCAATTAACAAGAATGTAGCATGGTGGGGATGTCCTAAGTCCGCCCCTAATAACATCACACAATGACATCCGAAAATAACGTGTTTGTGACATCATAAATCCACATTCCTGTTATATCTAATATTTAATGGATGCCGTTACTGGTACTATTTAATATTTAAATAATATTTTAGGATATTAGCTTTTTCTAAATTAAAACCATTAAAAACGCTATAACCCTATAAAAAAATCGGATTTAAAATCAATCAGTAATTGAAACAATCACAGATTGAAACAGATACATTCTAAATACGAAATTGGAGATTAAGCGGAGAATATATCCTTTAATCCGTGTCCGTGGTCTTGAGAAGCCCGGCAGAGCCCCCTATCCATTGGAAATCGTATAATGTGTATACAATTTCCTTATAATAATTTACTCTATCAACATCATCTTATATCGATTTTTTTGCTTCGAACGTCGGTGAGAAGCAAAATAACATGACATTCACGTGAAAGCCACGTTAATATGTGACATGCGATATATTCACAGCGTTGCTAAATATTTGTTATTTAATAACATGGTTGTCACGTCACACGTGTTACGTTGCAAATGTGATGTTAAATACATGTTATTTTTCAATATTATGTGATGTTATGATTTAGTTTAAAAATACACCCAAAAGTGATGTTAATTTCTTGTAATATAACATCCCTTGCTACCTGGGTATACTATACTATACTATATTATATTATATTATGTTTTGTTTTGTTATATTGTATTGCGTTGCGTTGCATTACATATAGTATATATTATATTATATTATACTATACTATAATATACTATACCATACTATACTATACTATACTATACTATATTATATTATATTATGTTTTGTTTTGTTATATTGTATTGCGTTGCATTACATTGCATCGCATCGCATCGCATCGCATTGTATTGTATTATTATATTATATGTTGTAATTACAATAAACAAGCGAGCCCCCGCCAAAATGTGTTGTAAAGGGTTAATTATAATTACGCCCATACAAAAATTTTATAAAATAATAATTATAATATTTTATTAATTTTTTTAAGAAAAATATTTAAAATGAAGGTAAAAAAATAAGACTAGAGGGCTTTTGAGGCGCTACAGCCCGCCAGCCCCACTGATGGTCAGGGCTGGGTAGCATAAACAACACTAGAAAAAGATTCAGATGAAAAAAAAACATGTTTTTTTTTTAAGAAACAGAAAAGGACACTTTCTAATTATTAATTTTAAATGTTTTACAATATTTTTATTTAAATTGGTGGAGTTTTTGGGGCCGCTAAAATAAAATCCGATAATAAACACCAGGGGGTGGAAGACACAAGTTTTTAAATACCTATTTACTTTTTTAAGAGGTTTCTAGGGACACTCGATCTGGGTCTTAAGTTAGCAAGGCGTCTTGTTAACTTAAGACCTAAGTCTAGCGTCCCTATAGTATAGTATCCCCGAGAGTATCCCTATTGAAAATGACGGGTCTGCGCGGGTATAAATGTGGCATAGACCGGACTTGAGCGGGTGAATTTCATCCGCTCAATCCGGTTTATGCACCATTTATGCCCGCCCAGACCCGTCATTTTCAGCAGGGATAATATAGTATATAGAGGTTTATAGTAGCCTGTAAAAAAAATAATTAGGATTCGTATAGAAATTTGTATACGTTTTTTATACGAGTCTAGATTCGTATAAAAAACGTATACGTATTTAGTACGGAATTGAAACATTTGTGCGTTATTTCGTATACGTTTTCTGAATGAATTTATACGAAATTTCATATACGTTTTGTATATGGTCTAACAAAACGTATAAACATATAAAATTCGTATAGACATATAGAAATCAATTACATTTCGTATAGATTCATATACGAATTTTATACGAATCCTAATTAATTTTTTTACAGGGTATATAGAGGTTTCTCACACCCATTTAATATTTTATAAAGTAATTAGCTTTTTAAATTCTTATAAATTGCTTGTGCTGAAAAACATTAAAATTTCGCATGCGGCGCTAAACTTCATTACAAGTGAAGTAAAAAAACATTTTTTTTTTAATTATTATAACACAGCTATGTGTTAAGTAGGTCTAAAGTTTCCTAGGGAACTTATATAAGTTCCCTAGGAAACCTACTCCTTAATTTGACAGTCATTAATAATACCCCGTTGTGTGTGAAGATTTAGTACTTGTTTTTGTGTTTAATAAGCTGTTTTATGCATTCTTTAATAATTTTGCATATAATGCACATTTTTTGTTGCACTGTGATAAAATCCAAATATAATATTTTTAGGGAATTTTCTTTTTGGGTTGGTATTGAAGACCTAAATTTATGGTGCCTAACGTATTGGACTGCTGTCCATTGTTGGATACAAATGTGTTTCATGAAAAAAATAAGAAAAAAATGTCCGTCTTTCTGTCTGTCTGTCCGTCTACAGAACGAATTATCCGATCGACTCGAAATGTTCAGGAAAAATCAAGTTCTGTGAGGGGAATTAAATTCCAAAAATAAAATTACAAAAAAGTTACACAGAAAAAAATTTGGAACAAAAAACTGATAAGGCCCCCCATTTTGCACACCCCTGGTTAAAATAACTACATGAAAATAACATACGAAGATGGGTCTTATTAAGATTAGTTCACGTGCAAAACCTCGTTGCTATATCTCAGACTTCCTGAGTTGTTAAATAAAAACCGAATTTTTAGCCACTTTTAAAGAGGCTTAGCACCCTTATGACGTATTTTTAGAAACATTTTTATAGGAACTTTTTGTCATATTTTCTGATGTAGAATCACACCTCGAGGTTTTTGCTTATTATTTTCGGACACCCTGTATAATGAAATGCGTAGCATTAGATATCTCCACGCTTGTTTTAATTATTAAATTGCCTACCGGTGTAAGGCGGAGCACGTTCGATTTGTAACGCCGAGGTCGCGGGTTCGAATCCCGCATGGATGTGTAGTGGTGTTTAAGGGCAATTGTCCTTAAAACGGCAATTGTTGGTTGCTTAACAAACACTTTTTATCAATACTGTTAGAAATCCTATAGGCTTGTTAACAAGGGGAATTCCCCTATAAAAATCCATTGGCCGCCCTGGCTCTGCCACCCCTCCCAAGTAAAATTCTGGAAATTACGAAAAATTACTTCATAAAATTTATTGCGGAATCCTCGCGGAATCTAATAACATTTTAAAAATATTACAAAAAGGCAGAAATTGTCAGAAAAAGACGGGGGTTTCCGGAAAAAAGACACGTGTCTCGGACTTTTCTAAAAAAATGTATTTCTATACCCAGACAGCACATCATATCTTAAAGACGTCTTTTTTGGATCTTAATTATGTCTGGACGCCTAAAGACATAAAAAAGATATCTTATGGACTTCTTTTTAGGGATGTTTAAAAGATATCTGATTATGATGTGTATAAGATGTCTTTTAAGTATCGGTACAAGACGTCTTAACTTCGATACTCATCGATAAAAATAAATTAACCACAATCAACGATTAAAAATTTAACATTTTTTTAAAGATTTTTTTTTTGAAAAATAAAAAAAATGTTTTTCATTTTATTTTTAATTTACTTTTTACGAAAAACTAAAAAATTAAAAAAAAATCAAAAAGAAATTTTCAAAAAATAAAAACTGAAAAAGTAATTTTCAAAAAAAAAAAAATAACAAAATCACATTCTTTTTAAGATCTTTTTTGACAAACAAATTACCTCTCATTCTAATTATATACGACCGTACCTAGCAACGTAAATGGGAGGGGGTATTATGTTGTAAAGTCACCTGTGCAAGGCGTCAGTAAGGCGTCTTAAAAAAGATGTTACCTTTTGTAACATACGACGTCGTTAAGACGTCTTTAAGATGCATATAGGCGAAAACCGACGTTCTTAAGACGTCTTGAATCACGAGCTACGACATCTTTAAGATCTCTTTAAGTCATCTTTGTGCTGTCTGGGTGGAGAGCTGTATACAGCTCTGATAGAGAGAAACCGAGAAACTCGAGAGAAACATTATTTACAATGCGTTGAAATGGTACAAATAGTTGGAAAACTAACCGATAAACGCGGTTTTCCCAAAATTCCAGATTTCAACCTAACGCTCTTCTCCGTAGGTGGTATGAGTACCACCAGCTGTTCCTTGTCACTCTCGGACACGTTGTGACCAACATTTCCATTCCTAGTCGAACAAGGTAAATCCGACATGCGAAAATTTGTTGCATTATCACCGAAACTGATATTATTCGTATTGTTAACTTGCACTAGGAGGTTGCAGGTTTGCGACGCTATTTGGAACAAGCCTTCTTGGAGGTTCAATTTTGGTTGCGGTTTCCCGAAAAGGTTACAAAATTTAGGCATCTCCACATCGAGTTTCGCGTTTGTTTTCAACCTGGATCGAACATTTGCAAAGAGAACACACAGGTCTCACGGTAATATATCCACGATGACTAACTCATTTTCTCTAGGGGTTTGTTTGGAATACAGGTTGTATACTTAGGCGCAAGCCCTTGATTGATTGTTCACGGTGTCTGGGAATGAAGATTTAGTTCAACTTTGGAATAACCCTAATTATTTTATAGCTCTATTCTACAAAGAATTGAAATAATTTAAGACGAATTTAAAATAAACTAAAAAAAAGTTAACAAAAAAATTAACAGACTTAAGAGTGAATTCTATGTCTCTAAAAAGTAAAAAATAACTCTCTCATTTTTAATTTTTTACCTATTAACATTAGGTTATTTTTAATTTTTTACTTTTTTATCAATTGGTACCAATTTCACCATTCCTTAAATTGAATACTAAACATTTTGTTGTTGTTAAAGCAATACCCACACCCACACAGCACAGAATATTCTATGAACATTCTGAAAAGGTGTCAATATACTTCTTGTAGAATATTCTTCGAGAATATTTATAAAACATAACAATAACATTCTCTTAAAAATGATAACATGCATAGAATGTTCTCTCTAAATAAAAAAATATATTATATTAAAATTAAAATATATCCGACATAAAATACATCCCTATTAAAAATTACTGATTTTTTTTTTTTGAAAAACTTTTTACCAAAAACGATCCCAGCCTATAAGGATAATTAACAATATAGTACTTTTTTGCAACATTAGATGGCGCCACAATCTGTACGCTTTCACTACGTGAACTTTTTAATTTAATATATTCTTATAAGGATCAATTCCATTCAACGATCAATGCTAAAGTCATTCTGGTAGGTTGCAACATCCGATCTTAAAATGGTTGGATGTTTATTGCTTACGTTATATAGTCTAAGTAAATCAACACAAACAAACCTATTATATTCACAAAAATAATTTTTAAATATACCAAAATATTCTATAAATGTTTCATCAAATGTTCTCGGAACGTTCATAGAATTTTCAAAATAGTGAACATTTGAATGTGCATAGAACGTTCTATGGTGATATCAGCACATTGTGGGAATGTTCTTATAATGTTTCAATATTCCCGGAGAATATTCTATGTATATAATAGGAACGTGTTTGTACTGTGTGGGCAGGCTCCCATAAGAACGTGATACATAACAATGCGATGCCGTGATTGGCTTGATGTGCCGCCATGTATCTTGTAAGCTAATCACGGCAGCGCATTCTTATGTTCTTATGCAAGCCTCTGTATAGGCCTTAAATTGTTTGCTATTTAGTACGCAATTGAAACACATTTGGTATACGTTTTCTGAATGAATTTAAACGAAATTTCATATACGTTTTGTATACGAGTCTAGTTGAAATTTCATATATGTATGTATACGAACTTTCAACTAGATTTGTATAAAAAACGTATACGTATTTACTACCCAGACAGCACAAAGATATCTTAAAGAGATCTTAAAGATGTCGTAACTCGTCATTCAAGACGTCTTAAGAACGTCGGTTTTCGCCTTATATACATCTTAATGGCGTCTTAACGACATCGTATGTTATAAAAGGTAACGTCTTTAAGACGCTTTTCTAAAAACGTCTTCAAGACATCTTTTTTAAGACGCTTTACTGACGCCTTGCACAGTCTACTTTACAACATTATGTTGTATTATTAATATCCCCTCCCATTTACGTTGATATAAAAAGCGTATAATATGACAAAATTTAACTCTCATTCTAATTATTGTACTCATTTTTTTTTAAATCGAAAAAAGTTGAAAATAAATTCCGATCAACGTACGTAACTTTTTTAAGAAAGATTACTTTTATTTTAAGGATCAATTCTACCAATTATGAAAGAAATCCCCCCAAAACAAAAAAATTATGGGGGGCAAAACTTATTAAAAACTATTTTCATTTTTTTAAATTTTTTCGTTGGTCACAAAAATAAAATTAAAAAAAAAAAATTAAAAAATTGAAATGTTTTGTTTTGATTTTTTTTAAATTTCTTTTTTCAATTTTTTTTTTCAAAAAAATTTCTTTTTTCAATTTTTCTTTTAAAAAAATGTATTTTTTATTTTTTTTTAATTTATTTTTTTTAGTTTTTTTTTTTGAAAATTTCTTTTTTCAATTTTTTTTTTTAATTTTCGTTTTTGGCTAAAAGAAAATTAAAAAAAAAATTGAAAAATTTTTATACTTATTTTTATTTGATAAGATTTTAAAAAAATATATATTTTTTATTTGGAAAATGCAATATACCATTTACTGTGAATAGTATCTATATAATGAAATGCGTAGCATTACATATCTTCACGGCTTGTTTTTTATTCATCAGTTCTGGGAATAGGTAATATCTATAAAATCTATATTCTAATTTATTTTTAGTGATGAGTATCGAAGGTAAGACGTCTTGTACCGATATTTAAAAGACATCTTAGAGACATCATAATCAGATATCTTTTAAACATCCCTAAAAACAAGTTCATAAGATGTCTTTTTTATGTCTTTAGGCGTCCAGACATAATTCAGATCTAAAAAATACGTCTTTAAGATATCATGTGCTGTCTGGATAAATACTATTTAGTACGAAATTGAAACAAATTTGTGCGAAATTTCGCACACGTTTTCTTTATTTGAGGGCCCTAATCTATACTAATCCGATAAAGTGTATCAAATTACTGCCGTGCTAAGCTGAAAGGTCCTATCTGTGTATGTTAAACCTATGTAGATAGGACCTTTCAGCTTAGCCCGGCAGATTAGCTGTCTATAGATATAGCAACGACGGTATTCCAAGAACGAATTTATCAATTTTAAAAGTTTTGTTAGTGGTAGGAAACAGCATGTGGCGCCACCTATATCATAAAGCTGTCAAGTGCACGTATATATACAGACTGTTATTTTTTTTACCTATACAAGCATTTTTTTCACTTCTGAACGAGATGACCTATCGACTTGAAACTTGAAATATAAGCTAATTGGGCCTATTAATTTAAACAGGTTAAACGTAAAAAAACTAGCGGTAAAGTCCAAAAAAAAAAAAATTGTTTCTTTAAGGACCACTTGTACCAACTTTTGGTCTGGGATTATCTCAGCTAAACCGAGATTAAGTTAAAAATGCTGCGTTCTGATTGGTCGGCTGTCAATTTAATCCAAGTTTAAAGTTAAACCATCATTCAGGTCTATTCAAGTGCGTAAACAATATTGCTATTTTGGCAATATTAATATTGCCAATTGGCAAAAATCGCATGCGATTTTTGCCAGTATTGTCAAAGGCAATAGGGCCAAAATGACATGCGATTTTTGCCAATATTGCCAAATAGGGAAGATTTTATTAAAAAAAAATCTTTAAAAGTTGTTTTTTTATTTATTTTTTTTTTGAAAAAATAAGTAACTTTACGACTTGTTTGTTTTTGTGGACATCTAAGGGCGCATCCACCCGGACAACATTTGCTATTTCACGTGGAAGTCACTATGACATCATGTAAAGATTTTCGCTGAGTTCATGAACGCATACAGATGACTCCTTATTGTAAAGTCATTACGAGATCATGTCATGAAGATCTAGCAGCGGAATGCGCATGCGCAAACTTTAAATTAACCGGAAAATTTAAATTGACCGCGAAATTAAAAAAAGAAACACACACACACACCTTTTTGCTCATATCTTGAAAACACGAAGAGATACCAAAAAAATAACGAAAAAATCAACTCCCTAGACCCCACACAAGTCCATTTTCAACAACTTGAGGACACCGGGATGTTCCCGCTGGGAACTTCCCAGTGGGAATGTTCCCCAATATGACTGGAGGAACTAGTTCTAGGCTAAAGTCTCCAGATATCTACGGCTCACCATACCAATCCGATAATGTGTATCGAATTAGCTGACCAGTAAGTTAATTACTAGTTATTACTAGTAGTATATCGATATTTATAAGGATCCTTATAAAGACAGCTGCCTTTTAATACTAGTATTCCTTTATTCGTTTAAAAAGTTTGGTTTGAGGTAGAAAATAACATGTGGCGCCACCTATAGCATAACGCTGTCAAGTGCACTGAAATTGAAACGTTACAGGAGCCTGTACTATTCGGCAATCGTTCTCAATCGGGTCCCGGGCAACATTTGCTATTTCACGTGGAAATCATTATGACATCATTTAATGATTTAACGTTAAATGTATACACCTCATGACAAACTCATAACAAACATGATCACAAAATCATGAGATGTGCTCATCATGATGTTCGTATGAGTATAAAACGTGCAAATCATAACATGATGCTCTCATGAGGCCTATATGAGTTTATGGATGTTGTCCGGGCACAGGCTCGCATAAGGGAACGTTCAAGTATTACGTAACGCAAATTTTGATCATCATCACGGTATCGCATCCTTATGTATTATGCATAATACATGCTTGCATGCTTGTTATGCGAGCTCTGGATGTGCCTTAACAGGTTGCGACCACCACGAACTGTGGTTTTGGAATTTCCATGGGAGCGCCACAAAAACATACATATTAAAGCGCTGCTGCCAAACTAATTCCCTTAGACTGTTACGTCTCGGCTTACTTATTAATACAATAATTTATTGTAAATAAATAATAATTTGTTTTATTTTACCACATTGCTTTTATTACATTGCCTTTTTATAATTTATTTTATCTTAATAAAACTGTAACTGAAAAATGTAATAATTTATAAAACATAAAAACTAATTTAGGTCTGGCAATCTTGCATAAGGAAATGTCAAACGAAATGATTATAAATGCATAGTTGTGATAAAACTAAGTTATTTTATAATTTATTATAAATGATTTACGGTTTTTTATTTGATTTTCTTTAATTTAACCACAATGGAGTTGGACGAAGGAGTACACAGTGGATTTTTGTATTTGCCAGCAAATGGAAAGTTACTGAAGGTAAATATTTTCTAGTTAAAATTGCTTTGTTTATTTAACCGCAGCATATTTAAATAATTTTAATGATAATAGGTAATGTTATTTATTTTTTCGCGTTATTATTTACGTATATTACGGTATACGTATTATTAATTAAACTAAATCAAACCACCTAAACTTTAAATCCTAACCTCATTCATATGATTTATTATACATATATATGTATTATACCTAGAACTATATATGGAACTAGCCAAATTGCAAGAATATCTTGGCAAGAAAACAAAATTTAGGCCCTTTTGGTAGTCACTCTATACAGGGTTATTCAGAAATAGAGTCATTATTTTTAAGGGGGTGATTCTACAGTGAATACCAGAAACAGTCTTGCCAAACCAAAAAGGTCAAAATCTCCGAAATTTTAATTTAAAATCTCCACATGATATCCGAAAAATCTCCTCAAAATCTCCGATTCTGTATGTGTTATTATAAATTAACTAAAAGCATAATAATGTATATATTAATTGGGTCTATGAAAAAAAGAAAGGTTAACCCCTGCAAAAATTTTGATGATTAAAAAAAAAGTTCCCTCACCTCTAAATTTTAAAATTCTAAAACGCACTATTATAGTGCATTTTAGAATAATAGTCTAATTTGCTCTGCCCCTGGCCAGTGTCAAACTGGACAGGTGTTATAGTGAGAAAAATCTCACGCCTCCACCCCCCGGTTTGGGGACCCCCAAAATTTCCCACCAGGGGTAAAGGTTTTTTTTCAGTGGTGAGAACCCTTTTTTTTAGTCATCAAAATGTTTCACCAGGGGTAAAGCTTTTTTTTGAAGGTGAGGACCTTTTTTTCAAAATCAAAATTTAGTTGGGGCCCCTCACGTGTCACAAATCGGGCCACGGGTTTTCCAGTCCGACACTGCCCCTGGTAAAAATTTTGATGACGATTTTGTGTCCATGAATGTTAGTCATAAAGTCCAAACCTCTAAAATATAAAGAGCTTTGCCCCTTTTTCATGTGGAAATGAAATGTAGATTGATGAAGAAATTCATATAAAACTTCATCACGAATTAATTTTTACCTAATATTATGCAATTTGTTCTTTAATTTCACTATTTACCTTGAATCTCCGCAAAATCTTCACAATTCTTAAATCTCCACAAAATCACCAAGCTTTAAAATCTCCGCAATTTTGAGAAATCTCCACCACAGAACACCCACAGTTTGGTAGCACTGACCAGAAAAAACGGTAGACGTCGGCTTAAAGTGTTATCGTGCTAACTCCACTTGGACGAATTATCGTTTTTGATACCGTTCAAAAGAGGGCGCTTAGTTTCACCATCTGGCTAGGTAACCCTAACCTTTTCCCATATATAACTTTTTCCATGATGCGTTTACCTGCTTACTCCACGCGCTTCAACCGCTAGTTCGAAAAGCTGCTAATTTCGCCAACCATTTTGTTTGGACAAACGTCAACAAAAAGTGGTGTATTTTTACGTTTTGTGTTACAAAAATATAAAGGTAAAGGTAAAAAGCAAAGAACTTTTACCTCGAGAAGTAATTTCAGTCCAATGTTTATGAAGGTGTCATCTTTTTGTTTGTTTATTTACTAACAGAAACGCGATACAGCTTTGTGGTGTAAAATGTAGATGTCGCTAGTCGACTTTCAGGCTACCTAGTAGCGATGTTGCGTAGTTTCCACCTTATCATGAATTTAAATCATTATACTTAAATTAAAAATGTAAAAAACTTTATTGTGTATACTATAATTATGTTTAATAATATAGTATATTTAAATCTATTAAAATTAAACTACTAGTTCATATAAAACTCATACAGAACTAATGTTTCTTAAAATTTACAATAAAATATCCAAAGTGTATGACTATGACTATTAAGTCCTTTTGGGTCACTTTAATTTAGTGTCCAAAAGGACATTTTAAAGAAGAAGAAGAAGAAGAACATTTTTAATAAACATTACACAACATTCGTTTGGAATAAATGAGATTACCGTATTTTTACAACAGAGATTTAGTTATCGTGTATTATTTACCTTTGGTTTTGTTAAAAACAGTAATAAACATTTTACTTACATGAAATAAAACATTTAAAAATCAATAAGACATACATTTTGCAACACACAATAAGACATGGAATATTCCCTGGCGGGAATAAATGCACATGTCAAAATTTACCGCTCTTTTATAAAACTAATACGCAGTTACAATGATATTTACCGCCAAAAACACCTATAGAAAAACACTATAAAAATAAACCTTTTAAAATGCAAGCTTTTCCAAAACACAACAACATAAAAAATCCTTGTCTTTTTCAAACACAGCTTTAATATATACTCGGCGCATTATCTATCTGAATAACAAATTGGATCAAGGAAGCTATGATTAGTGGTTTAAAAATGACTTTTAGTAATATTTTTGTAGCCCATTGTGCTTTTGATAATTTTTAACATTTAGGTTAAATTGACTGTCATTTTACGTCTTACAAATAATAACAAAATCTGTTTAAAAAGTAAAACTTTGTTCAAAATTATAATAAAAGTAAGTTTTTGTTCATAAAGTGCTATTATAAACTTAAATTTAACATTACCTGAATAAAATTACGGACCAGTATTATTTTAACCAAAAAATTCTCTGTTATAGTGTTTACTTCAAAAATTTATAGAGCACTGCATTATATTACTTCATTTAAACAAAATGTTTATAGATTGATGCTTTAGTTTTCTTTTTATGCACTTTTCTTGTTATTTCTTCTTGCTAAAGCAAATTATTTGGATTTTTTTATAAATGTCAAAATAATGTCTTGATTGATAATAAATTTTAAACAAGATGAAAACCTTACATAAGGAACTAAATATATTCTGCCAACCAAATAACAAGAAACAAATGACCATCAACTCAGATAGATAATGCGCGCAGTTTAATTATTAGACATCTGATTTTAGGGAGTCGTGACGTCATAATGCATAGCCGGGTACAATACTTTACTTATAAACTTAACTGCTTCCTTTCAGAAATCTAAACAACAAAAGTTCTGTGTTCTACATCCAAAAAACAATTTTGGCATTGAGAGACTGGAAATATTCGAATCTAATGAAACTATTAAGGAAAAACCTAAAATCATTACTCTGGAAAATGTTATCAAACTAGATACAGCGTACAGTGATACAGCGTTCAGTATAATAACCAAAACCCGAGATTATGAAATAGAAAGTGTGGGAAAAACCGAAAGAGATCAGTGGATATCCGCGATACAGTCTGTGGTGTTTCCCGAAGGAGATGTCTCTAGTATAATTATCGAAGAAGACAACGAATTATATTGCTCTAGTGGCGGTGAAAACGTATATCTTGTTAAGGTAAGAGATGGATTTTTTTGTGGTCAACGTTAACCACGATTTTTTAAAAATACTGGTATAAATTCCATTTTAATATTAAAATAATATCTTCCTTATGTATAAGCGGCTTTGCCCTGACTGAATGACTGACAGAGAATCAACGCCCAGACTAAACCCCTTAAGCGTATCATTGAATCGAAACTCAAAAACAAAATGTCTGCAGGTCCCGACAATGTACCTGTAAGTTTAATAAAAAAATGCGCTGAGTATATTTCCGGCCCACTGACGCACATAATAAATTCCTCATTTACGGATGGAGTGTATCCGTCAAAACTAAAAAATAATCTTGTCATCCCTATATATAAAAAGGGTGGCACCAAGTTGACCGATAATTACCGACCGATCAGCTTGGCCCCTGCCTTCTCTAAAATTTTCGAATACTGCATGCTGGATAGGCTCATCACATTCCTCCATATAAACCAAATTATAGATTCTTCCCAGCATGGGTTTCGACAAAATAGATCAACTCAGACGGCTACACTCTCATTCTTGAGTGATCTTCTCGATAAAATTGACGCTGGAGAGTGCCCTGTTGGGATCTTTTGCGATCTTAGCAGGGCATTTGACTGCGTCAGGCATGACATACTGATTGATAAGCTCTTTAGATATGGCATTAGGGGCCCGGCCCTCGACTGGTTCGAGTCATACCTGAAGAATAGACAACAATCAGTTCAAATTTCCCACAGATCTGATAACTTCTCAAAAAATTATATATCCAATCCGGTTACAATAAATATAGGTGTCCCCCAAGGGTCAATATTGGGGCCCATACTTTTTGTACTGTTCATTAACGACCTTCCTGCAAATATTAAACAGCTTTTGGTCATTATGCAGATGACACGTCACTTTTGGTTGGTTCAACGCCAACTTTCTCTACTTAAATACCTCTAAAACAAAATGCTTACGCTTTCACACAGCACAAAACAAAAGTGTTAACACGGTTAACCCCTCAGTTAATGATATTAGCATCAAACAGACCAACACTGTAGACTTTTTAGGCATAACTCTAGATGACACTTTACGGTGGAACGCTCAGTGTGATAAACTAACAAAACAATTAAGTGTTATTTGCTACCAAATAAGGTCGTTAAAAAGAAATTTAGTTGCTTCACAATTAGTTACTTACTATCATGCACATGTACACTCCAGATTAACATACGGGGTTCTTCTATGGGGACTTTCTTCTAACTCCCAAAAAATATTTTTAATTCAAAAGCGTATTGTACGCACTATTGCGGGGGTAAAATATAACCACCCCTTTGTTGAATTGTTTAAAAAGTTTGGAATATTACCTCTACCATGTGTTATTACATTAGAATTACTCACCTATGTTCATAAAAATAAGTCTAGTTATGTCAGCAACAATATGATCCATAATCATACCACAAGGAACTCAACAAAAATACATATAAATTCCCATAGACTACAATTAACATATGATAAGTCACCCTTTGTAAAAGGTGGCATACTTAATAATAAATTACCAACTCTCATAAGAGAAATTAAAAACATGCACACTTTTAGAAAATCATTAAAAAAGTATCTATTAAGCAAGTGTTACTATGTAGTCGACGACTTTAATTGGCCAGGGGAACGGTCGTAATTACGACTTAAGTCTTAATATTTTATTTATGTATACGTTCTTAACAATTTTGTTAATAATTAATGTTAATATTTATTATGTTACGTACTATGTATGTATTGTACTATTCTATGTTAACCAATGGTTAATAACCACCCAGGTAGCAAAATAACATGACATTGTGAAAGTCACGTTAATATGTGACATGTGATGTTAAGATTGTAGTCTCATTTAACAAGAATGTAGCATGGTGGGGATGTCCTAAGTCCGCCCCTAATAACATCACACAATGACATCCCGAAAATAACGTGTTTGTGACATCATAAATCCACAATCCTGTTATATCTAATATCGTATGGATGCCGTTACTGGTACTTTAATATTTAAATAATATTCTAGTATATTAGCTTTTTCTAAATTAAAACCATTAAAAGCGCTATAACCCTATAAAAAAATCGGATTTAAAATCAATCAGTAATTGAAACAATCACAGATTGAAACAGATAGATTCTAAATACGAAATTGCAGATTAAGCGGAGAATATATCCTTTAATCCGTGTCTGTGGTCTTGAGAAGCCCGGCAGAGCCCCCTATCCATTGGAAATCGTATAATGTGTATACAATTTCCTTATAATAATTTACTCTATCAACATCATCTTATATCGATTTTTTTGCTTCGAACGTCGGTGAGAAGCAAAATAACATGACATTCACGTGAAAGCCACGTTAATATGTGACATGCGATATATTCACAGCGTTGCTAAATATTTGTTATTAAATAAAATGGTTGTCACGTCACACGTGTTACGTTGCAAATGTGATGTTAAATACGTGTTATTTTTCAATATTATGTGATGTTATGATTTAGTTTAAAAATACACCCAAAAGTGATGTTAATTTCTTGTAATATAACATCCCTTGCTACCTGGGCATAGTAAGCTTTCTGACATGTTCTACATGATGTATCATTATCCTTGAATGCAATAAAATCTTATCTTATCTTATCCTTAAAATTTGGACAGTTTGTTCCTTTTATGATGTTAAGAAGCGATTTTTCGAAATTCAACCCCTAAACGGGTGAGACGGGGGTTGAAAGGTTTGTGCATATTTCGGAGACCTCTTAATCTTCATATCTGGCAAAAATGTTCTTTATCGAACGGGACTTCCTTGTTGTTTTCATCAAGCCGCGACAGGAGACGGGCGACGGGACTTCCTTATTGTTTTGAAGTATACCGCAACAGTGAACTTGATGCTTTTTAGTGTATATGCTAGTTAAAATATAATATACACGTTATTTGCATTCTTATGGCATATATTAAAGGGAATGATTCTACATCACAAAACATGAAAAACCAGCATATGAACATAGGTCCGGAAACGAACCCTAAGAGACCCTTTAAAATTCTACTAAAAATAAGGTTTTTAATTAATAACTCTAGTACCCTTTGCGATAGAGCGAGAGCGACGAGGTTTAGCATATTTACTAGTATTTATTATGGCAATTAGTTTTTTAAATTTTTTTTTGAATATATGTATCCAGAGGCGTGTCTAGACGGACAAAATGTGTGGAGCCTAACACATTTTTGCCCCAAACTTTTTTATGTGTATTTTTGTTGGGTTTTAAGTAAGAACCCTTTTCAAAAAGTGCTATTAGGAGAAAGTCCTTTAATATTAAATTTAGGTTTTTCGGTGAAGCATACTTTTTTGCTTAGTTTTACATGAAAAATCGCCACGCAGCATTAAACTTTTAGGATGAAGTTAATTTTATACCAACTAAAAAGCACCGTAAAATAAAGGTTTGGTGCAAATTTCAGCCCAATCGGACGAATTTTCCCAAAATGCTCGAATTTTCGCAAAAAAATGACGTTTTTCGTTATAAAAAAAATCCTCAACAGATTTTTTTAATTTTTTGGCTCTTTTTACTCCCCTGAACACGAATTATCATGATTGGTTGATGGAACGGTAAAGTTTGGTTAAAAGTTAAAAAGTTTGGTTAGTTCCGTTCTGGGGTCACTGTGGCTCGCTACAACATGAAGCTGAAGTTTGCAACGTTTTTTTGCAACGAAAATTCAGTATATTCCATAACACGTTTTTAGCGCACTAGTATTTTAGAAAACTCGCCGCAAGCGGCTTCCAAACTTGTACTGCTGCGCTAAAAACGTAGGTTATGAAACTAGTACTTTAATACTACTATTTGAATTTTCGTTGCAAAAAAACTTTGCAAACTTCAGCTTGATGCTACAACTCAACCTTAAAAAATTGATTTTTTTCGAAATTGTGAAAACTGGGGGTTAACTGCGAAAAAAATTGAACTGTAATTAAGGACCAGCGCTAAATAAAGATATATTACCTTATTCCTTTGCAAGCTCTTCTGACTAGATCTAGTATATCTTCTCTGGAATGCTGTAGATACACCTTAATCCTAGTGCGCGCGATAGCATTTTGGGTTTGACTATAGATTCATAGAAAGTTCATAGTTGATTTGTGAATTTTGTGCGAGAGTACCACGCGGTAAACATATACCGTACGCGTTGTAGCAATTGAATACTAATTACTGACTGAAGCCGGTGCGCTGCCATATAAGGGAAAATTAAACAAATATATTCTTTTTGAAAACTTTCAGTTTGACTTTTGGGGTCATGCTTTAAATACGTAACGCAAAAGGACCACGTACATTCCTCATGGGAAATGGCTCTCGGTTAAACTTGTTGAAATTAAAATACAGGGTGATCCATAACTGGCATGCCAAAATTTAAGAGGTGATTCTAGATCCAAAAATATAAAAAAAGTTCCTATAAAGGTTGGTCCGGAAATGAGCCCTAAGGGATCTAGGGTCCTTTGAAATTGTAATAAAAATAAGGTTTTTAATTAATAACTCGGGTACCGTTTAAGCTAGAGCGGCGAGCTTTTGCATGTATACTAGTATTAATAAGGGCAATAAGTTTATGTTAATTTATTTTTTTAATTTATCCAGAGGCGTGCCCAGACGGACAAAATATATGAGGCTTAAAACATTTTTGCCCCAAACTTTTCTATGTGTATGTTTTTTGGATTTGTTGTAAAAAATATAGATTTCTAGAGTAAAAATACATATAAAATATCATATAGTGTAACACTGTAGGAGCAACCGTTATCAAAAAAAAATGCAATTAAGAGGAAGTAACATTTTGTGCCACCAAAAACGTTACTTTTTAAAAGGCTATTACTCCTTTAATATTAAATTTAGGTGTTTTGGTGTAAAATACTTTTTTGCTCAGTTTTAAATGAAGAATCACCCTTCAGCATTAAAATTTTATTGGTGCTTTTTTTGTTCCCCATTCAATACGTCATCTTCGAAGGGCCGTAGCTCCCTTAGGACCAACCTTTATAGAAACTTTTTTTCATATTTTTGGATGTAGAATCACCTCTTAAATTTCGGTACGCGAGTTCTGGAACAGGCTGTATGTTTGAGTTCTTAACTGACTGAATTAATGTCTCCATGGCACAAAGTTCTAAGTCATATAGCTATATGACTTAGAACTTTGTGCCATGGAGACGGTGTTCTAGAAAAACTTTTAAATTACATGAAAACTTCCATTTTTTTTTCTGTTTGGAATTTGTTATATGAGCTCTAATTAAAAAAATGAGACCAACATTTTAAAAATCGTTAGAGCCGTTTTTGAAAAAAATGTGTTTTTTAGAAAATATCTTTGATATTTCACGCTAACATAGTCGGTTTGCCCTCGATGTCTCAGATTTTGACCAAACTTGGCATAATGGTACCGCTATGGTACCTAAGCACTACATCCAAATTTTCTTCAAAACGGTCCATCCGTTCACTATACTGGGCGTCCCACCAAGTTCTTGATATAGCTTATCTCCGTTATTAAAAAAGGTATTCAAATTTGCAAAAAATAGCATTAAATCAAAGCCAAAAAAGATTTTACTGACTTTTTTAAAACCGCCCCTTGCTTACCTTGAAACTACCCCCAACATCTGTTTTTCAAATAGCACCCCCTAATTCTTATTAAAGACTATAAAAGTGCACTTTATTCTGAATTCAACCATTTATTATAAGTGGTATCTTAGATTTTAAAGGGCTCTAAATAACAATTATTATTTATTAATAGAAGGGTGGTATTTAAAAAAAAGTTTCGGGTAGTTCCAGGAGAGTGGATTATTATGAGTTGGTTTTGGATATATTAATCAATTTTCTTTTGGGTACAATATAACGTAAGTTTTTGGAAAATTTTCTGGTTAAATTTAAAATTAAATGTGCTTTCATATTCTTTAGTAAAATAGGAGACTGCTGTTTAAAAAACTAGTTGGAGGTGGTTCCAAGAGGGTGGGTTAATAAGGGGTAGTTTTGCATATGTCAGTAAATTCTACTTTGACTCCAATTTAATTTTATATTTTATAATTCAATAAAGACTTCTTTGGCTCCCATTTAACTCTATTTTTTACAAAAAAATTACCTTTTCAAATAACGGAGATATAACTTGTCAATAACCTGATTGGTGGGACACCCGGTATCGTGAACGGTTGGACCGTTTTGAAAAAAAATTGGTGGGACCATAGTGGTACCACTATGCCAAGTTTGGTCAAAAGTTTGGTCAAAAGACATCGAGGTCAAACCAAGTATGTTAGCGTGATATATCAAAGATTTTTTTCTAAAGAACACATTTTTTCAAAAACGGCTCTAACGATTTTTAAAATTTTGTTCTTATTTATTTAATTAGAGCTCATATAACATATTCCAAATAGAAAAAAAATGGAAGTTGTCATGTCATTTAAAAGTTCTAGAATACCGTGATTCAACTGAATTATGATACTAAGAATATAAGAATCTTAATTTTAAAAGCCAGTGGCGTCCCAAAACAGGGTTTAGTTTTTAATAATTTTTACTGAATTGCAGGGACGCACAGTGGTCATTAGTGTTTTTTCAACACATATTTATACGATACTTCAAATTTACGCAATATGCCGTTTTCCACCAGAAGATCAACTTACAAAGCTAAACTAAACCTAGTAACTTTTTTAGTTACTAATAATGAAATGAAATAGGGTATATAAACATATATGTTTTAGATTTTACCCCACTGAAAAAGTCTTCAGGGAGTCTGATATATTTTGTGCCTCTTTAAATAATTTTTTATTTGCAAAAAACTTTGAAATATTTTTTTTTGTGTGAACTGTAGAGTTTGTTGGCAGCAATATTTTTGTTTTGTTTTTAGGTGCACAAGACAGACGCATCCGTTCGATGCGACTTGTATAAAGTTAATAATCCATCATACCAACTACTAATCACAAACGACGCTCTACAACTAAAACACATAAATAATAAACTTTTATATGAGTGGCCTTACATTTATATAAGAAGGTATGGTTTGGTAAACAGGAAAACTTTCAGTTTCGAGGCGGGAAGAAAGTGTAAGTCTGGAGAAGGGACATTTTATTTAGAAAATCCCAATGTCGCCGAAATTTTTAGGTAAGATTTGAATATTGTTTGAATGGCAGACTAAAGTTCCTATTCTTAATTTCCCTACTAATATTCATACTTCATAACATTCTTACTCTACAACAATCCTACTCCGTAACATCCCTACTCCGTAACATCCCTACCCCGTAACATCCCTACTCCCCAATAACCCTACTCTGCGCTATATCGAGGGCTTCATAACATAGGGTCGTATCTTCTATATAGGCTGTATATAGAAGTTCCAGAACTCGCGTACAGAAATTTGAGGGTATATTAAAAACCCTCTGGAAAATATTAAAAAAAATAAAAAAAAAACCATCTTCAATACTAATTAAAAAGGAAGCTATTTAATCTGACCAATCCTGTTGCTGATGTTAAATTACCTACAAATTAGTTTTCCCTACTTATTAGTAACTATGGTTGCATTTTAATTGTTGACGCGTGCATTGTTTGAGACTTTCATCTTATCATCTTTTTATGTTATTACATTTTGACAAAACCGACAGAGGCTATCAAATAATCTATTTTTATAGGGTCACTCCATCCGGCGGTGGTTTTTTGACATTAATAAATATTTATGTCACATTAATCACCATGTCAACCTACAGAATATGTACCTGCAATAATTAAATTTGCTTCCATAGCTACAAATTTAACTTTAACATCAGCAACAGTATTGGTTTGGACTTAAAGCGTTCTTATTTTTGAATTGAACGAAGATGGATTTTTTTGACATTTTTTTCATATTTTCCAGAGGGTTTTTAATATACCCTCAAATTTCTGTACGCGAGTTCTGGAACAGGCTGTATAATAATAATATTAATATTAACACGGTTGGTATACCAATAATATATTAATATTAACGCGATTGATACGCCCCTATGTGAAGCCCTCGATATGCACTCGATTAGCCACTTGACATAACTCAAAAAAATATTTGGGCATGGTAAAGGCATATCCAGAAGCTTGCATAAGAACATAAAACATAAGAATTTTATGCTGTGATTGGCTTACAAGATACATGGCGGCCCATCAAGCCAATCACGGCATCGCATTGTTATGTTTTATGTTCTTATGGGAGCTTGTTAATAGGCACTAAGTCATTAATGCATTATCAAATATGTATGTATTTAGTTTTATTAATTACTTACTTATTAGTATATGTTATGAGACTGCGGACAAAAAAATTATTAGAACAAGTCGTGAATATATGTAATGTTGCGTTTTCTCTCAACAAACTTCCCAAAATTTAATTGCTTTGATATCGCGCGCGTACTTTGTTATACTGTCCAATACTAAAATTAGTACCACTCATTATATTACCCCTGAAAATTGAAAATAATATGACAGACATGAACAAACTTCATTTGTAAGTCATACACTTTCCATATATGGAGATATATCTTCCAATGTTAAAAATAATAAAAATTGAGAAGTCCTTCACTACTTTTTGTTTTAGAGGTACAGCCATAAGAAGACGAATTTAGCACCTAAAAATTAGTTGGAACCGCGAAAATTTAAAAATTAAAAAAAAAGTCCATTAATTTTACTTTATTGATGCATATTCTTTTTAATTAATAGCGTATTCAGAAATAGGGTCATTCATTTTAAGGGGTGATTCTTCATACGGAAATATGAAAAAAAAGTTCCTATAAAAATATAAAAAATATGAATATTGTTAAGAATTGACCCTCATCCCGAAATGTTGCGCTGCTAATCACTTTTCTCCATTTATAGATGACTTTTTTGTTTCAAGTTAATGGTCGTTAGTAGTAGTAGAATAGTAGAAAGGCGTTAAACCTAACAACTAGGCCGGTATGGCCCTTTTTGTCGACCCCGAGCTGTCCCGCCGTCTCTTTGAACCCACCTGACCTTCTGATGAAGGTCATGATGTGCGTCCAGGCTAGGGAGCCCAACTCTTTGGAGCTTTGCCGTTCCAAAGATCTCCCACTCGGTATACAGAGACGCGCACACTCTAATTTTTTTATTTTACTTAATAATTTTAGAAATGTGTCCATTACAATGAAATCCAAGAAACGTGACTCAGCGTCTACTTCATCGCTCCTCGAAAATGACACCCAACTGCACGTCGCTTCAACCATGGAAGCTAGGTCTCGTAGTCCCCTAATTCTACCTCCTCTTACTCCTTCAAACCATTCCGTTTCTGATACCACGCCTCAGCGGGAGAAAATTCTTAAAAAGCAGCCGCCAAAACCTCTCAGAAAAAATCCGCCACCCCCCAGCCCCCTAAGCTTAAACAGTCCAGTGGATTATGCGAGTGATTATGAGCTGATCGACAATTACGATAAAGTTAAGTCAATAAATGATGCATGGAAGACTTTAGGAGTTGATGATGTGAGTATTTACTTCCAGGTGGTGGTTTCCTTAAAAAATTGGACATCCGGCCCAGAGTATTATCGCGCGCACTATTGTATGATATAATAGTGCGAGGCGATAATAGTAGGGTCACTTCATCTGTACTTGGTCTGTTTTTGCTCTGGTTTTTTTCTTCCTTTCGGGTAGCGCCACACAACAAATGAAAATCGAAAATTTCCCCTCTTTTCCCCTTAAGCTTAGAGATACGAGATTTGGAATTTCATTTTATAAGGTTCCGGTGCCGGATAGGGTCACTTCTAGGGACACTAGATCTAGGTCTTAAGTTAGCAAGGCGACAGTTGTCTGATCTGATCTAGATCTAGTGTCCCTAGTCACTTCATCTTAGTCTTACTCTGATCTTTCGTTCTCTTTCGTTAGTTTTCGGTTTTGGACTTGGCTTTTCTCCTTTTGGGTAGCGCCACACAATAAAAGAGCATTGCGCTTCCCCTCGATTACCCTTAAGCTGAGGGGTACGATATGTGGATTTTTTTTTTGGCTAAAGTACCGCAATTTTATTAAAAAATCATGACGAAGAAACGTGCTCTGTCCTGCTTTGGCAGCCCCAGAAATAATTTCTGACATTTAAATTTTGTAATTTTGGATTTCTATCAAATTTTAAATTAGTTTACAAAATGTTTAAATTCTTAAGGAAGAAAAAAAAACGAAAACCAGAGCAAAAACGTATCGATCCACACATAAGTCATCACAAGAAACCTGCATTCAATATTTTAACAAAATCGGAAGAAAACAAAAAAAAAATGACCACCCTAATGACGCGGAGATTTGGGTTTTCACAAGTTTTATAATTATATTCGTAATCAGCGCTATAAAAAATAGTCGTATGCAAAAATTCATATTTTTGACCGACTTTTGGTTTTCCAAGTTCCCTGTGCATTTTAACAATGTCCCCTTCACTTCTGGAAAAAAATATGGTTATTTTCTGTCTTCTGAGGACCCAAAAAATGATTTTACAAGGTTCAGAAAAGTTCCGCAGCGAGGCTAAAAATCGCCGTTTCCTGACATCCTCCTTTAAATCAGAGATAAAACAAATGCTTGGAAAAAATATAAAAAGAGTAATAATTCAGAATTCCTTAATCAGTTTAAGGAATTAAGAGCTTCTTTAAAAAGAGACATATCTAATGCGTATAATACGTACATTAAAGACACGGACAACGATATCACCTCTGATCCTAAAAAATTTTAGTCTTACATTAATCAAAAGAAATCTTCCTATGGTATTCCTTCTGAAATGAACTTCGATGGTAATGTCGTTAACTCTCTGCCCGATATTTTAAATTCATTTGCAACATTATTTCAAGAGTCTTATACCATACCTGATGACCCTAATTCGGACTTTATTCAACAAATCAGCAATCAAAACTTACTTACAATTAAAAGCTTTTCCGAAACCGAGGTGTGTGAGGCTACAAAAAAATTAAAGCCTAAGCTTACCATGGGCCCTGATGGTATTCCTTCTTTTTTAGTTAAAGATTGTGCTTGTATATTTTCCAAACCTTTAGCTCTCTTTTTAATCTATCACTTAAAACGTGCGTTTTTCCTGCTTGTTGGAAAATATCAAAGGTTTGTCCAGTTTTTAAAAAAGGAAACAGATCCGATATTCGTAATTACCGACCTATAGCTATAATAAACAACTTCTCTAAGGTGTATGAAATTCTACTACATAAAAATATATATTCCCATGTTAAACATCTCATACATCCGAGCCAGCATGGATTTATGGAAGGTAGGTCCACTTCTAGCAATCTTGCCTGTTTCACTCAGTTTCTATCTGGGTGTATAGACAATTTTCTTCAAGCTGATTGTATATACACTGACTTCTCTAAGGCTTTCGAAAGACTAGACCACAGAATTCTTATCATGATGCTCGACATATTCGGTTTTTCAATTCCTCTCTTATGTCTAATGATTACTTATTTATATAACAGAATGCAATATGTTGAATGCAATGGTATAAAATCTTTCATATACATTGCAACGTCGGGTGTTCCGCAAGGATCCATTATGGGTCCACTGTTATTTATCATTTTTATTAATGATCTAATAATGATTCTGATTAATTTATATGGTCTTCTTTTCGCAGACGATATGAAGTTATATAAGATAATCCAAAGTTTAAATGATTGTATTCAACTACAAGATATCTTAGATACTGTAGCTAAATGGTGCAATGGACACAAGTTACCCTTAAATGCTGATAAATGTCACATATTCAGTTTTACTACAAAATTAAATGTCACTTTTGACTACAATATCGATGGGCACAGTTTGGACAGACCTGATACCATCAAGGATCTTGGTGTCACTTTTGACAAAAAATTATCTTTTCATCCACACATAAACAACATTGTATCCAAAGCTTACAAATCACTTGGGTTTATTATTAGGAATACTAAATGTTTTAGCATTAAAACTGTTAATTTGCTCTATATGTCCTATGTCAGATCACATTTGGAATATTGTTCGGTAGTTTGGTGTCCAAATTATGCTGTTCTTATTACTGCTTTAGAAAACGTTCAAAGACGTTACCTCAAATATCTGTATCTTAGGAAATATGGCGAGTATCCAGCTAGAGGGATACCTAATGTGAATTTGCTAAATGATTTCTCGTTTCAATCGTTATCTGTAAGACGTCAACAAGCATCAATTATATTTTTGTATAAATTGATCAATAATAAAATTGACTCTATAGAGCTATTAAACTTATTGCAAATAAACGTGCCCAGAGTTTCTGCTAGAATCTCTCTATTTTTTTATGTTAGAACGGCCAGAACTAATGTTTATCTGTTTTCACCTGTGATTCTTATGTGCAATTACTATAATAGTATTTGCTCTAGGGTCGATATTTTAAATACTTCTATTTGCAAAATAACAAACTTTTTTGCTGCACCTGCTGGTAATGATCATTGATATTGTTATTAATTTACTTAACATAACAAACTCTGTAATTGGGGAAACCTGTGTGAGTTTTGAATAAATAAATAAAATTTGACAAACTTTTTAATCTAAGGTTTAATTCAGTGTGTAAAGCCTGCATAAATATTTTAAATTTCAGGTTACACATAGTGAAACGAACATATCTACTAAACAAGACGAACCACTGTATTCATCATGGGGAAATATTAAACCAAACATTGCTACCTCGGAACGGGTAAAAGTCGTGGCGTCTCCAGTGATCCAACAGAAAAAACCTGCGCACTTAAATTACGATTCGTTGAATTTTTTCGGGTCTACCAACGAAATACAAGCCTCTTACAATCAAGTCTTGCCCTGCCGATCTCCGCCGACACCTAGTAGACAACCCCCCTTATGTAATAACTATGAAGAAGTGCAGGCCGGTTTGGAAGGTGTAAGGCTGGCAGACGATTCTTATTTAGGTTATGCTCAGGTAAGGAAAAATTCTAAGACTGGTAAACTTTCCAATGTGCCACATCAGACTCAAAACGATCAAATTGATTATGACTATTATTTACCCAATGAGGCTAAAGATGAAATATATAATGGCTATTCTTGCCCAAAAAAGCCCAATGATGATGATGAAATTTATTATTCCCCGCCTAATGATGCTCATAAAGATGAAATTTATTATTCCCCGCCTAATGATGCTCATAAAGATGAAATTTATAATTATTCCTTGCCTTCTGATGCTCGTAAAGATGAAATTTATAGTAACTATTCCTTGCCTGATGAGGTTCATAGTGATGCAGAGTATAGTAACATTACAAACGTGCCACTGCCTGACGAGGTCCATAATGATGCAAAGTATAGCAACTTTACGAACGTGCCACATGAGGTCCATAATAATGAACAGTATGCTGTTATTAGCAAAACGAAGCAAGTCTAGTCAATATTTTACTTGAAAGGGTCATCTTGAACAAGTGCCTTGATATGTATTTAAATTGCTTTTTAAAAATGAACTTTTATTTGAAATGACCCTTAACTGTTTTTTATATAAAAAATATAAATATAATTTTAAACTTGTTAGTTATTTACGATTTGGAACGTGATACTTTACAGGACAAGGTTCCGCGGATCCGGCTAGGCCATATCCAGATAAGGTTTAATATTTATATTTTGAATTTGACCTTTCCATCTTTTTTTTTAAGTTATATATATATATATATATATATATATATATATATATATATATATATATATATATATTTCCATCCTTTTTTTTAAGTTTATATATATATATATATATATATATATATATATATATATATATATACAGTGCGGTCCAAAAGTCACCCCCCTTTTTAACTTTTGAACGAGTCGAGATATCGACTTCAAATTTAGAACTATTAAATAAGACAACTTAAACTATCTTTTAGCATATATTTGATATTTTCAGCTCTTAAAATGTGGGCAGGGGGGCATGGGGGGACATTTTTTTAAATGGGGGGTCGTGTGATACATCATTTTAAAGCTTATAAAATTCTCTTTTTAAACTAACATTTTTAATTTTTTTAAAAATGTTTTTTAAGGTTTTGATTTTTCAATTTTTTGTGCTAAAACATTCGATTTTTTAGTTTTTTTTTATAAATTTTTATTTATGTCAACTAAAATTAGTTTAAAAGTATAATTAACATTTTTTTATGATGAAATTAGGCATTTTTAAAAAATTATTCGCTTTTTTAGAGGAATTTTGACATTAATACTCATTTTCAACCCCATTTTAAACCCAAAAAAAATAGTTTTTTAAATTTAAAAATATGGAGTTAAATGGAGAATTTTATAAGCTTTAAAATGTTGTATTACACGACCCCCCTTTCCATTAAAAAAAAATGTGCCCCCATGCCTCCCTGCCCACATTTTAAGAGCTGAAAGTATTAAATATAAGCTAAAAGATAGTTTGTTGTCTTATTTAAGAGTTCCAAATTTGAAGTTGATATCTCAACTGGTTCAAAAGTTAAGAGGGGGGGGGGTGACTTTTGGACTGCTCTGTATATATATTAGTTCGCTGAGTGTAAATACTCTTTTTTTTTATGTTTTTAATATTTTCGTCAAAATTTGCTTATAGGGGTTTTTATAAGATCAACGAAACTGAATATGATAATAATATTTTTCTAACTCCACCCCGAGGGGATGATTAATTTTAAATGTTTGGACTGGATTTATTTTCGTGAAAATTTGTATATAGGGGTTTTTGAGGTCGCTAAAAATGAATCTGAGATAAATAATTCAGAAAGACTCTGGTCTTGTACACCAAGGGGTCCGAGGTTTGATCCTCGGCCAGAGAAAAAAATTTTAAAATAAAAATTCTACCATAACAACTGAACTAGTACTAGTACCAGTTTTTTTTATATTGTATTCACCGCTAATTAAAAAAATTCTGGATATGGCCTTGGGGTCCAGAACGACTGTAAATATCGCCGAAATTTGTCTAAAAATGCATAATTATGTATTATTCACATATAATAATTTTCAATTTAGTAAATTTAATAATTTTTTTTATATATTTTTCCTCTGTGTACGGTGTACACTGTACCTACATGTACATTCACTTTCCGGAAATGTGATTTTTTTCAACGCGTGCATCGATTTTTTTTCTCAGCAAACCACGTGTTGAAAATGTGGCAGTGCTACAAGTTGTTACCTTCCTATGAAAATGACGGGTCTGCGCGGGTATAAATGTTGCATAGACCGGACTTGAGCGGGTAAATTTCATCCGCTCAAATCCGGTTTATGCACCATTTATACCCAGACCCGTCATTTTCAGCAGGGCTCTTATAAACGCCGGTTTGCACAAAAAGTGATAAGAAAGCCAAGCTTGTGCTTCATTGTATTGCAATGTTTATTTATTAAAAAGCGTCATTCGCTGTGCCTCGTTTCTGTGCTGCGCCAATAATAGCGCCAAAGAGAACGAGTAAAAACGCGATTGACGCAGTACCTCTAGTATTCGTCGCATAAAAGATCAAATGACCGATTAGTCATATTTTTCAGGAGGCGAAAAGAATTTTTATTTCATACTTTTTTAAATAGAAAGTTTTATTTTATAGATCACCATCCGATTTTATTATGTAAAAATATTTAATTTTTTTAAGAGAATTGGTACACAAACTAATAACGTTTGTGGCCTATAGATTTAAAATTTTGTTATATGATTTCGCTGTTCTATTGAACATTTTTTTTGTAAGGGCTCTTGGAATCATATAAAGCCATTTTCTTTAATCAGAGACAAACATTGACCTCCAGGAAGGGATGCTACGGGCCTTTGATTTACTCTATAAGGATTTATAGAGAGAGAGCATGGCCGAAAATATCAAAATTATTCTACGGTAGGGATCAAAACTATATTTTTCATTTTTTATTTTTTAGCTCTTACCAAATTAAATACTTTTTCAATAACATGAAAATATAATTTTTCCGAGCTATTATAAAGCTATAGCTTTTTATTATATATAATAGCCTTGTAAGGCGATCTTTACTTGAAAGATTACCTTGACTTAAGTCATTTGACCTTTTATCTGATTTTCTATTTTAGTCAAGTTAGAGCACTGGATAGGAGGGTTTGTTAGGGTAGGTACGTAGTTAAACTAAGTTTACACACTACACAAAACCACTAAAACTACCCACCTTCTTTAACAAACCTACGTATCTAGTGCTCTTAGCCAACCAATGTGCCTTTTTATTGAACATGTAATATTGTGTATCTTTTATAAAAATTTGTTTATATAAAATATATTTCCAATAGAAACTATATCTTGTATTAGTATTTATAATTTAGACTCTAGTACCTTAATTAAAATTAACTAATGATGAAGGAAAATTTATAAGTATATTTATAAATTTTGCTACACTTAAAAAACCTCAATTTACATGAAGTATGTTATTATACAAAACTAATGAGGTAAGTGCGATACTATCTTTGGTGGGACTCGTCGGTTAATTTTACGAGTGGATAGTATCACTTAACTCACGTGTCATGTACAACATTTTGTCCCACACCTAGAGTGATATGTCCCAACTCTATTTACCCAACGATTTTCTCGAAAACTTAGAGATAATCAAATTATGCGAAAAACATCTTAAATAAGACAACTTAAACTATCTTTTAGCATCTATTTGATATTTTCAGCTCTTAAAATGTGGGCATAGGGGACTTTTTTTTTAAATGGAGAGGGGGTTCGTGTGATACATAATTTTCAAGCTTATTGAATTCTACATTTAACTATTTTTTTTTATTTTTTTTTTGTTTAAAATAGGGTTGAAAATGGGTATTTAAGTTAAAATTACTCTAAAAAAAAATCAAACATTTTTTTAAAAGTTACTAATTTAATGATGAAAAAACGTAAATTATACTTTTAAACTAATTTTAACTGACATAAATAAAAATTTACAAAAAAAACTTAAAAAATTGCATTTTTAGCACAAAAAATTAAAGAATCAAAACCTTAAAAAAATTGGGGGGGTAGTCAGCATCCAGTGTCAGCCCAAGGCTAGTGAGATTTCTAGCCTGGGGGGGCCCCCAGCTAATAAATTTTTTAAATTTATTTTCCTTTCCAAAATATTTTTTTGGAAAAAAAAACCCTCAGAAAAAAAGAAGCTTTATCCCTGAGCGTTTCTACAAAATTTGGCGGCCTTACTAAAACAAAAAACGCCCTCAAAAAAAAAGTCTTTGTCTCTGGAAAAAACAAAAAAAACAACACCCACTGAAAAAAAACTTTGTCTCTGAGCATTTCTCCAAAATTTGGCGCCCCTACCCAAACAAAAAACACCTGTTATTTTAATTTTTTATTTAAAATAACAAAAAATATAACAAAGATTCTTGTGGGGAGTTAATACCCCCCATATCTATGCGCCTGTCCCTTGTCCCCCAGCCTTCAATGTGCCCCATATACATAAATATATAGCAATAACATATTTGGGTTATGTTATTGTTTTAAATTTCAAGTTAATATCCTAAGCCATTCAACAGTTAAAGCAGGGGTGGACTTCAGACATGCACTGTATAATTAAAATATTGTAACTTTTGCTGCCCTGTTAGAATTCTAAGTATACTTAAGTAATAAAACAATTTCATACTTAAAGATTATATTCATAATAAAAGAAGCTTAATTTTTTATTTATCACAGTCTACACAATTTGATGAGTTATTTTAATTTTATTATTTTTTAACAGCTTCCATAAACTCCCCAATATTTATTTTGGTTACCTTCTCGCCTTTTTCAGCTAATATATCTTCAATATTACGCTTTCCATTCATATCAGAAAACCATTTTAAATTATCAGCTATCAGATGGTTGTTTTCACACCCAGTACATTTGACGATAACAACACCCTTTTCGTATGCAACTTTTGTTATGTATTTTGTGTTTCTTGTATTACATACCTTGCATGTGTATCCCAATTGTAATTTACCTTCGAGTTTTCCTAACGGAATAGATTGTTTTTCTTTACTTATTGAACCAAATGTATTCTTCAGCTCTGGCTGCTTTTCAGTGCAAGTCCTAATAAACGTTGTGTGCAGTTGATTGGTTTGGTTTAAAATTTTGTTATTTAATGGAATTAGTCTAGAACTACTCAAATCATTAAAAACTTTTGATAAACTTAAAAAACTGCGCCTCATTGCCATTTTCGAATTTTGAGGTTATGTTGCACACGTCTTTTAAGCTGCATTCACACGAGTTGTTTTGTTAGGTTAGATATTCCTAAGTAAAAATTAAATAAATTAGTTTATCGATACTAATTTAATTTAAATATAACAGGCTGTGACCTTATTTTTTCCAAATTTATGAAAATTAAGCTTTGTGAACCATAGAAGATATAAACTTGAGGTTTGTTTTGGTTCTGAGTTCAGAACCAGTTTTGGCTAATCACGTTCGAAATTTTGATGCCATGTGACACTGAATAACCAATACATGACAGTTCAGAACTAAAATTGAGAATCAAAACAAAACTTTATATCACAGAACACCCACCTGCTTTATATTGTGAACCAAGCTTAACTAAAAAATTATTGTTTACTTGTGTGAATCGTTTTAAATTTAATATTTGTGGTTTTATGGAGTGAAATGGAATCGCAAGACATAAAAATCGAAAGTGAGGTAATTGATTTCCAAACAGCAGATGAAGCCAATAATTTACTTAGAAATGGCATTCTTGTGGAAACGAGCAAAGGGTGAGTAGGGGAAGTCGGGGTTAACTGGGCCAAAGGGTTAACTAGTCCACCTGGATTTTATGAAGTTTTAATTTTTAATTGGCGCCTTTAGACAAATTCAAGTAGTATTTAGTTAGTAATATTGTTTGAAGTATTATGGCGGACCGTGTTGATCATGTGTAGGTTGTAGTAAAGTTATTTTTTTTTCGATGAAAAGTATTTACCTTAACATTTCTTTTTTCATTAATACTTTAATATTAATGGAGGATCTAGATTAATATTTTACCTAATATATTGAGTATTTTGTTAATTATTCTGTGTAATTGCCGCCTTCTAACATCTTATTAAGTATTAAAATTTTATGATATCATTCAGTGGTGTCACTGAGGGTTAACTCAGTGGTGTCACTCAGGGTTAACTGGTCTGACATTAACTGGACATGGTCAAAATCACTTATGTCAATATTACCCAGGTAGCAAGGGATGTTATATTACAAGAAATTAAAATCACTTTTGGGTGTATTTTTAAACTAAATCATAACATCACATAAGATTGAAAAATAACATGTGTTTAACATCACATACAACATTACATGTGAGACGTGACAACCATCTTATTTAATAACAAATATTTAGCAGCGCTGTGAATATATCGCATGTCATATATTAACGTGGCTTTCACGTGAATGTCATGTTATTTTGCTTCTCACCGACGTTCGAAGCAAAAAAATCGATATAAGACGATGTTGATAGAGTAAATTATTATAAGGAAATTGTATACACATTATACGATTTCCAATGGATAGGGGGCTCTGCCGGGCTTCTCAAAACCACGGACACGGATTAAAGGAATATATTCTCCGATTAATCTGCAATTTCGTATTTAGAATCTATCTCTCAATCTGTGATTGTTTCAATTACTGATTGATTTTAAATCCGATTTTTTTTATAGGGTTATAGCGTTTTTTAATGGTTTTATTTAGAAAAAGCTAATATCCTAGGATAGTATTTAAATATTAAAGTTCCAGTAACTGCATCAATAAGATATTAGATATAATAGTGCAGAAATGTGGATTTATGATGTCACAAACACGTTATTTTCGGGATATCATTGTGTGATGTTATTAGGGGCGGACTTAGGACATCCCCACCATGCTACATTCTTGTTAAATGAGACTACAATCTTAACATCACATGTCACATATTAACGTGGCTTTCACGTGAATGTCATGTTATTTTGCTACCTGGGTAATCAGTTCAGGGTTAACTCGACCATGTCCTGGACCAGTTAACCCTGAGATATATCCAATATTTTACATATTATGTTGTCTATTTTTATGTTAGAGTTAAATATTATTAGATTTCAAATCGTTTTTATTCACATTAATTACAACACAATATATTTTTTGTTAGTGGACCAGTTAACCCTGAGTGGGGGTCCAGTTAACCCTGCCCTAAAGGACCTTTATTAAAGGTATATAAAATATACAAAGTGTGGCAAAAGTCCTCCCCCCCTCTTTTACTTTTGAACGGTTAAAGATATTGACTTGAAATTTGGAACACAAAAAGTCCAAATTTCAATATTATAATAACATAACCCATATAATTTTTTGGGTTATATTTAAAATGCTTAGGAGGCACAATGGAGACAAGGGGGGGCAAGGGGGAAATTTTTTTAAATTGAAAGGGGGTCATGTGATACATCATTTTAAAGCTTCTAAAATTCTCTATTCGAATATATATTTTTTAATTTTTTAAACATTTTTTTAAGTATTCATTTCTCAATTTTTTTGCTAAAAAAATGCGATTTTATAAGATATTTTATGTAAAATTTTATTTATATCATCCAAAATTAGTTTAAAAGTATTACTGATGAATAAACCATTATTAAAAAATTGTTTAATTTTTTTAAAGAAACACATTTCTTATGGAAACTGGCTTTCGGTAAAAAATTCTAAATTTTTAGTATGATGTAGATTTCATCTTTCTGATCAAAAGCTTCCATTGACCCAACTTGATTTGAGTTATAGGTGAATAAGTCAAAAACAGTAAAATTTAAATTTTGTTTTTTAAATAAACTGAAATAAAAAACTTTATCAGGTGTTGTTCTTATTATACTCGCAATAAAAAACTAAAATTATATTTTTTTCGTATAAAATAAAGGTAAAAATTTAAAAAATCAATGGAAATGTGGCGAAGGCGCCACTACAATATGAAAAAAAGAGAAATAGCGGTCAGATTTTCTTAATAAGGGAACGTTCAAGTATTACGTTACCTCCCCCCTTTAACGCTATTTTCCTATACCATTAACATGGGTGTAACACTCCAAAATGATCCCCCCCCTAGGAGCGTTACGTAATACTTGAACGTTTCCTAATATATAAAATAGAAGAATTTAAATTAAAATCTAACTTTTAAAATAACGTTATTAAAAAAAAAATAATAAAATAATATGTAGGGTTGCTTACGTTACATCTTACATCTATTTTAACTTTTAAATATTGTGGGCACGATAACTTATGAATATATTAATATTATTTAAAGTCAGTCAAGTCACGATCGATTAGCTGGAATGACCCTGTAGTTTTTTTTAACTATATTTCCCTGCATAGTAAGTCGCGTTTGTGTCGTAGTGCAAACGGAGTGATGCTCTTGGCAAATTACTCGGGGTTCGAATCCAGCTAGCAGCATATAAGCTTTTTTGTTTTTTTAATAAAATAACTCCATTTCAACTGCGCCACAAAGGCGACTTATTTAGTGAAATATAGTTTTTAAGAAAATACATATTATTATTCAAAAAAAAAAAAAAAAATAACATAATTTTAAAGTCAGATTTTTATGTCATTTTAATATAAATTCTGTAATTTTACATATTATTAAGAAGATCTGATGGTTATTTCGTTTTCATATTGAGGTGGCGCTTTCGCCATATTTAGAAGGATTTTTTTTAATTTTTACCTTTATTTTAAACGAAAAAAATATAATTTTAGTTTATTATTACGTGTATATATAATAAGAACAAAACCTGCTGTAAAGTTTTTTATTTCAGTTGATTTAAAAAATTAAATTAAAATTTTACTGTTTTTGACTTTTTGACCTATAACTCAAAAACCAGCTTTCAGATCAAGTTGGGTCAATGGAAGCTTTTGATTATAAAGATGAAATCTACATCATACTAAAAATTTCCCCCTGCCACGGTTGTGTACTCTAAATAAATCAAATATATACCAAAAAAAAATTACGGTTTTTGTTATTTAAGTGTTCCAACTTTAAAGTCTTAAGCTGTTCAAAAGTAAGGGGGTGGTGGACTTTTGACACGGTCTGTATATTTTGTGAGATTACTATGCTCATTATTTGATATTTTAGACTTGTGTGTATGTCTTTAAATGATGCCCTATCATCTGATTTAAATCTATCAGCAGATGATCTTCGAAATGTTGCCGCGAAACTGATTTCTCAACAAGATATTTGTGATAAACCTTCCTTATTACACTCTAACATTGATAGCGATGGATTTTCAAGTGAATGTAGTGATATAAGTACCAGTACTACATCATCAGGAGTGTCATCAGCTTTAATTACATTTACATCTTTAACAAATGATGCTTTTAACAAAAATAAATTACATAACGAGGGCCAGGTAAAAATTGTTAATAAACCGAAGAGTTCATCAAGTAGTAAAATTTCTGAGAAATGCGATTTGAATGAGATAAATAAAATTGAGAATACATGTACAATAGTTGATAAATCAATATACAGGCCTGGTAATTTTAATTCACTACTTGACACCACTGCTGCAGAGATACCAGTTAAACAAAAGGCTCGAGGTGGTTGGCCCAAGGGACGAAAACGTAAACCAGAATTGCTAAATCTACCTCCAAAGGCTCCTGCAACAGGTTATACCTTTTATCTCAATGAACAGAGGAAAAATTACAAGGATTCCAACTTGGCATTTCATGAGATTACAAAAATTATTGGAAACAGATGGACAAGCCTGGGTTTGGAACAGAAAAAAATTTACTTGGAAAAAGCAGAGGAGGATAAGAAGAGATATAGAAATGAATTGAAAGTTTATAGAAAATCTGATGCCTATAGAAGTTATTTAGCAAAGAGAAAAAATAGGCTACAGAAGAATATTTTGTCAGATAATGACATGGATGCTACTGATGAAATGGAAGTAAGTAGGTAAATCACTAATAAACCATTGGTCAGATCGAGGTAATTATAATTAAAAAATAAAAATAAAGTAAATACACATTGAAACTATATTTTACTAACTGGTCTATCATGTCGACATTGTTATTGCAAGTTGAGCCACTTGGAACATAAAAAAAATAAAAAGTAATTTTTTTTTAATTTGTTTCATGTTCTATAGATCTAATTGACACTGTGCAGTAATAGCGTCAATATGACACTCTTTTTAGTGAAATATATTGATAAGGGTTTTTTACTTTAAATATCCTATTCTATTCTAATTTTTGAGCTCTCATTAAATGAATACATATTTTATTTCCACCACTACTAAAATTTTAAAAATCCAAAATAAAAATTGCCAATGATTATTTCATCTTAAGATGTTCAAGATTAAAATGTTTAACCCGTAAAAAGTCCCCACTACTACCACCCGTGCTCAAGCAGCCATTTTGGAAAAAAAAATCAGTATTTTTTTTTAAATAAACAATATTTTTGTCCTTATACAGGGTTATTCACGGAAATGGCCTATTAGACGTTTATGAAGAACCACTTTGAAAATCTTATATTTGGTGGTTTGGGTTTTTCGCATAACAAATCGATTAAAAATATTTTCATGCCTGTGTAATTTCCGGTTATACCGGAAGTGAGTAAAAGAAAAAAAAAAGAATTGAATAGTTAAGCTTGTCAGTTGTACGTGTTAGTAAATGTGACAGCTTGTGACACAGTAGGGAGGGGGTCAATATTTTTGAAAAATTGCGACAGCCCTTTTTAGACCCTTCCCACCCTCCTTGTGACCAGTGATTTAGAGGAAGGGATAGCGTATTGGCCTTTTGCTCATACAAATTTTTGGTTTTTTACTTGTTGGCAGCCATTATTTTTTTTCTATGGACTTTTGTTATAGTTTTAAATAAACTCTTTATGTCTGTTCAAATTTGGCCTAAAACAGGATAAGTCATTTAACTGGATATCCATGATGGATCTCTAATGGATATCCAGTGGATATACTTTATGGAGGTTACAAAATAGATGTCCACTGGTTATCTCGTGGATATCCAGTGGATATTTTATTTATTTTATTATCCTGGACATAGGCGGACATTTGGATATCCATGGGATATCTACTGTCAATCCAGGCTATACATTGGATATATTGGATATCCAGAAAGTCTGTCCCCTGGATATCTAATAGTTATTATGTACTGTCTGGGATTGCATAGAATTAAACTTGGTCAAAAACGAAAATATTTATACACATTATGCTTTAAGCAAAAAATAATGCTAGTTTAAAACTTAGAAAACTGACGTCGCGCTCATAGCGTGTTTTTTTCTCGTCACACAATTTCCTTTAGGTTTTGCAAGAACTCGATGACAGGTTCTTCTTCATCTTGTATTTGAGAAAGTACTGCACCAATTCCAACGTTTCTAGCATCTGTGTCTAGAATAAACTTTTCTTTGACTTAAGAATAGCCAAAAAATTTGACTTAAACAAAGGGCTGTCTTTAACTTTCGAAATGGACTACTACATTCAGTATTTTACTTGAAAATAATCTTATCTTCTGTAAGTTTGTGTAGCCGCGCAGCACTTTTGGCAACTTCTTTAAAATGTCTACTGTAAAAATACAAAAATTAAATTCTATGGACTTTTGTTATAGTTTTAAATAAACTCTTTATGTCTGTTTAAATTTGGCCTAAAACAGGATAAGTCATTTAACTGGATATCCATGATGGATCTCTAATGGATATCCAGTGGATATACTTTATGGAGGTTACAAAATAGATGTCCACTGGTTATCTCGTGGATATCCAGTGGATATTTTATTTATTTTATTATCCTGGACATAGGCGGACATTTGGATATCCATGGGATATCTACTGTCAATCCAGGCTATACATTGGATATATTGGATATCCAGAAAGTCTGTCCCCTGGATATCTAATAGTTATTATGTACTGTCTGGGATTGCATAGAATTAAACTTGGTCAAAAACGAAAATATTTATACACATTATGCTTTAAGCAAAAAATAATGCTAGTTTAAAACTTAGAAAACTGACGTCGCGCTCATAGCGTGTTTTTTTCTCGTCACACAATTTCCTTTAGGTTTTGCAAGAACTCGATGACAGGTTCTTCTCCATCTTGTATTTGAGAAAGTACTGCACCAATTCCAACGTTACTAGCATCTGTGTCTAGAATAAACTTTTCTTTGACTTAAGAATAGCCAAAAAATTTGACTTAAACAAAGGGCTGTCTTTAACTTTCGAAATGGACTACTACATTCAGTATTTTACTTGAAAATAATCTTATCTTCTGTAAGTTTGTGTAGCCGCGCAGCACTTTTGGCAACTTCTTTAAAATGTCTACTGTAAAAATACAAAAATTAAATTCTATCCTAAACAGCTTAAAAAATGAACTTAGGGTTCCGAGATATAAGTAAAAAAATACACCCTTGTTTTAAAGTTCGAGAAACACGTTTTATTGGTGATTTTTATTTTAACATTATAACATATCAGAAAAACTAGATAGTAAACAATTTTAGGAACAGAAAAAAATAATTCATCTTGTTTTTAAGATATTCCAATTTTCTGTTGTACTTTTTTTAACAGAAATTACTACACGTTCACTGTCCAATAACCCATATATGGGTCATGTCATAGGTTTTCGGTAAGTCCTGTAAAGCATATAACGTGACCCATATGGACAGTGAATATATAATTAAAATTATAATTATTATATTTACAATTACAATAATTGTATAATTATTATAATTATAATTATATCAAAATAAATTGTAGTAACTTCTGTTAAAAAACGTAAAACGGAAAATTTGAATATCTTAAAAACTGGCTTATAGAAATATTTTTTTCTATTCTTAAAATATTTTAGTATCTAGTTTTCCTGCTATTTTATAACATAACGTTGTGTTAAATGTTAAAATAAAAGTTTTATTTCTAATTGCCTTGTTAAGAACACCAAAAAAGCGCGTTTTTCGAAACAAGGGTTTGTTTTTTCACTTATATCTCGGGACAGAAAATTTCAATCTCAAATACGATTTCATAGAATTAATGAGTATTAAAAGACGAACAAATTGAGCTATAAAACAAATTAAAAGCTTTAGTAATAACTGACAAAATGTTTAACTTTTTTTTTTAAACTTTTCTCGAAAACTGTTAAAGATATCTAAAAAAACAAAATATTTTTAAAACCTGCGTAAAAAACTGCATCTTATAGATGTATAATGTTCCTGGAAAAAAAAAATTTTAGGGCTGAAAACAACGATATTTAACTTTTTTTTCAAAAAAGCAGTAGCATTTATCTCAGAATCCTGAAAACAAACGGAGGCCAAGTTCGTGTTCAGTATCAAAAAGTACATCAAAAATGATATATCAGACAAAATGGAAAGATATGTTTTTTTTTGTCGACCAGTGTAGGCGTCCTTCACTTGAAGTAAAGGACGCCTTGATTTGTCGCATGCTTTCACTTCAGTGTTAAAACTTAAAAATTCCTGTATTTTTTTATCCTAAATAGGAAGATGATAGCGAGGAGTTATATTGCCGCAGGTGCGACCAATGGTTTCACAACCTCCACAATAAGCGGGAGCATCTTCAGGGAAAGCAACACATTAAATCTGTTGCCGGCGATATAAACGGAGAACTTGAATCTGATGTAGACCCTGCAATTACTAACAGTATTTTTATCACTTCCTTAGATGAATCTGGTGTTGACAATAGTACTGGTGGGACGCTTTATCATGCAATGGCTAATCTTGTAAATATTGTAAAAAGTACGTATACACTAACCTACCCCTAATTACACCCCACATTTACAATTTATTTTATATTCAAATAATTTTTACGTTTGGGAGCCCCTCAACATCGGGGTCCTGGGTTTCAGCCATATTACCTCCCCCCTTAGTCCGCGATTGAATAATGCTTGTGTGCTTAGATAATATTTTATTTTTATGCCTATTTTTACAGAACGTGATAACGAAATCAAATCTCTTCAAAAACAACAAGAAGTTTTAGTTTTGAAACAACAAAGTCTATGCCGTCAGTTATTATCGTTAAACGTAAAATATAAGAAAATAAAAAAACGACTATCAACACTTCAAGAAAAGGAAAAGGAGATGGAAAATGGCGTTTTCCCCTTAAAACAAGTACCCAATTGGTTTATTATAACAGATTTTAATTCAGAAGACCCTAGTCCTGTCTTTGCAGATGGCACAACGTAAACAAGGTGATTTATTTATAGTTTAAGAGCTGGTGAAAATTTTTATTTTCTTCCGGCTGTATTTTAGTCTTAAAGTATATTCAAATTAAATTATTTTAAAATCACCAGGTTTTGGACCCGGTTCCTTTAGGTGCTAGAGGTTCCTAAAGCTTTGGAAATGAGGTACCCTAAAAACCCATTTTTAACTTGTAATATTGAATGTATACATTCAGATTAGGCTATTATCACAGTCTAAAGACGCGTCTCGGAGCTTCGAAAAATTGGATTGAGTGCTTAGGTACCATAGTGGTACCACTATGCCAAGTTTGGTCAAAATCCGAGACATTGAGGACATGTTAGCGTGAAATATCAGAGATATTTTCTAAGAAACACATTTTTTTTTAAAACGGCTCTAACGATTTTTAAAACTTTGGTCTTATTTTTTTAATTAGAGCTCATATAACAAATTCCAAAAAGAAAAACAAATGAAAGTTGTCATATCATTTAAAAGTTCTTCTAGAACACCGTGTGTGTTTATATAAAAATAGTGGCATTTCCAAGGCTTGTTTTTAGAGAAAAAACCAATAGGTCGGGCAGTGATTGTCAAAATATTGTCTAGCACTTTTATAAAAATTTGTAGCCTGTCAAACTAAATTTTAATTTTAGCAAGCCATACTCTAGTGTAGTACAACTACACTTACTATTGAGGTTTTATGACGTGAAACTCTGTTCTAAAATTTTCCCGTGATATTGAGTGTTACCAATCACACTTAACTTCAAATATATTCAAGCCTCATTACATTACATTTATTTTTAATTTTACACTGAAAAATATAAAAGTACAGAACAATTTGACACATGTTGCCTTAAATACAAATTAACGTTTTTTGCACTTAGTTTAAAACTTCTGGGTCGTTTAAATAAAACCGCATTTTTAACGTTTAAGAAAAAGTCATATTTTGTGGGACTTGTCAAATATATATATACAGGGTGTCCGGAAATAACGTTTGGAAACTTCGGGAGCCAATTTCTCGGACGAAAATAAAAAAAAGTGTCTATGGACATGGGTCCGAAAATGCTTATTGACGGATCTACAGCCCTCCAATGTTGAGGCCCTAAAGAAAGTTTTTATTTATTATCTTAGGAACCCTTTGAGATATAGCAATAAGGTTTTTCATGTAAACTAATCCTAATAAGGTCCATTTTCGTATGTTATTTTTTTGTAATTATTTTAACCAGGGATGTGCGAAACGGGGGGGCCTTATCAGTTTTTGTCCCAAACTTTTTTCTATGTAACTTTTTTATAATTTTATCACTGAAACATGATTCCTCAGGTCAAAATACATAAAAAGGTCCTCTTGTTGTAATACATGTAGGTTGAAAAATCGCTTTAAAAGTTACTATGGCCCTTTAAAAATTGTGCATTTTTAGGAGACCATAGCTTCATTAGAATTGATTTTGGAAGTACCTGTATATGAGGTTTTGTTCTTAGTTATTGATTTACATTCCCCTGCACCATTGAAATATTAGTTTTCAACATTTTAGTATTTCATTTTTCATCCTCGAAAAGTGAAATTTCACCTAAAAATTTATTTTTCTCGAAAACGGTTAATCCTACAGTATTACAACAAGAATACCTTTTTATATATTTTAATCTGAGAAATCATATTATATTCAAAAAATAAAATTACAAAAAAGTTACACAGAAAAAAGTTTTGGACAAAAACCGGATAAGGCCCCCCTCGTTTCGCACACCACTGGTTAAAATACATGAAAATAACATATGAACATGAGCCTTATTAATATTAGTTTACGTGCAGAATCTCGTTGCTATATCTCAAAGGGTCCCTGAGATAATAAATAAAAACCTTCTTTAGGGCCCCAATATTGAAGGGTTGTAGCTCCGCCAATAAGCATTTTTGGACCCATGTCAAACAAACAACAAACGTTATTTCCGGACACCCTGTATATATATATATATATATATATATATATATATATATTTTTTTTTTTTTTTAAGTCGGTAAAAATGAACTGAACTAAAACCTATAAGTTAAATTATTTATAGCGTTGATTATAATCATAATCATTAACCATTCAAATACTTAAATAACTCCTTGAATATGGTAAAAAGGCACAATCCTCCTCCTCTTTAATATATTGTGGCTGAATAATTTCAAAATTAAATGTATTATCTTCCGGATTGTATTGTTCCAAAAAAATATGGTGGTCCAAAAGTACTGCTTTCTGTTCAAAATCTTCGTAGTTACAATATGTTATGTCAATTTCTTGTTCTTCTTGCGATAACTCTTGTTCCTTTTGTGGTAGTTCTTGTGATTCTTCTTCAGTTGTCATATGTTCTTGCTTTATGCATACGTCATTATCATTTTCTTCAGATGACACAGATATTGTGCTTTTTGTCAAATTTAACGGTACACCCTAAAAAAATAAATAACATGTTTTAAAAGGCAGTAGCTTACTTAGATACTTTTAGATATCTGCAGGGCCGGATTTACTCAAGTTGCCGTCCTAGGCAAAAGATAAAATGCCACCCCATTCCGTGGAAATGAGTACTTGTAAAGTAAAACATTCGGACAAAGTTTACGCGTTAAAAGTCAGAATGGCTAATGATTAAAAGGTCATGATCTGCACTTACGAGCAAACTTTAAACAACTTGCGCCCTTATAACTTTAGACAATTATTTTTTTTATAGTTTTTTATTATTCGATTTTTTTAACAATTATACATATATTCAGAAATAAGTTCAAGAATTTTAAGAGTTGATTCTACATTAAAAAGTATGAAAAAAAGTTCCTTTAAAGGTTTGTCCGGAAATGAGCTTTAAGGGAGCTATGAACCTCCTAAGGGTAAAAAGTAGTTTTTATTTAATATCTCTGGAACCTTATGAACCACAGTAACAAATTTTTTCATATGCCTTAACATTGATAAAGGTTTTACGTAATTTATTGTAACATCTAAACCTCGCCCAATAGTGAAAATAAAACTTGTAACTTTAAAAATTAAGTACAAAAGAACCTGGCACACATATAGGGGAGTTTTTGGGCCTCAGTCAAACTGCCTCAAATTTTGATATTTTGTAATTTCGGGGGTGAAAATTAAATTAGGAAAATTGCAGCCAAATTAAATGACCAGTTTCGGAGAAAAACGCTTTTAAAAATCTAACTTTATGACAGATGACAGACGTATTATAGGTTATTTTTTACTTACGTAAATATTAATTAGTCGTTTTAAGTTTATTATACTCTATTAATTAAAGAACAGGCATGCTAAATATTATATTTAAAATGCTTTATTATTATTTACTTACATGTGGTACTATAAATATTAACACTTGTGTGAATCTTCCACATGCTGAATAGTTGGATACCTATAGTTTCACGGTTATATCATGGTTTTTCTGAACATCGTTGCCCCCCCTCTAGAATTTTGCTCTCCAAAAAAGGTATTCTTTTAAGGAAAATTGACCAAAATCAAAACATTTTTTTTTATAAAATTATAGTCATTCATGAGGGTCAAATGTTATCAAAATTTTAAATCAATATATTTTATAATAACAATGTTATACAAGAATTAAGAAAATAGGGCTTTTCTGACAAGGTATGATGTTTTGGTAGCTGGGGGCTGAATCTGTAGCCCCATTAGGTCCAAATGCGTGATAGAACCAGTTAAAAGAAACACATTTAAAATTTGTAAAATATTTTTTTTACTGTTTTTTAAATTCGTATAGAAAAATTATTATAATACATTGAAAAGCTTTTATTTAGGCTTTAAGTAAAGTAGAATACTTGTTCTTTCATGCTTTTTTAGAAAGACTTGGCAAAAGTTTTATTATTTAACTAAAAAACATAATTAAACACCCCTTTATTCGCGTTTAAACTATATTACATTTTTCTTTGTTACAGTGTTTTTAGAGGTCTTTCATATTTAACAAATCTTTTTAAAACATAGACTATCAAAAATGAAAGATATCTAAAAACACTGTGTAAAGAAAAATGTAATTTAGTTTAAACGAGAATAATGGGGTATTTTAAACATGTTTTTTAATTCATTCGTAAAACTTTTGTCAAGTCATAAAAGCATAAAGCATTAAAGCATAAAAGAAGTATCCTACTTTAAATGAAAATTAAGTTTAGTGCCTTACGGCAAACCATTAAAATCTATAAAGAAATTGCACTGCTCTACTACAGAATTTTCACAATCAATGAGAAAATTCTGTAGTAGAGCAGTGCAATTTCTTTATATATCCTACTTTAATTTAAGCCTAAATAAAGGCTTCAATTTATTTGATTACTTTCCTACGCACATGTTAAAAACACAAAAAAATATATTTAAATATGTTTTTCTTTAAAACTATTTAGAATTGAGCTTTGCTTTAGACATATTTAGAATCAACATAGAAAATACACTTCTGCTCAAAAATATCGGCCCACCTAAAAAAATACACATTTTCAAATGCTAATAACTCCAAAACTATTCAATAGATTTATTTGACCTTTTTTTTTATTTTAAAGCTTGAACTTTTAGCTCTTAATTACTGGAATAAAAATTATCAAAAATCTTTTTTTAAACCGGCAGCAATGAAAATTACACAGCTATGTTTTTTTACTGCTTCTTTCGATATGCGCACGGTTTGCCACTGCATATTTTTTTACAATTTAATTAATTGATTTTATAGGCCAATTAAATGGGAGTAATTTCTTTTTTAACTTTTTAATTTTCCTTTTCTCGTTTAGGAGATATACGGCTTTTTCTGAAAATAAACATTTTTGCAAATAACAAAAAAACTACACAGTGGATTTAATTGATTTATTTTTTAATTTGAAGCTTAAGTCCTTAACTTTTATTTATTTAATTTAAGTTTCTGGTGCAAACATGTTTAAACTGGGTTTACATTGCTTAAATAGTCATGTTTTTTTACCCAATCTTTTTTGATGCAATTTAACCACAAACTCAAATGTTTCCATAAGTTTTAAAACTTATTCTAAAAGCCACACTTATTGTGACTGATTCCTTCTTTTATTTTTTATCATAAGTCTTCTCATTTAGGAGAAATTAAAGTTTTTCGGAAAAAGTGACTTTTTAATCAGTGGGCTAGTGCCACCCCTGTAAAACTGTATATGACGGAAAAGCGTCGATAGAATATAAAGATCTATTGCACTTCTATAACTTTAGCTTAAATAAATACATTTAATTAACACGTTTTCTGCGTTAGCAACTTTTTGGTTCCCAGCTCAGACTGCGTTTTGAGGCATATATGTCGAACGAACTTTGCACAGACTGTTTAAATCTCTAATGGTACTCCAAAAACAAGTTCTAACGTCTTTTTAAGGACTTTTTGCTTTTTAATTTTTTTTAAACAAAATATTTTATCAAATAAAATAACAATAAACAAATTTTAAATTTTATTAAAATTATTTAATAACAATTATAAACACAAAAAAACGTATTAGACGTGTATGTTTTTTTACAACAATGCTGTTTTTCGTTATTATTAGTTACATTACATTATGGTCAATAAAACATTCAATTTAATGTAAATAAAGTCATCGCCTATAAATCCGGCGTAAGGTACGACGTGCTCTTCCAAAATTTCTTCGACATACCTTTCCGCTGTAAGACTTCGCCTTTGCCGTCCACGTTCTTCCCTTATAATAAAAACGGGTTCAGTTTTAGCTTCCAATGATATACCTCCCCATATCATGCACGATCCACCACCATAACTAACTTTTTCTGCAATGCAGGCCTGTGCATAACGTTCTCCAGGACGTCGGTAGACACGCTGTCTTGCATCATTCCCAAATAGACATATCCTGGTTTCATCAGAAAACATAACCTTTGCCCATTGGTTTCTGTCCCAGTTTAAATGTCTTCTTGCAAACTGCAGCCTGGCACGACGATGGTTAGCAGTGAGTTTAGGTCCAGTTGCGGCCTTATAAGAGCAAAGGTTTCTTTCAAAAAGCCTTCGACCAATAGTGGACCTACTTACTGCTACACCTCTTGTTTCTTGAAGCCGTGATCTCAAATTAACTGAATTTAGACGACGATTCCGCAGGGAATTAAGCTCGATAAATCGGTCATCCCGAGCGCACGTGCACCTATGTCTGCCAGCTCCTTGGCGTCGACTAAAGGAACCGGTCTCCTCAAAACGTTGGAATACTCTTCTTACCGCTGCTCTCGTAATATTTAACTGTTGAGCAACATAACGCTGACTGTGCCCTTCTTGTAGCAGAGCTACAGCTTGGGCAGCTACTTCCGGACTTGTTTCCATTTAAATAATACAATTAAATAAAATTTTAACGAGTTAAAAAAGTATTGTCACATAAGTGACAAGTCTTGTCAATCATAAAAAAGTTAGTTACAGGGGTGGCACTAGCCCACCACTTAAAAAGTCCTTATTTACCAAAAAAACATAATTTCTCCTAAATGAGAAGACTTATGATAAAAAATAAAAGACGGAATCAGTCACAATAAGTGTGGCTATTAGAATAAGTTTTAAAACTTATGGAAAGATTTGAGTTTGTGTTTAAATTGCAACAAAAAAGATCGAGTAAAAAAACATGACTATTTAAGCAATGTAAACTCAGTTTAAACATGTTTCCAACAGAAACCTAAATTAAATAAATAAAAGTTTACGATTTAAGCTTCAAATTAAAAAAAAAAATCAATTAAATCCATTGTGTAGTTTTTTTGTTACTTGCAAAAATGTAAATTTTTAGAAAAAACCTTATATCTCCTAAACGAGAAAAGGAAAATTAAAAAATTTAAAAAGAGATTACTTCCATTTAATTAGGCTATAAAATCAATTAATTAAATTGTAAAAAAATATGCAGTGGCGAACCATGCGCATATCGAAAGGTGCAGTAAAAAAACATAGCTGTGCACTTTTCATTGCTGCCGGTATAAAAAAAGATGTTTGATAATTTTTATTCCAGTAAGTAAGAGCTAAAAGTTCAAGCTTCAAAATAAAAAAAAGATCGAATAAATCCATTAAATAGTTTTGGAGATATTTGCATTCAAAAATGTGTATTTTTTTAGGTGGGCCGATATTTTTGAGCAGAAGTGTACTATAAAAATTATAAGACAGAATTTTCAAATGATCTCTGCAGAAGAATTTACCCATTATTTACCAAAAACGAGTTTTAGGATTTCACTGTCAATAATTCTTTAATGTCAAGACCATCCTCTACCATGATTCATGGTCACACTTTAGCTAGCTATACTCTTATCAAACCTATCCACACTTAAGGAGTGCCGTTCGATCAAATCACCCCTTAAAATTTTTAATCATTATTATGAACTTATTGTTTTTTAAGAACGAGTTTTAGGATTTCACTGTCAATAATTCTTTATTGTCAAGACCATCCTCTACCATGATTCATGGTCAGACTTTAGCTATACTCTTATCAAACCTATTCACACTTTACAAGTGCCGTGTGATCAATTCACCCCTTAAAATTTTTAATCCTTATTATGAACTTTTTGTTGAAACCTTCAAATTGAAAATATCTGCGTCATAAAAATTACTTACTTCACTTCTTATTTCCGACACTTTTCCATATTCTTGATTTTCCACTGCAGTTTCATTTGATTTTTCTCTAGATCTGGATAGATTGAAACTATCATTCAGCATACTTTTTGAATGTATCCAAGAGGGAGATTTTTTAACCGATTCTAAATTAAGTTTCACACTAGACACCTGTTCCGCCTCCATGTATTGCAAAATGTTGTCTTGGTTGTTCATAGTTTGGCAGGTATATCGGTACATGGTTAGTAATGTGCAGAGGCACATCGGACATATAACAGGGTTTAGGGATAACGACAAATCCTAAAAGATATAAAACTGAAAATGCTACAGTACAAAAGTCAAAATTATAGTAAGTCTGGCAACGCTGTATTAGAATTGAAAAAATATTTTAAGATTCTGAATGTATAAATAAATATTAACTAATTAAATATAAAGTTTTTCTGAGAGGTAAACGTATTTATCGAAGTATAACAGCATATTACACGAAAAATATTTAGAGCCACCTAAAAAGATGGCTATTTTATAAATAAATGTAACGAAATTATGTTTAAAAATATTATGATTGCTAAAATATATTAAGATTTATTTATATTAATAAATTTGTCTCCAGCTGCCATTTTATGATCCAGGTAGAAATTTCCTAGTTGGCCACGCCCCCTCCGAAAGTTAGAAATTAAACTTACCTATAACGTATTTCTAGCTTAAAAATCTAACGTTAGATTAACGTTTCTAACTAACGTTTGATTCTAACGTTAAAAAGCGGGACATTTACACATATTTTATAACGTACTTTTATACAGTTTTCTAACGTTATAAAAGCGTTATTCTAACGTTAAATTTCTACTAGGGTAAATAAGGTGTCTGCGGCAGAGGGTTAAATTGTATCGAATGAGCACTTACAATTATTGGCATAACAGTTTCAATAATTTTTATGACTTTCTCAGTGTTTATATTATCCGAGGACGACGATCCATTTTCGTGGAACAAGTTAGTATATTTATTTGTTCTAGAAAAACATAAGCGGCATGTTCGTTCATCTCCTTTACTACTAAAATAATAAAAATATGAGATTATTGTACATACTCCTCGCATCTTCACGGCAGATTACACTGGTCGACAAAAAAAACATATCTCTCAATTTTGTCTGATATATGATTTTCGAAAAACTTTTTGATGCTGAACACGATTTGCGAATTTGATCTCCATTTATTGTTATCAGGTCAGGGTTCTAAACTAAATGCTACTGATTTTTTGAAAAAAAAAATTCCTTATTTTCAGCCCTAGACAATTTTTTTCTGGGAACAGATACAGTTTTTCACGTAGATTTTAAAAATGTTTTATTTTTCTAGATGTCTTTAACGGTTTTTTAGAAAAATGCAAAAAACTGAAAAAAAGTTTAATCATTTTTCAAATGCCTGTTACCCAGTTAATACTAAACCTTTTAATCTGTTTAATATCTAAATTTATTAGTCTTTTAATACTTATTAATTCTGTGAAAACGGATTTGAATTCAAATGTTTCTTACCCGAGATATAAGGGAAAAACCACACCCTTATTTTAAAAGTTTGAAAACACGCTTTTTTGGTGATTTTTAACAAAGTAATTAGAAAAAAAAGCTTGTAACATTTAACATATCAGGAAAACTAGATACTAAGCAATTTTAAGAAAAAAATATTCTAGGCGCCTTTATTTTGTTTTTAAAAGTCACAGTAAGAAGTACTCAGCTAACTAATTTAAAATCAATTATTCCATTATTTTTTGAATTTTATCGGCAAAGAGTTTTTGTGAATTTTATAAAAAAACACAAAAGTGTAAAACAAACAAAACAAACCTTATTTATTTCTCCTAAGAAGGTTTAGGTTTAGAAGGTGGCGGGGGTAAGTGGTAAATCTAAGGGGGCTTAGCCATCTAAATAATAAATAAAATCAGGAAATATAAACTTTTTGTTTTGGATTTTTAGAAGACTTTTCTGGAAGACGTAGATATTCTGGGGGTAAGAGAAATAATAGGTTCCAAGCTCTCTTATCGTTCCTTTCGGCTTAACCTTTTATTGCCAATGCTAGTTTTTTTATATATGTAGAAAAACGTCTATATTACTTGTTATTTTGTTAAAAATCACCAAAAAAGCGTGGTTTTCGAACTTTAAAAACAAGGGAGTGGTTTTCCCTTATATTTCGGGAAAGAAACATTTGAATTCAAATCTGTTTTCATGGAATTAATGAGTATTAAAAAAATAAAATAAATTGAGCTATTAAACAATTTAAAAGCTTTAGTATTAACTGAGTAATGGGCATTTAAAAAATGTTTATTTTTTTTTCAGTTTTTTGCAGTCTTTTGAAAACCGTTAGATATCTAAAAAAACAAAACATTTTTATAATCTGCGTGAAAAACTGCATCTTTTAGATATATAATTTACCTAAAAAAATTTGTCTAGGGCTGAAAATAATGATATTTATTTATTTTTTCAAAAAATCAGTAGCATTTATCTCAGAACCCTGACATGATGGCAACAAATGGAGGTTAAATTCGTGTTCAGCATCAAAAAGTAAATAAAAAATGATATATCAGACAAAATTGAGAGATATGTTTTTTTTGTCGATCAGTGTTATTACACATGCCCACAAAAAAATAAAAGTGGTCTACACCATTGACAGGACCACGATATTCCTATGTATTTTCGCCCGCTGTATCCGATTCTGAGCTCAGTTTAACCACTCCCGTCTGGATTTTTCTCTACAGCCGCACTATGCCACCAAACGGGTAAAGCGTGACCAACATTAATTTATTGTGTATTTCACCTTTAAATGATTAGTAAGGCATAAAATAGTATATTATGATCCAAGGACGAGAAATAATGTTTCTCGGCCGCATGCGGAGATTGTGAATCGAGGCGAGAGCCGAGATAAGCGGCTGTCCTGACTGAATGAATTAATGATTGACTGACAGAGAATCAACGCCCAGCCTAATCCCCTTGACCTAGAAACTTGAAATTTGGACAGTTTGTTCCTTATGATGTAAGCACCCACTAAGAATCATATATTGTCAAATGATTTAATTCATTTTTTCATAAAAAAATTACTCTATTAAAGTGTCGTATCTTCTTTAAAGTTGTCAATTACTAAGCCAATTTGCCGTATATATCGTAACTTGAGAAGTTACGATAAAATGTCCTAGTATAATACTAATTAACGAGATACGTCTATTTTGCCTTAGTAACGGTAAGTTACGGCAAATATCCTTTATCTTAATAAGTATTTTTATAACAAAAGAAGATCAAGGTACGTACAATAATATAATATTCGCTAATAAACCTTTTTTTCTTCATTTCGTTCATGAATCTTTAAGATACGACAAATCGCCTTAATATTACAAGTTAAAAATAATAAATTTTAAAGTGGTAACTAAATATTTCTATTTTACCGAGTATTTAACTATTTAATTATCCAATAATTAACATTTTTATATGGGAGGCATAGCGTAGTGGCGAGCGCGTATGCATAGCAAGTCTACTATCGTGAGTTCGATTCTCACTGGCGCCGATTTGCCTTTTTCAGTTAATTAAAAATTAAAATTTGGCGAAGGCGATAAGTGAAACGGACACTCCCTAGAAACTGGTTCGAAAGTCAGTATAAGCCGGTGGTTCCCTCTACTACTAGCCCACACAAGTCCTGGACTTAGGGGATGCTTAATTAAGTAGAATAGTACGAGGTTAAACAAACATGTAATGTAATGTAATAACAGTAACAACTTATATAACCTTTTATCTTTTTCATTTAAATCAAATTTGATTTTTTTTTTGACTTTGAATATAATTTTTAGTGACTGAGAACATTGAAAATTAAAAACTGTTAATATATCCAAATGGCCAAAATAAAAGTTACCACTTCTGTTTTTAGCACGGCAGTGTAATATTTGAAAGAAATATAACTATAACTATCCATGGCGCAGACCACTTTTGTTTTTTTTGTGGGCCTGTACACAGCTGTGTAATTATACGTTTACTTCGGACCCCGAAAAAAGAAAAAATTTGCCAAAAACCAACAAAATTGTACCAAAGTGCGTTATATACAACTCTAAACAACGTTTAAAAATATCCTTCGGTTTGTCCGTATGTCACGTTTATTTGTCTGCACGAAAATTCAAGAAAAAAAATAATCCGATCAACTTTAAATTTTCAGGAAAAATCAATCTTATAGTAAGGATATGCAGTTATTAGAAATTGAAATGGATCCCCCCAAAAAGAAGAAAGTTATGGAGGCTAAACATGTAAAAAAATTGAAGATAGTGGAAGAAAATCTGCGATCTCCGACTAATTTGAAAAAAATCCCTTTTACACGTTCGCTGCCGACGAAAGTTGTATAGAATGTAGCGGTCGCGTTAAAAATTAATTTCCCGCTTTATTAGTAGAGACAGGAAAGTGAATTTTATTTTGTAGAGGAATGTTTAGGCTTTAAGACGATGTAACTTTGCTTATATCCAAGTCTACAGTGAGCCCGCCAGGCGGGCTCTAGTCCTTGACTATGAATAGGGGATGGACCTACCAGGTGGGTTGTCGGCAGCGAACGTGTTGAAACCAAAAAGTTTATAAAGGGCTAAACTTTTAAAAAATCGAAAAAATTGATGGAAAAAAATCCATTTAATAACAAAACAGTTATAGTATATTATAATAATAGTTTATTCTGTGACAAGTGGAGAATGATGCATATTTCGAACTAGTGGATGTTTGTCACGACGGTCTCGTGGACCTAAGGAATAGCCATTCTATACGTGTTGCAGACTATACTTTTTCTACGACTGAAGTTGTATACATTCATATTTTTATATAAATTATATAATAACCAAAAGTTTTAATATAAAACAATAATTTACATCCAATAATGTAATTTTCACCTAATATTTTATAGTAAATTGTGTATCATTTCGTTGATTTAGCTAAAAATAAAGCCCTTACGGTATGTGTCATATACCGTCATCCGCTTACGGAATGTGCTATATACCGTCAGAGTTTTCATATACCGTCATCCACTTCCGGAATGTGCTATATCCGTAAGACTTTTTTGTGTGCGATTTGACTAACATTTTAAGTCGTAGAAATAGTATATTATGCACCTAGTATGCGAACTAAGTCTTGAGACACTTAAGACAGTTCGCATACGTGGTGCATATAATATTTTTTCTACTACCTAAAGCTAGTAACTCCAAATATTAGTTAAAAATATGTTTAAAAATTATTTTAACATACTGTCAGTTTGACATATAAGTTGAAAAAAGTTAGTAGACTTAAATTTTTTTCATTGTTGGCTGTCGTCAATAAACAATGCTTAACAACGGTCAGTAACAAATTAGTTTACTGATTTTATTGGTTGCCAAGGTAAACAAGCCTTGGCAACGGTAGATAATATGTAAGCTAGCACTTAATTAGGTAGTAGAAAAAATATATTTATGATTAGCTTTTTGTGAACCGACCTGAAATCTATAGGGAGATGTTTGTTCAAAAGCAATGATTCAAATTGCAAATATCTTAACAATCTGGCCTGTTTTCTTATTATACTATTTTCTGCCGACTTTTGTTCTATATGTGGAGTGCCACTTATCATGTTACCTTCATCATCAAATATTACCATTTGGACAGGAATCTTCTAAAATAATTTATTATTTTAAAAATATTATTAAAACAAATATATGTAAATGGTGTCCCACGGTAGACAAATAATAATCACAAACTTAAACCATTTGTGGCGTTACCACCAAAAAAATAAAATGACATTTTTACCACTCAATATGGACTTAATTATGTACAATTTCCCCTAGACAAAAGTTTTCTACTCTTTTTGTTTTTGAGCTAGAACTCCACACTTTTTTCGCATGACAACATGCCAAAATTAAAAACTATATATTTTTTTCTTTATTGTATAATTCTTGTTTTTACCAAATACATTAATTTCCTATTAACATTTTTAGTTTTAAAAAATCTTAGAAAAATTTACTTTCATTTTGGAATGACGCTAACGCAAAAAAATAGGTTGCTATGAAATTATAAGTTTCAAATAAGATTTTCATAATATATGACATTAAATGTTAAATCTGATGAAAGACTCACAATAAATTAGATCTATTTGACACCAATGAAACTACCAAACTTCACTTCAAGAGTTCTAAATTAACTTGTTTTTATTTATATAAAAAAATACTATGCTATACAGAAGATCGTTTTACGCTAAACATAATCATATCATTCGTATATGAAAAAATAAAAAAAAAATTATGTTTATTGAATAATTTCTGTCGAATGACGATACGCGGAATTGCAGTGTCACAGACAGGGCCGGACAGAGCCAGCCCGGAACCTTTTTCCCGGGCACTCCCTGAAGGGGCAATCTTCCCCCCTTCCCCCCTGAATCCGGGCCTGATCACAGACGACATATGTGTTGTTTACAGAAATACCTTTTATTCCGATTGACGCAGGATAAGACTGATTAAAACTATTTCAGAAGTAAGCTAATGGGGCTACTTGCATCGAACGTTTTAAGTTATGCTTAACATTGAGCTAGCTTCAAAACATTAAATTAGCTTAGCGTTAAGTCTACCTTAAAACGTTTCTTTGCATGCGGCCCTTAAATTTTTCACAAATACGCCAGTTTTGCAAGTACAATCGACTCTTCACTCGAAAGTCTTGACCAAGCAATCTCGCCAAGAAGATAACTAATGACACAAGGGCCGCGTTAGTAGTCGTAGAAAAAATACTTACCGCGCCTGTAGAAAAATGTGATACATCCACACTCGCATCTAGTTGAGACTCAGTACTATTTATATTCGGAAATGCCACACCTATTGACGGAACTGCATCCATTTTCTTTATTTTTCTATTATCACTTACATGCAAGTAATCCTGTTCACAGAAATGCTCAGAGCATATTCTCATATGTTGAAGATTGTCGGGAACTTTACGTATCCCACAGGCATATAGCCATTTGGCAGAAACGTTTACAGGTTTTGGAAAAGAATGTAAAGTTACATTATCTGAAGGCTTTTTGTTGCACAAATAGCAACGTTGGGGACTCATTTTGTTCGTATCATCCATAATATTACACAAAAACACTCGATTGAAGTTTAATTTAAAGTCAGAAAGATAAAGAAGCTTCAAATGTGACAACGCGTCACTTGACAAATGAAGGCAACATATTAAACTGTCTACTTGATTGATTGTAACTTTGCTTTGTACAAATGACAGGTAACTATCAAGTTGACAAATCCAATGTCGTTTTTACGCAAAAAAAAATTAAAATTAACCAGATTGTCAATTTTCAAAAAAAAATAAATTTTTAAATGATTACTTTCCCTAAGGAAAGTCTTGCGTTAGTTTCTGAACGTTTTATATCCAAAAAAATATGAGTTTCGTCAAAAAAAAAATCTGTCTGCCGGTATCTATCTGTCCGAGAAATTTGTGACCACGATAACTCAAGAACGCTTAGCGAGCTAAACACTTCGGACCATAGGTGAATAATCCAAAGTTATAGACTGGGATTGTTTTTGATAAAAAATCGTAGTAAAATGGGATAAAAAAAAATTTTTGGAAAAAAAATAATTTTTTCATTTTATTTTTCGTTTTACGAAAAAAGAAACTTACTTAAAAAAAAATTATTTTTGAAAAGTGATTTTTTTAAAAAAATTATATTTTTTTATTTTTTATTTTTTTTTTTTCGTTTTTGATTTTAATGAACCTATGCCTATAGGGGAAAGTATTATTTTGCTGCAGCAGTCTTTTTTTATTAGTCTTTTTACAAAGTTTATTTTTATTTTTTTTTTATTAAAAGCTTATTTGGGGCTCTCCATGTCTATGCAATACTTTAAGAAATAAACAAAGACTTAAAGACTTATTACGCAAAATAGTCCAAGAGCAAGTGACATTTTTCAGTGATGATTTAGTTAAGGCCTATTTTTTAAGAGAATGTTGTGGGTGGCATGTATGTGTCATCCGTAAGGATTAACCCTGATAGCGACTTGGGAGGGAGGCAGAACGCCCCCAATCTGTAAAAAAACACGTAATTATTATTCAGTTAGGGCTGCAATTTTTTCCAGTATTCGTCTGGTAGTCCACAATCATCAATATTCCCACAAGAATTCCCGGACAGACCTATCGACCGTTCGACCCATCGATTTTTTTTGCTCGAAATTGATTTAAATCAACACAAAACGTCATTAAACGCAAAAATACACAAAAAAATTTTTGAACATTAATAGTGCGACAGAGGATTGGACATCGAGGCGCGCACAAGGGATGTTTAAATCGTTCTGCAAGGGAGTTAATACAGTTATTTTGTTCTGCCAATGGACATGTATACTTAAAATAGTTGCCATAAAAAAATATTCAAAATTGAGGCTTAACTAATTAATACAAATTTCGTTGCTCACACGACACATTGGGGGTTTTCTGCAACCCTTTTAATACCGGCCAATCGATCTGCAAATATTATATTGATGATTTTGGACTACCAGACGAATACTGGAAAAAATTACAGCCCTAACTAAACAATAACTACGTGCACTTTTTTTACAGATTGGGGTCGTTCTGCCTCCCTCCCAAGTCGTGTAACAAAATGTAATTTTTGCGTATCTCGAAGTAAACATTGTAAACATTAGTAAAACGTCGTCTCAGACATGATTCGAACACGCATGGTCTAAATTTCATATTTGATGTGATACATATTAGGTGTTTTCGTTGTAGCTGCTCATAGAATCGTGCAAAAAAATCGCTTTTCATTGGCCAACATAATACTTTTGACAAATTTTTGAAGGATTGTTTTCGGTGATCAGACTGATCACCGGTAAACGCTAACTTCAGAGCAGCTTTTTTGAAAAACCCTGTATAATCCGACTAAGATGCCTACTCTGTCACATATGTTTCACTTTTTTTTTCTATCATATACATTTTTGGGATTTCGATTCAGGTTTATAACACCCAGATATGCAGGAATCCGAATCCGAAAGCAGCTTTTAATACATTATTAAAAAATATTTGTATTAAAAATTGTTTCATTAGGGATTATGAATTAAAAAAATGATCCTGACAACAAATTTGTTTCATTAAAGATAATGAATAAAAAATAACTTAAAAAAGTTGATACAAAAAATAAATAAATTGGGTCTCAAAGTTCCAAGAATATTTTTTATATTTTTTTCTGCATTATATAGCTTTTTTTAATGGTTTTTAATTTTTGTTTTTTGTATTTTATGTTTTTTAATAACCATAACCAGCGGCTGGGATTTCGATTCAGGCGGTTTATAACACCCAGATATGCAGGAATCCTAATCCGAAAGCAGCTTTTAATAAGTTATTAAAAAATATTTGTATTATAAATTGTTTCATTAGGGATTATGAATTAAAAAAAAATGATCCTGACAACAAATTTGTTTCAGATTATGAATAAAAAATAATCTTAACAATTATTTTAATTAAAATACACAATTGTGTTTACTATATAAAAGTATTTTTTTTATTAATATTAATTAGCTATATTAGTACATTTGGATAATATACATGTTTATATACTGTTCTACTACCATTTCTTGCAAAACTAAAAATATAGTTTGGGTTTATCAGAAAAAATTAAATTGAAAGTTTTATAAAGGGAATAATTTCACGATTTTTTTCTCGGATTTTTCCCTTTATACAAATTTCTGTGAAAATTCTATGACAATGGGTAACTTTTATCTAAATGGCTAAACTGGTTTATTACATCAGAACAACAACAACAACCCATTCATAATGAATCGTCGTAAAATTTGGTTTGGACTTTTTTTATAAATCATAATAAAGCTTTAATTTTCTGTTTTTTACAAAATGCCCTAACCGTGACTTCGGCAATGTTACGCACGCGTAAACGCTTGTTTACAAAACAAGTCTAGAAACACATTTCGTCGGCTAAGAGGTAAATTTACCTAACTCGATATTTTTAAAATTTTCATGAAACGTAAAAAACGATTAAAATTTATGTTGATGATTTATACTTACTATAAATATTTCTTTGATACCTTAAAGAGCACTTAATTCATTAATGTATTTAAATCGTTTCATTACATATTTTATTTTAAATTCAATAAAAATCGGTATAGGTACTTGACATTCTAAAAATGACACCTTTTGGAGGTAAATTTACCTAAACCTAAGGCCATACATAAGGGGATATGGAATCTAGTTTAAAATTATATTTATAAAGATTTTTGTATATCTTATTTTACTGTGTACCTATATTTTATATTTCCAGGCGCTTTTGTATTATATCTATTATATTTATTAGATCAATTTATATAGGGAACTATCATGTTTTAATTAAAAAGTATCCCTATTATATTACTGCCTGATGTCAGTGATGAGAAATGTCATCTAAAAGTCTAGCTAAAACACTAGAGTGCTTTACTTACAATTTTATGGTCGGTTTGGGTAATTTTACCTGTAAAATGTTAAGTTTTTATTATTTTTATCGGTAGGTATTGATTTAATACAAGTTAATTTTAAACATTTTGTATCCGATTCTGTAAAAATACAGATTTTGAAAAAAAAATATGTTTAGGCAAATTTACCTCTTAGCCAACGATTTACACAGATTCGTTCGTAGAAAAATACATTTATGTATGAAAAAAAAAAAAAAAATAGGTTACAAAGAACAAGAATATAAAACACAGTCAACGCTAAAACGTGCAGATTAAAGTCAAAGTCATTTATTTAAATTAATAAATAGGTAAAAAGTTCAAAATTGTGGTTAAACCAAGTTCTGTTTGAATAAAACACCATTCTTCTATGATCATTATTAAATAATAAGAAATGTTCTTTTAACACCTTTGACTCACTAGAAAGTCAAGCCTTTCTACAAATGTCCGAGGCTGGGGGTTGAGTGAGTCACAGTTTGAGTTCAGCCCCAGGCTGCCTCTATCTGCTCCAAACCTAATTTTTAAAATAAGAATTACAACCAAATATAGCAAATAAATTTTGACATTGAGTACTATTAATAGTAGTAACTAATTACCATCAACTGCTAAGCAATTAAAGTGGCCCACCTTAAAATTCATGCAATTTCAAATCTTAATAGTCCGAATACAAGGAATGGGTTTGGCTGCTTCTTGAATTGAGTAAAAGTCTGGACTATATTTTTGACATCAAATTAAGACTCCAAATTTTTAGCTGAAACATTTTACATGTAAAATAAACCTGCAGGTTTATACATTTCTCCAAGAAATTAACGCACCACTTAATATTTTAAGATAAATATTGCCATTTTAAACAAACTCTTCCATATTTCATAAAATTTTTGAAGACATTTTGGTTATTTTAACAACAAACCACGTTTTTATTTGTGCTGTTTTTGTTTCGTTATCGAACTTTTTTCTGAAGTAAAATTTCTTATAATATAAATTGACTTTCAAGGCAGTTAGTGGTTTATTTTTGCCCATTATTAATTTTTTGAGCGACTCGATAGTCTTTTGTTTGAATTGTTGAAATGCCACGCGAATCCAGAAATTTTACGCCTGCCGAATGTGCCCAAGCCATTGTATTGCACCAAGAAGGTTGGAGCTATCGCCGAATAGGTGATAGCTTTGGTGTGTCCCATACATCAGTTTCACGTATGATTGAACGATTCAGGGAAACTTGTGAGAGCAGTGGAAGAGCTGGACAAGGAACAAATCGCATCTCGACCCCCGGCCAAGATCGTTTTTAAGACTCTAAGACATAGATTTGTAACAACAAGATTGTTGCTGATTTACATCCTCGCATTGCTGCCCGAGGGCCAGCCTTAACCGTGGATCACCGTAGAGCCCGGTTAAACTTTGCCAGGGTAAACGTCAACTGGGGGAAAGCCGCCTGGGAACGAGTTCTTTGAACAGATGAGTTCAGATTTTGCCTGCATACGTGTAATAGACGAGTTCGTGTTTTTAGAAGGACAAATGAACGATACTCACAGTGTAACATAGCGAATACCACTTTATTCGGTGGAGGCTTAGTCATGGTGAGGGGAGGAATTTCGTTAACGGCACGCACGGACTTGGTGGTGTTGAATAATGGCAATATTAATGCTTAACGCTACATATTGTGCCATTATATCGGTCTTATATCGGTCAAAATTTTTTGCTAATGCAAGATAATGCTCGACCCCATGCAGCCCGAGTAGTTCGAGATTATTTTTTTGGAAGTTGGCATTGAAACTATGGCTTGGCCAGCACAAAGCCCCGACCTTAATCCAATGTAGCATGTCTGGGATATTCTCGGAAGAAAATTACGTGCTCATTCCAACCGACCTAACAACTTGGAGGACTTGGGAAAACTTCTGGTTAAAATTTGGAATCGACTGCATACGAAGTCTTATTTTAAGTATGAATCGTCGCCGCCAGGACACGATTAGAAGTAGAGGTGGGAATACCCGGCATTAAGAATGATTTTATATGTTTCTTTAAAAAATTTAAATTCCGATTTTTTTTTATATTGTATGCTTAATTCTAGAAATACATTTTAAGAAAGTGTTTAATTTACAAGCAATTTAATAAAAGTTATTGAAATATAGAGTTGAATTCGTTAATTAAATTTTTAAAGTAAAATAATTAACTTCTTGGAGAAGTGTATCATTTTGGAGTATTTTGTTTTTTAAATTTATGTTCTTTCCTTTTTAATATATGTATTAATTTTTACAAATGTATTTTTGATAAAATTTGATCTTACACCATTTCTCAATATCGGATTTTGATATTTGTCCTTAAAAGTATTCCCGTCGTCCATTTGAAATGAAAAATATAACATACTTTTTATAATTTCAAAATTGCCGAAGGATCAAAATTATGAGTGTAAAAATTATAAATTTAGAGTTGGGGCTGACATCACACGTATTTGTATTTTTAAACTATATACTTATAATGAATACAAACTTCAATATTTTGAAACAAAAAAAAAACAGTTTCTGCTGACGACTTAAAGCCTTTGAAAGTGATGCTCCTGAAAGTGACAGTAACCAGTTTTTAATTAGGTGACAGGAACCAATTTTTAATTAGGTTATAATAATTTTGTTACCATAAAAAATGGCAGAAACAGTTTGTATTGTTTTTTTTTGAACAAATACAAGCCAACTGCCAGTTTTTACGAAAAATTCTATATTTTGGAACGGGAAGGGATACTCGAGTATTTATAGTAACCAATAAAAGCATACATACAAAAGTTCCTGATAGTCTAAAATTGATGCAAAACAATATAGTCAGCTTTATTTTGAAACCAGGGTGTGACCTGTGCACAGGTTTTGCAAATTAAGATTCCCTAATCAGAATTTAAAATTTTACAACCAACATGCGCAAAAAATTAAGCATGCTGTTTTATTTTTGAATTATGATTTTTTTTTTGTAAAATGTTTTATTTTAGCAATAATTTATTATGTAGACCAGAGTTATTTTCAATTTCCCTCATTATTCCCTGATTTTATACAGTTAATCAAGTTCCCTGACCTATGCCTGATTATCCTGATCTGTGGGCACCCTATACAACACACTGTATAATGTTTTTTTTTCAGAACATAGGAGGTGAATTTCAAAACGCAGTTTTTGACTTTGTGACATAGCAGCTTGTCACTTAGTGAACAATACAATTTGATTGTCAAGTAATTGATAAGCTGCTATGTCACAAAGTCAAAAACTGCGTTTTGAAATTCACCTCCATATATATTGATGTGTACAATAGTCAAATGAATAAACTTTCACTCAGTTCAAAAATCATCTAAAACAATTCAGTAGTTTTCAAAAATTTTAAATTTAAAATTGCATGCATTTTTTGGATGGACAACTTCAATTGTTCAGCAGTGTATGTGATGTACCCCATGGGCCCAATTTACAATGCCTATAATAATAATTTTACAAAAATTCAACATAATAAATTTTATCGTCCGTATTAAAGTCTTTGTCAGTTTGTGGTGTTTAGTGTACTCGCCAATGGATTTAACACGGACCATAACTCTTAACTAAATTCACTACTGTCACTCACTTCTGCATCCGAAATAACGATTTCTTCCTTAACCTCAAAATTATCATTTGTCTTCTCAGACTGATTTGAACTCTCTGAGAAAAAAACGTCCTCTGTCGGATTCATTTCGAAATCTGGAGGATCAGTCTTCTCATTAACTAGATTTTCGTTCTCAACAAAAATAACATTTTTCATATCTTCAATGTCTATCAGACATGGCTCATCAATAATTTCTTCATCTTCAACAACGATCTGTTCATCTGGTTCAATAATTTGGGAATCTTTATCAACAATTTCTCCATCATCATTTATATACACGATGTCTTGGTCGTGTGCGTTTTGCGTTAGTTTTTGTCGCTTACTATATTTATCAGATGCATCATCTTTTGTAATTGGTTTATTATTCGAATAGCTTGGTTCTGATTGCAGCATTCCCCTGTTAGGTTTTGGATCGTTATAGGAATTTGGTAAGTAGTGCACTTTAGAGGCAGTTGGCAAGGTACCCTTTTTATGCTTTATGTTATTTTGTTTTAAATATTCCATCCTTTCTCTGGTTAACGGAAAAAGCGTGTCCGAACGCGGTTTTATCCATCTTCCAAGCTCTTTTAAATTCACTTCTGGGTCTTCACTATTAAAAGTGTCACTGCGTTCCATGAACTCCAGTATTGCTTCTTGTAAGTTCATTGTTTGGTTGAAAAACTTGTAGAAACCGTTTATTTTACTTAGACAACTGTCGCACACCAGGGGGTATTTTGTTAAGGAAAAATCCTGAAAATTATTATTATTGTTAGAGCACTGGATATGCAGGTGTGTTAGGGTAGGTAGGAACCACTCAAACTACCCACCTACCCTAACAAATCTACATACAGTGTGTACCAGAACTCGCGTAGAGAAATTTTAGAGGTGATTCTATACACGGTGTATTTGAAATAGAGTAGAAAATTTTAACAGGTGATTCTACATGATAAAATATGACAAAAAGTTCCTATAAATATATGTCTAAAAATGCGTCATTAGGGAGCTACGCCCCTTTGAAAGTGGCTAAAAAAATCGGTTTTTATTTAATAACTCAGGAGCCCTTTGAGATATATCAACGAGGTTTTGCACGTCAACTAATCCTACCAAGGCCCGTTTTTAAATGTTATTTTCATGTACTTATTTCAACCAGGGGTATGCGAAACGGGGGGACTTGTCAGTTTTTTGTCCCAAACTTTTTTCTGTGTAACTTTTTTGCAATTTTATTTTTGAAATATGATTCCTCAGGTCAAAATACACAAAAAAGGTACTCTTGTTGTAATACTGTAGAATTAACCGTTTTTGAGAAAAATTCATTTGAAGGTGAAATTCCACGGCTCGAGGACGAAAAATTAAATACTAAAATGTTGAAAACCAAAATTTTAATAATGAAGGGCGAATGTACATTAAAAACTAAGAAAAAAACCTCATATACAGGTACTTCCAAAAATCAATCCTAATGGAGCTATGGTCTCCTAAATATGCACCATTTTTAAAGGGCTATGGCAGCTTTAAAAGCTTTTTTTCGACCTATATGTACGGAAACTTTTTTTCTTAGTTTTTGATGTAGAATAACATTGCATTATTAAAATTTTGGTTTTCGACATATTAGTATTTAATTTTTCGTCCTCGAACCGTGATATTTCACCTTCAAATGAACTTTTCTCGAAAACGGTTAATCCAGTATTACAACAAGAGTACCTTTTTTATGTATTTTGACCTAAGGAATCATATTTCAAAAATAAAATTGCAAAAAAGTTACACAGAAAAAAGTTTGGGACAAAAAACTGATAAGGCCCTCCGTTTCGCACACCCCTGGTTTAAATAAGTACGTGAAAATGACATACAAAGATGGGCCTTATTAGGATTAATTCACGTGCAAAACCTCGTTAATATATCTCAAAGGGTTCCTGAGTTATTAAATAAAAACCGATTTTTTTAGCCAATTTCAAAGGGGCGTAGCTCCCTTATGACGCATTTTTAGACATATGTTTATAGGAACTTTTTGTCATATTTTATCATGTAGAATCGCCTGTTAAAATTTCCTACGCTATTTCAAATACACCCTGTATACAAAAATAAGAAAAAGGGTTCCTATAAAGGTTGGTCCGGAAACGAACCCTAAGGGAGCTACGGCCCTTCTAAGAGTGCCCCTAAAAAAGATTTTTTATTTAATATCTCTTTTACCACAGTAACGAATTTTTGCACATGCCTTAACAGTTTAATGTAGTATAATAACGTAGAACTAACCGTTTTCGAGAAAATTGCAGTTAAAGAGATTTTTTCACGTTCTGAGCATCAAAAATAGGAACTAAATCGCGCCAATAAAATTTTTAATAATGCAGAGCGATTCTACATTAAAAACTATAAAAAAAGTTACTTTTTAAGACCCGGTAGTACCCTTAAAACAATTTCGAACCTAGGTGAATAGGAACTTTTTTTATAGTATTTAATGTTGAATCGCCCTGAAATATTAAAAAATTTTATGACGCAATTTTTAGTTCCTATTTTTGATGCTCAGAACGTGAAAAAATCTCTTTAAATCTCTTTAACTGCAATTTTCTCGAAAACGGTTATTTTTATGGTGTTACACTAGGAGTACCTTTTTTTTATGTATTTTTAACTAAAGAATTATATTTTATTGGGAAAATGTCAAAAAAATACAGATAAAAAAGTTTGGGGCAAAAAAGTGATATATCTCCCCCCCATTTTGCAAATCCCTGGTTAAAATTACCAAATAAAAATTACATAAAATGATAGCCTTTGTCAATGCTAAGGCATGCGCAAAAATTCGTTACTGTGGTTAATAGGGTAAAAGACATATTAAATAAAAACTCTTTTTCAGGGGCACTCTTAGAAGGGCCGTAGCTCCCTTAGGGCTCGTTTTCGGACCAACCTTTATAGGAACTTTTTTTTTATTTTTGTATGTAGAATCACCTCTAAAATTTCTCTACGCAAGTTCTGGAAACCCTGTATTTAGTGATCTAATTATTGTAAAACACAGTTCCTTTTTAAATGATTTTTAAAAAACAATATACAGGTTAGTAAGGACAGAAATTTTTAATTTTAAACAAAATTATAAAAATATTAATTTATTATTCCATCAATCTATTTTCTAATCATCGTACAGAGTGATATTGGTAGACTGACAGTTTCGGGCTGGTGGCCCTCTTCAGTACCAAGAGTCAACTCTGCACGCTGATTAAGAAAACGTTTTTAGACTTTACTCGCAAAAGGAATATAGCCATTAGATTAGAAGTCTACATCAATCTAATGGCTATATTCCTTTTGCGAATAAAGTCTAAAACCGTTTTCTTAATCAGCGTGCAGAGTTGACTCTTGGTACTGAAGAGGGCCGGCAGCCCGAAACTGTCAGTCTACCAATATCACTCTGTACGATGATTAGAAAATAGATTGATGGAATAATAAATTAATTTTTATAATTTTGTTTAAAATTAAAAATTTCTGTCCTTACTAATTCTACGTCTAACCACCCGTTAGTGGTACTATGTGCTTAAGACACACAAGTCTTCAACTTTCTACCATTCAAAGTCTCCAGAATAGGAGAGGTATGAGTAGTTGTCTACATCTAGAAATAGATGGCGCACAAGTCTACATCAATCTAATGGCTATATTCCTTTTGCGAGTAAAGTCTAAAAACGTTTTCTTAATCAACGTGCAGAGTTGACTCTTGGTACTGAAGAGGGCCAGCAGCCCGAAACTGTCAGTTTACCAATATCACTCTGTACGATGATTAGAAAATAGATTGATGGAATAATAAATTAATATACAGGTTGTCCCAGGTAAGACAGATCAATCGTTTTTGGCGTTCTTATTAGATCAAAATTAAAAAATTATTATGTCTACTCCAAAGTTTTTTATTGAAGCATTTTATTTATAAAAAATAGCTGTTTATAATGTAGTCCGTGTTGTTTGTTTTTAAATTTTTTGACTATTTTAGCCTGAAGATGACCCTAAATTCAAGGGTTGAAACAATTGTAGCTATTTTTTATAAATAAAATGCTTCAATAAAAAACTTTGGAGTAGACATAATAATTTTTTAATTTTGATTTATCAAAACTCCAATATGAGAATGGATCTCGATCACAGTTGTTCTTATTAGAGCTATCGGAATAAAATTTATGTCAGCCAATATGCACCTAAAAAGCGATGAAATACAATTTTTTCAACTGTCGCTTTAAATAATATTTTTTAAACGATTATAATATTAAACATTTGTCAAACAAATCATATAAATGAAAAACAATGAGGTTCCATTTTTTTCGAAATCGACATTTTAGCGCCGTCTGTTTGTTTGTTTGTTTAACCTCGTACTGTTCTACTTAATTAAGCATCCCCTAAGTCCAGGACTTGTGTGGGCTAATAGTAGAGAGAACCACCGGCTTATAATGACTTTCGAACCAGTTTCTAGGGAGTGTCCGTTTCAGTTATTGCCTTCGCCAAATTTCATTTATTAATTAACTGAAAAAGGCAAATCGACGCCAGTGAGAATCGAACTCACGCTAGTAGGCTTGCTATACATACGCGCTAGCCACTACGCTATGCCTCCCATTTGTTAGCTTGTAACATTAAGAATCAACATACAAACAATGAGATTCCACTAAAAACTGCGGTTGAAAATTTGAATTTGAATGTTTACATCTTTGAAATGAATAAAAATGTTGGGTATACATAAAGTTTTTATTCGTGCCTGGATTCAACATGGGGTTCTAATTATGAAACATTACACGATGTTCTGGAAGGTGGATATTATGTGTCAAAAATGTAGAGAAAATCTATTCCGACCAAGTTATTGTACACAAAAAACAAACCAAAATCATTTTTTTGCACAGATCACCTCTTAGTTTTATGCTTGATTTATGGAATTTAGCTGTATTATTGCCGGAAAATGTAATATCTAACTTATTTTTTGTACTATTTGAGCCGATTCTACGCATATGTATACACACACATACACCCATATATATCTACATAAACACATACACCCATATATATATATATATATATATATATATATATATATATATATATATATATATATATATACACTAGTATACCATTTAAGGTATGGTTCGTAGGGATGCAGTCAGTAGATATATGTAAATAGAATAAATCTTTATTTATTTATGACGTTTCGGCAGAATTTCTTGCAGTTTTCGAATATACTAAAAAATACAAAAAATACATGTAAAATGTTTGACAAAAAAAATTGTTTAAAACATTTATTTTCTTTTTTTGAGTAAACCAATATACATGGTGTCCGGTAACTCGCGTTGGAGCGGGAAACCATAGAATCTTCTACCAATGAAAAAAATTACACAAAAAAAATAAAGTTTTATCTTGAACGGATACCGAGAATATTTTCTTTGCACCAATAGCAGAAAGTGTTAAATACACCTAAAATCGTGAGATAATTACATAATTCGTAACTAAGCAACCATACGGATACGTAAATAAAAGCCACTTTGACACTAATGTCAAATTAGAAATTTGTAAAAATCACTTTTGAGTTATTTCTTTATTTTATGGATTTATAGTTAAAAGGTAATACTATTAATTAAATTGATATAAAAATAATAAAAAAGGTATGCAGTAACAAGAAAAGAATATTCACTATTTGTTTATCGCTTGATTAATGCAGAAAATTAAGAGCATCTGAAAATGTAGACACCCAGTTAAAAGTGAAGGATTTATAATAAAATAAATTAAGTCCTTATAAAATATTACAAAAAGAAGTTCAATAAATACGAAAAATGGTTTTTAACTAACCTAAATTCCACTGGTTTAGTGTTTATGCAAAAATTACAAAAAATAATATATTATAATATATTATTCACATAATATTCATATAATATATTATTCACATATATGTGAAACACCAGTTTATTGTTTAAATATTTTACTTATTTTATGGAGTAAAAATTAAACCAATTAACAACAAAAACTAATTTTATTGTTTAATAATATATAAATTAGGTACCCCTCGGTTTACAAGTATTCCCGTCCATTATCTTCCGAAACCCAGTACCTCAGATTTAACTGTCAATGACTTTATAATGTGTAGACTTCCTATTAACAGGATTTACTGTTAGTTTGCGTTGGCAAGTCACTAAAACTTAATTTGTATTCAAGATTAGTGTGAAGGGGAAAGGTGAGTTAGTAAGGGTAAGGTTTAATGTGGTAATTAAAAGTTCTTTAATTCAACTTTATTTTATTTTCTACCACGATTTTAATCTTTTTTACTACAGCATCAACTATTTCTTTCTTTAAGGGACTTCCCCAGTGGGGAAGTATGAAGTGTTATACATGCTTCAATTTAAAATTTAGTGCCATTTATTAATAACTTGAAAAAAACAGTGCGCTGCCTAATAGGGTGAGGCGGGTAGGGGTCTTTACAGCGCAGTCCATTACCGCGACACAGTTACTCCGCCACTGTTACCGTGCTTGGACTTTACCGCGCATGGACTTTACCGCGAATAGACTTTACCGCCAAAGTCATTATCGTGAAGAAAATTACCGCGGCGCATGTAATCTAGCGCGAAAACCATTACCGCGCATAATTATTTTTTTTAAGTAAAAAAAATAAAATATTTTGCAGAAAACAATCAAACAGTTCTACATATTATAGCTGCTGGGTCCGAGTTGTGGGCATGACTAGTTTCCTTTAAAACATTTCCGTCCGTAGTATGCAACCGCCCCTTGCAACAAAGCCCGTCGTAATTTACACACTTCCAAAATTTTTTATTTTTAACAATCTTTTCGTTTCTGTATATGAATGTTTATATACAGCGAGGTCTTTGCCTCTAGCACTTTTCATTATTTCGATCGACATGACGATTGGTACTTAACTGATTATTAATCGGCGATTAATACAAATCAATCGATATAAATAAAAAAAACACACATAAAAAACCCAAACACATATATATGGGTACATTTAGTAACCATTTCACTTAATCAATAAAAATACAAACCAAAACCAAAACTTACCAAACCATTATGCGCATATTTTATGACATTTAATGTCAGTCAATTTTCTATGTATTTTTTTTTTAATCAAAAATTAATGTAAGAAGCAGATTTATTTTTGGAATGATGGTTGGGAAGATATATAAGGAAGATGTGAATCTGTAGAAATGGAGGTGGAGCGGGCGGAAGAAGATGTTTGAAAATTTATGTGAAATACAAAATGTCAAAATCGAATAATTTATTTTTCTCAAAATTAATGGAGAGTCTCTAGCACAAGCCGAAAGCTTATTTGGGGCTCTCCATGCTAATGTATTAGTGCAGAAATAAACTATACTATAAACGAAAAAAAAAAAAACTGCCATCAAAAAACTCTTACATAAATCAAAATAATGTATAAAAAATGGCACGATAAACGATTTTCGCTGTAATAGACATACGCGGTAAGGACCGTTCGCGGTAATGGACTGCGCGGTAATGGCCTTCGCGGTAAAGGATATGAGCGGTAATTCCAATCGCGGTAATGGACTGCGCGGTCTTTGCTGTATTTTTTTCACTGTAAAGTCCAGCGCCCGGGTGAGGCATTAGGGTGGACCTTAAATTTATGAGCTCTTATTTGGCGCTTAGCTCGTTTTCTTTTAGTTAAATAATTTTAATATTATGAATAATTATTAGAATGCATTAAATAAAAAATAAATTCAGTCCGGTTTGATACGTTTTTAAAATGTTTGTTTACCGTTTCACTCACATTTATGGTAGAAATTCGTAAATTTTAGTATTAGGGCAACTTTGGCGGATTCTCGGCACGGGTTAGAATCTTTTGATCATTTTAAAATTTGGCACATAATTTTTTATGCTCAAAAGGAAAAAAAATAGATCGAACGATTTATGGTAATTTTACGAATTTTAGCATTAGCACCCTTAGAGAAGTTTGATCACTCTCATATTTTCAGAATTTTCTAGTTACGCCTAAATGAAAATTTTAAGATAAAAAAATATAAGGTCCACCCTAGTGAGGCATAGGGGGTAGATATAGGCTGTGTACAAAATTAATCACAAAATATAAAAATAAATACCTATTATACTTACAAATGTAGGCATAACCACTTGGATCATCGCAATTCTCATATTTGAAGATATAATGCATTTTTTATCGTCGGGTGATTTATATAATTTCGAACAGTATCTATTTTCCGCGAAACAAAATCGACAGATCTGCTGCGTTTCGTCACTAAAAAAGACAAAAAAGTACTATAATCATCTATTCTTCATCTAAACTCCGTGTAGAATCTATCCGAGTTGATAGGGGGAAATACCCATGAATGGGACACTTCTTTTTAAACGGCTGCCAACATTTAATTTTTAATCTTTTATACGTATTTTTTTTTAGTTATCATATCTGGAAATAAAAGAACACAGTCCAAGTGTTAACCTGAATAATATTTATTTTTACCAAAACTACAACCATTAAAAAAAAAGTAACTTGCCCCATTCATGAACACGGTATTATTGACTGGGACACAAATACAAAATTGCTATTAAATCATAAAAATCAGGGACCCTAACTTGGTGCAAATGTGCTTATTTAGTCTCAAAAGTAAATGAAAAGTAAAAAAAAAACGAAAAAAAAAAAGATATACCGGGTGTCACAGATCCCTCTTAAACCCATTAACTTCTGCATTTCTAAAGATAAACCTTTGAAATTTGGTACCTTTAATATACTTTTCTATTTTGCGACTCTTATAAGCTCATAATCACACGTATTTTGCGTGTTCTTATAGGCCCATAAGAGGTCTGTACTTTTTTCTTTTGGGTTGGCAACAGACAAAAGCCTATCGCTTGACGTTATCCGTGCAAATTTCAACGTCGCTTTAAAGTTTAATTTTCTACAAAATATTGTGTTTAGGTTATTTTTTACCGTGTTAAAACTGTGGCTTGGTTACTTGCAGTAAAAAAGAGAAGACGTCACTATAAAATATATCAAAATATTATTTGTTCTTAGAATTTTAAACATGGCGATAAATTTAATGCCAACCCGAAACAAAAATACCTAAATCAGTCATCAATTTAAATATCTTTTAAAATTTTAGAGCAAAATAGAAAAAAAACTGTATAAAGCACTCGTTTCATAACACGTTTTTAGAGCAATAGTAATTTAGAAAACAGGCCGTTTTCTAAAATTGTACTTGTGCGTTAAAAACGCATGTTATGAAACTTTAATATACTATAAGAAACCTCAACTTTTGACATATAAAACAATATACTTCCGGTTTTACCGGAAATGCTGCCAACTTTCACATTTTAAGTGTGATATCTAAATGCTTTACATTTTTGGAATCTGCACTTTTCTGAAAACATTGTTACCACATAAGTGACACTTCAAGTGTCAAATTTTATTTTAATTTTGTTTTAGCTTTTATAACTAGGTGGGCCATGACATCCTTAATTAACTCTAATGGACACCAGAAATGCTATTTTTTTTATTTTTTTCTCACCTTGTAAAATTCTTTAAATTAGGTGGTATTAGGTGTTACGCGATTCTTGAATTTGGTACCCGTGTACACCCACGGTAATATGGTAACATTTAAATGTGCTAGAAATGTGGTATCGACCCATGCGCTAACTCTTTATACAAGTGGAATAAGTAATTACCTTTTTTGCACGACCAAGACTAAAACCTAATTTTACGCTTTCATTTTCGGGACTAAACTTGCCGTTTTCGTCCCTAGGGAATAAAAATCACGGCAACCTTGATAATATTGAAATATTATACTTACTATGTGCTTTGCTGGTTCAAAAATTAGGTTTGGTGGTGTTTTGTAATAAATTAGCGATTCAAACCAATTTATTTGATTTTAACAAAAAAAACCTTTAAAAATAACATTGTTATAACAATTTATACATAACTTAAAATTTATCATCTTCGTCCATTTTTTTGTCGTTTGTGTCAACCATATTAAAAAACAATTGAAATCGCGATAGCCATGAAACTGACTTTTCGCAATTTACAGGCATCTTGATTAAATTACGAAAATAAAACAACCGATTTTAGACGCGTGGTTTTTAATTTTAATTTTATCTACCTACCTAAATTATGTTTGGTCCTGCAAAAAATAGTGTATATACCTCAGGACTAAACTTGGCTGTTTTAGTCCCGCTGCATTAGTGTTTCCTGAGCGAGCGTAGCGTAACGTATTTTGATTGACTTCAAATTTTGGATAATTCATATTACCATAAAGGGCAATAATTTTTTGTGCAGGTAGCATTCGTATATTCAATTTGAATTTTCGCGATCACCCTAATACAGAAGTTAAGGGGGGTGTACATATGATCTGTCATACCAGGTATATGGATTACTCACGCTTTTGGAAAAACATTTGGCATTGTTGGACAGTGAACAGCAGGAATATCAGCTGGCTTTGGTTTTATTTTTCTTTCCCACTTTTCATATATCAATGTGTGTGGTGCAGGCTTGGAGGCTTTTGGTGAAGCAATCTTGGGTGCATTTTTTTGTGCAGGGTTGTCACTAAAATTTTTATTTAGGTTTTAAACATAAAATAAAATATTGATGATGGTTTGGACATCCCAAGCCACATTAGCATTTAAATTAAAACCGTCTATGTTGTATAACACAACACAGACAATAATTACACTAGGCAACACGGTAGCAGAAGGTCTACACATTACAGAACCATTTACTATTTAAATATTCTTCTGCAGAATAATTCTGACAATAAATTGCATATTCTGTTGAACAATTCCGACAGTATTTTTTTTACCTGATTCTTTAAAGTAAATCGCTATATTTTTCCGTTTTCGAAAAAAATGTTCTTGAAAATATTTTTTTCCGTTTTTCAAGTGCTTGTAGACAAATTATCATAGTACCTGAAAGCTTTTATCCAGGCTTCAACTAAAGCGGGGTTCTTACTCTTTAAACTCGTATAAGAAAATCTTAACACAAGGTTTAGTGGTAAATCTGAAAACAGTTTTAAAATACCGCTGATAACACATTTTATGCAAACTATATTTTCTTTGTTACATAGTGTCAATATGTTAGCAGCGAATTTTACCCCTAAAAATCTCAAATAAAGAACGTCTATGATACTACAATAATTCGCAATTATTGTCAAAAATGAGAGTTATACAAAAACCGAGCAAACTCGGCAAAATTCGGCAAAAACACTATGTAGCAAAGACAAATGTAGTTTCCATAAAACGTGGTTTCAGAGGTACTTTAAAACTGTTATCAAATTTACCACTAAATATCGTGTTAAGTTTTTCTTGTACGATATTAAAGAGTAAGTCCCCGTGGTCTAATTGAAGCCTGGATAAAAGCTTTCAGGTACTATGATAATTTTTCTACAAGCACTTGAAAAACGGAAAAAAAATATTTTCAAGAGCATTTTTCTCGAAAACGGAAAAATAAAGCGATTTACTTTAAAGATATTCGGAATCAGGTAAAAGAAATACTATCGGAATCGTTCAACAAAATATGCAATTTATTGTCAGAATTATTCTGCAGAAGATTATTTACCATTATTTACCTAAAACAAGTTTTCTGGATTTAGCTGTAAATGGTTCTGTAATGTGTAGACCTTCTGCTACCATGATCCATAATCAGATTTTTTGTAGAGCTACTGTATCTCATTGATCCTTCAGGAATGCTGTGTCTGGCAATTATAAAGTAACTGCAAATGTAATTGTAATCGATTAAGATTACATTTTAAAAAGTAATTGTAATTGCTGACAATTACAAGTAACTGTAATCAATTACAATTCATTGTAATCATAGTTGGGCCGCGTTAAGCAGAAAGCTACCCACCCACATTGTGAGATGACAGTAGGATATGGAACATTTTACCCAACATCTTTTACAGGAATTGAATTAATAATTACATATTTTTTACATGTTCTGATACATGAACAAGTGCAACAAACGTATTCTAGTCCAAACGTTTAAAAGTTATTAGGGAAAAAGTTCAACAATTTACTGTCTACTCACAATGTGGGTTGGTAGCTTTCTGCTTAACACGGCCCAATTGTAATTGTATTCAATTGCATTTTGCCCAACACTGATACAGAGTATATACTTTTTGAAGCACATAATATGATTAACTATGCATACCTACTCTAAAACAAATTGCTTGTCATTAAAGATTTTCATTTTAAATATTGTTAGGCTATGCTGACATAAATTTATTAGATTTTTTTTTCTATTTTGCGTCTCTTATAAGCTCATAATCACACGCATTTTGCGTGTTCTTATAAGAGAGAGGTCTGTACTTTTTGTTCTTTTGGGTTGGCAACAGACCTGGCCTATCGCTTGACGTTTTCCTTGCAAATGTCAATGTCGCTTTAAAGTTGAATTTTCTACAAAATTTTGTGTTTAGGTTATTTTTACCATGTTAAAATTGTGGCTTGGTTAATTGCAGTAAAAAAGAGAAGAGATGACTATAAAATATATCAAAATATCATTTGTTCTTAGAATTTTAAACATGGTGTAATAGAACGTTCAAGTATTACGTAACGCTTCTAGGGGGGGGGGTGGGGGTCATTTTGTAGTGTTACGCACATGTTAAAGGTATAGGAAAATAGCGTTACAGGGGGGGGGGGGGGAATTCAAAATGATGAACATTTGCGTTACGTAATACTTGAACGTTTTCTAAACTGTAATGCCAATCCAAAACAAAAATCCCTAAATCAGTCATCAATTTAAATGTAAGTTTTATTTTTAATTTTAAAGCAAAATAGAAAAAGTTGTATAAAGCCCTCGTTTCATAACGTTTCTAGCGCACTAGTACTCGTTTTCTAAACTTGTACTCATGCGCTAAAAACGTATGTTATGAAACTAGTACTTTATATCTCTCCTATAAATAGGATGATGAATATGGTTAACAATCATAATATTGAAGTAGTAGGAATTACTTACAATAGTTTAAAATCTCATCTGTTTCGTGTTCTACCTTGATCTCCAAACTAATTAATTATTTGATCTTATATATAATACTATATACAGGGTGTTCCAGAACTCGCGTACCGAAATTTAAGAGGTGATTCTACATCCAAAAATATGAAAAAAAGTTTCTATAAAGGTTGGTCCGGAAATGAGCCCTAAGGGATCTAGGGCCCTTTAAAATTGTAATAAAAATAAGGTTTTTAATTAATAACTCGGGTACCGTTTAAGCTAGAGCGGCGAGCTTTTGCATGTATACTAGTATTAATAAGGGCAATAAGTTTATGTTAATTTATTTTTTTAATTTATCCAGAGGCGTGCCCAGACGGACAAAATATATGAGGCTTAAAACATTTTTGCTCCAAACTTTTCTATGTGTATGTTTTTTGGATTTGTTGTAAAAAATATAGATTTCTAGAGTAAAAATACATATAAAATATCATATAGTGTAACACTGTAGGAGCAACCGTTATCAAAAAAAAATGCAATTAAGAGGAAGTAACATTTTGTGCCACCAAAAACGTTACTTTTTAAAAGGCTATTACTCCTTTAATATTAAATTTAGGTGTTTTGGTGTATAATACTTCTTTGCTCAGTTTTAAATGAAGAATCACCCTGCAGCATTAAAATTTTATTGGTGCTTTTTTTTGTTCCCCATTCAATACGTCATCTTCGAAGGGCCGTAGCTCCCTTAGGGCTCATTTCACCTCTTAAATTTCGGTACGCGAGTTCTGGAACACCCTGTATAGTATTAGTATCTTACTTGGTTCCTATACTTGTTAAGTTTTATAGATTTAAATATTATTCTTTTTCTTATATTTAATTTTTGTTAAATTTATATGTATTTTTTACTTGTAATGGGGTTTCCCGTTTAAATAAATAAATAAATAAACTTTAATACTATTATCACACACATTCATATTCTATCATTCATATCACGCAAATTCATTATATACCGGGGGATATACATGCCCTGGTTAACTAGGGTTATGTAGTGTCCTGTGAGCCAGGGCTTTTATGTGCCCCGGTTAGATAGGGTTTATATGTGCCCTGGTTAACTGGGGCACCACAGACAGGGACAATAGATCTAGATCTTGTTAGAAAGACCACAGAAAACGGGAAGAGACAGAAAACAATTTCTGAGTTTGTGATGGGCAGTAAAATCCGTGAAGAAACTTGTCATGGCAACCAATGCGATTTTGTTTTCTGTCGTCTTGCTAACTTTAGACCTAGATTTAGTGTCCCCAACTACAGAGCGTTAAATTATACTACCAAAATGTGAACAATGTTTTTATTTTTCAAATAAACGTTTTTGTATAACTAGAAAAATTGACTATTACCTTTTTCCTGGACCTGATTTTTTATTCATCTTGATAACATCCACAAAGTTTCATATTTTAACAACAAATAAAATTATAAACAGAATTGACAGCTTTGACAAGTCACGTGTGACGTCATGACATTGTTGCCAGATACACAAACGTCAGAGACTATTTCTGCAAACATAGCATTTTCTTCTGTGGAAATGTTGCCAGACTTTTAGTATGGCGAGTTTGGTTAAGGGCCTATGCACAGGCTCTAATGCGATCCTGGCATCATGTTATAAGCCAGCGCACAAGGTACATGACGGCACATCAAGCCAATCACAGCATCGCATTGTTGTGTATTATGTTAGTTAAAAATCAATCAAATGCTGCGTTCTAATTGGTCGGCCATCAGTTTAATCCAAGTTTAAAGTTGGTGCAAGTGGGTCTTAGAGTTTTGCAAGATAATTGGGAGAGTATTGAAAGATCATTGTTGGCCGGAGTGCCTTGAGCAAAGGCCATAAAACAAAATTGGAATTGGAAGTGGAAAGATCATTGAGACTCTCTCTTAATTTGAGAGAGTATTTCAAGATCATTGCAGAGTAAAAAACTCTTGCAATAATTTCGAGTACTGCTGATAAGTATATTATTAATAAAAAAGTATATTATTAATACCCTGCTAAAAATGACGGGTCTGGGCGGGTATAAATGGTGCATAAACCGGACTTGAGCGGATGAAATTCACCCGCTCAAGTCCGGTCTATGCAACATTTATACCCGCACAGACCCGTCAATTTCAGCAGGGTAAAAAATAGCAATATTGCAATAGCAATATTGTTTACGCACGTAAATAGACCTTAGGTCTATTCACGTTCGTATACGATTATAAACAATATTACCAAAAGATTACCAAAAGTTTTAGCTCGGGATTGTTTTTGGTAGGTAAACATTGGGGTGGGACAAGAGGGCCAAATGGGGAAAATACAAAAGGTTGTACAAACTTAAAATTTGGTATTTAGGGGTCCACCCTAGTAGCAAATGATGTTATTTCACTGAAAATTAACATTAAATTAAATTGAATTTTTTAACATCATTGAATAACATCACCACAACATCATTATCAGGTTATTTAGTAACATAAAAATAATTCACTGGAAATTAACATCAAAATGATGTGAATTTTGAAACTAAATAATTATGTTAACAGACAACATCAATACGACGTTAGTTTTTCGTCACCTTTTAACATCAATTTATTTCACTGGAAATTAACATCAAAATGATGTGTACTTTGAAACTAAATAATAATGTTAACAGACAACATCAATACCACGTTAGTTTTTTGCCACCTTGTAACACCAATTTATTTCACTGGAAATTAACATCGAAATGATGTGAATTTTGAAACTAAATAATAATATTAATACAAAACATCGTTTTGACGTTCCATTGGTTACATCATTTGCGAACGTTGATGTAGGTACGGCGTTATCTCGCCATTTTATGTTTGTGAGTGTTTTATCAGAAATAAGAACTTTTGTCTCTGGATTTATGATTCCAAGCAAAGTGATACAATATATTATATATATTTTTTGGATACAATAGTGAATATGGATAAAATAGAGCAAAAAGTATGTAAAATATTAATTAATTAAATTTTTGTATAATGTACGTGCATTTGAATTTCCTAAAAGTTACATATAACCTCAATTCTTTGTTAATAATTTTAATTCTGAAAGTTTAAGAAATAGATTAATGGAATATTTGTTTAAAATGAAAAAAAATCTGTTCCTTAAAATGGTACAATTACGTCTTTAAGTAAAAGTAACTTCTTCCAAAAATCAAATCAAAACATCAAATTCATGTTATATATGTGATAACACAATAACGTTATTTCAAGAACATCAAATTCATGTTGTATAGTTGATATCAAAATTACGTTATTTCAAGAACATCAAATTCATGTTATAAGTGATATCATAATTACGTTATTTCAAGAACATCAAATTGATGTTATTTTAAGGACATCATTCTGTGATGTTATTTGGGGAGGAAATAGGACATCCATAACATGTGGAAATGATGTGAAATTTCACTAAAATTTTGACATCACATGTCACGTATTAACATGATATTCACGTGGATTTGATGTTATTTTGCTACTAGGGCAGTGACAAACAAAAATCGACAAAACCAAAAAACCTTTCAAAGTGACACTTTTCGAACGGCAGGACGTGGAAACTTTAAATTCGGCATGTAGGGGTAGGTACAAAGACAAAAAATCGACAAAACAAAAAAAAAAAAGATGGCCAACCTGTCAAAGGGACATTTTTCGAACGGGAGGTCGTAGAAACTTGAAATTCGTTATGTAGGGGGTATGACAAACAAAAATCGACAAAACCAAAAAACAAGATAGCCGGTATGTAGGGGTACAATGACAAACCAAAAATCGGAAAAACCAAAAAAAAACAAGATTGTCCTGTCAAAGTGGCATTTTTTGAACGGGAGGTCGTAGAAACTTGAAATTCGGCATGTAGGGGTGCAACAAGAAACAAAAATCGACTAAACCAAAAAACAAGATGGGCGACCTGTCAAAGTAAAATTTTTGAACGGGAGGTCCACAGATTTTACATATATGAGGTCTGTGGGGAGGTCGTAGAAACTTGAAATGTGGTATGTAGGGGTATAATGACAAACAAAAACCGAGAAACAAAAAAAACAAGATGGCCGACTTAACAAAGTGACATGATTATGATTATATAAAGTTTTGTAGAGGTCCTGGCGTGGCAGACATTCGTAATTCTCCAGCACTTTCTGAAGAGTGGAACAACAAAAGTCTTATAAAGACCACTTTACACGGAGCAATTTGTGCGCAAGTTTGATGCTATGCAAGTTTTATTTGGAATATGCAATATACCATTTACATTTACTGTGAATAGCATTACATATATGTTTATGTTTGTTTTGTTTTTAACCTCGTACTATTCTACTTAATTAAGCATCCCCTAAGTCCAGGACTTGTGTGGGCTAGTAGTAGAGGGAACCACCGGCTTTAATTGACTTTCGAACCAATATATCTAGGGAGTACGCCTTCGCCAAATTTCAATTATTAATTAACTGAAAAAGGCAATCGGCGCCAGTGAGGTTTGAACTCACGATCATTAGATCATGTCAGGCTATATCGATGCCATTGACCACTGAGCTATATCTTCAAGGCTTGTTTTTTATTGATAAGTTAAGAAAACCCTTATATAGTTGTTGTGGTTAATTTATTTTTAGCGATGAGTATCGAAGTTAAGACGTCTTGTAACGATACTTAAAAGACATCTTAGGGTCACTTGCACCAACTTTTGGTCTGGGATTATCTCAGCTAAACCGAGTTTAAGTTAAAAATGCTGCGTTCTGATTGGTCGGCCGTCAATTTAATCCAAGTTTAAAGTTAAACCATCATTGGTGCAAGTGGCCCTTAGAGACATCATAATCAGATATCTTTTAAACAACCCTAAAAAGAAGTCCATAAGATATCTTTTTTATGTCTTTAGGCGTCCAGACATAATTAAGATCTAAAAAAGACGTCTTTAAGATATCATGTGCTGTCTGGGTTCTTTGCATTTTTTAAAAAAGTTTTTTAAAACTAGATTACCGTTTTTTCTGACGCGTTTTAATGTGCAAATACCCCGATTTCAAACGTTAGAATTCCTAGCGTTAGGTGCCTGACGTTAGAATAACGTTTTTCTAACGTTTGGTAAAACTCCCAAAGTTAGATAAACGTTATTTTAACGTTTAGTATCCAACATTCAAATGACATTTACATATGGTTAGGTCAAGTCGTCTAACGTTATTTTCCACCAGGGAAGATTTGTATGTAATTTTTTTTCCTCCATAAGAAAAAAATATTTACGTGTTTGGCTGCGGCGCGCCGCATCCTTTCCCTAGTAGAAATTTAACGTTAGAATAAAGTTTTTCTAACATTAGAAAACTGTATAAAAGTACGTTATAAAATATGTGCAAATGTCCCGCTTTTTAACGTTAGAATCAAAGTTTAGTTACAAACGTTAATCTAACGTTAGATTTTTAAGTTAGAAATAGGTTATAGGTACGTTTAATTTCTAACTTTCGGAGGGGGCGTGGCCAACTAGGAAATTTCTACCTGCAGCATAAAATGGCAGCTGGAGACAAATTTATTCATATCACAACACTCACAAAAAGTTCAAAAACGTCCTCAACCAGTAATGGTACCCACTAATACAGGACAGATGCATTCCCAGCATCAGTGAGCTAGTCTCACTCCTCCCGCACATCCCTCCTCTCCCTATCCCATCCCTCCCCATCCCCCTCCCACCCACTCCCCAGCGCCAAATTATGACAGATGCAACTCGCATCAGTGAGCAAAGACTCACTCCCCCCTAAATCATGACAGATGCAACTCGCATCAGTGAGCATAGACTCACTGCCCCAACTATCAATTCAGATTAAGTATTTTTTTAGATAAATGAGCCATAGGCTGCGCCTGTCTCTTAAAGACCCAAACAAACTATTGATGATGAATTTATTCATATAAATCAATCTTAATATATTTTAGCAATCATAATTTCGTTACATTTATTTATAAAGTAGGCATTTTTTTAGGTGGCCCTAAATATTTTTCGTGTAATGTGCTGTTATACTTCGATAAATACGGTTACCTCTCAGAAAAAGATTATATTTAGTAAGTTAATATTTCAGAATCTTAAAATATTTTTTTTATTCTAATACAGCCTTGCCAGACTTACTATAATTTTGACTTTTGTGGGATATTTTTTTAAACTTATTATAGAAATAATAATTATCAAACCTAGGCACATAGCTGTCTGAAATGAGTATTTTCTACTATAGTTTACGTAATAATAATGGAAATTTAAAAAATATTTAATGTTAGAATAAGGTTAGAAAAAGGTTAGAATTTAGTTGGGAAACTAACGTTAGATTTATGTATTTTATAACGTTTTTGTCAAACATTAGTTTTTAAGGTTAGATTTTTATATTTTATAATGTTTTTGTATAACTTTTGAGACTAAACATAAAAATATCACTAATCTAATGTTATGTTAAGTTAGATTTGTGTACTTTTCTACCAGGGTTGTTAATATGTGCAATGGGAAAACTAAAACAACTGCAGGACCCTGAAGAGTTTGGCATACTTTTGTATTAACAAATTAAATAAATTTAAATTCAAATCCGAAAACTAATTCAAATTACATTTAAGTTAGTCCATTGTTCATCGAATGCTCTATTTTATTTTACATGGCATTGTTCTTTGTGCATTTGTTTTGCCTCAATATAGCGGAAATCCCTTCTATCCATTATTTTATACCATTCCAGTAGCATTGCATTACAAATGGACTGTGTTATGATGAAAGTAACATAATACTTAACAAACCGTGAAGATATATTCTCTTCACAGTGGATATTGAAAATTCGCCCAGATAAAATATTTCTATACAGTTGTATACATAAGTTATAACCCTAGGGATATTTTAAATAACATATATTTCGTCGTTCGTTTTAAGGGGATGTCAATAAAGTATGTCACGCTTTTTTTTGCCATGTTTTACCCCTCTTCGAAGGGGATCCCCTTGTGACAAAGTATTACATCGGCACTGACCCTCATCACTCTCCCTTTCACAAATGTAATATCATGTTAAATTTTTGTATTAAAAAAACACATTTGTACTTTACATATTTTCATTAGGTATGTTTAAGATATAACATTTCTCAAAAAAGTTACTACATCAAATTAATTGGAATACATATCAAGAATGCGATATCGGATTAAATTTTTAGCTCCTTTTGGACAGGTTTATAAAAACCATTCTTACTCGCTTTCTTATATTTTTTTGGTGTAGAATCACCATTTTAAAGGAATTAGGTACTCTATAAATGATCATTTATAGTACCTAGTAGAAATTTAACGTTAGAATAACGTTTTTATAATCTTAGAAAACTGTATAAAAGTACGTTATAAAATATGTACAAATATCCCGCTTTTTAACGTTAATCTAACGTTAGATTGTTAAGTTAGAAATACGTTATAAGTACGTTTAATTTCTAACTTTTGGACGGGGCGTGGCCAACTAGGAAATTTCTACCTGCATCATAAAATGGCATTCATATAAATAAATCTTAATAGCCATCATAATATTTTTAAACATAATTTTGTTACATATTTATTTATAAAATAGCCATCTTGTTAGGTGGCCCTAAATATTTTTCGTGTAATATGCTGTTATACTTCGATAAATACGTTTACCTCTCAGGAAAACTTTATATTTAGTTAGTTAATATTTATTTATAAATTCAGAATCTTAAAATATTTTTTTCAATTCTAGTACAGCGTTGCCGGACTCACTATAATTTTAACTTTTGGAGAATATTTTTTTAAACTTATTATAGAAATAATATATAATTATCAAACCTAGGCACAAAGCCGTCTTAAATGAGTATTTTCTACTATAGCTTACGTATTAATAATGGAAATTTAAAAAATATTTAAAGTTAGAATAAGGTTAGAAAAAGGTTAGAATTTAGTTGGGAAACTAACGTTAGATTTATGTATTTTATAACGTTTTTGTCAAACGTTAGTTTTTAAGGTTAGATTTATATATTTTATAACGTGTTTGTATAACGTTTGGGACTAAACATAAAAATTTCACTAATCTAATGTTATGTTAAGTTAGATTTATGTACTTTTCTACCAGGGTATATATGTATATTTTTAAAAAAGTCCATCCGTGCTTCCGTAGGTCCGTTTTATGTCATGTTTTTTGTTAGGATAATTATCACGTTTTAATTGTTAAAATAATTATAACTTTTTTTTTAAGATAATAAATCTAAGAAAACTCGGAATCGAATGATAGACTGATATTAAAATTTCAGAAGAATCAAGTTATAACTTGGTTTTACATATTATAAGAAAAATAACCTTATTAGTTAAAAAAAATACCCCCAAAAATAAAAAATATATGGGGACTGAAGTTAAAAAAAAACAAAAGAATTATTCCAGTCGATTAAACTTTCAGAAAAAAAAATATTTTTATTAAAAAAAAAATCGCACCAATTAAAAAAAAAATTACTTTTCAATAAGTTTAAAAAAATAAAAGGAAATGTCCATTAAACTCAAACTTTTAGAAAACTTTAGTATCCGATAATTCCTTAATTTATATTAACTATATTTTTATGTTTATTTATTTATTGAGCAATATATTACAAAGTCATGGGGAGTCCCAATGTTAAAAAAAATCAATCCACAAAGAAGTTATACTAAAAATAAACATAAGATATCTTCACATTTTGTTTGGACTCTTTTAAATGGTCCTTCTAAAAAGTCCAAACAAAGTCACGGGAAGACCCAATGTTAAAAAAAAAATAATTTACAAAGAAGTTATACTAAAAATAAACATAAGATATCTTCACATTTTGTTTTTGATACTCTTTTAAATGGTCCTTCTAAAATGTGTGTTTTTATAGTTTGAGAGTTGGAGATAATTCGTAGGCAATACTTCCATTATACGCATTCTTGCGTCATGCCTCTTCAATATTTTTTTGTTTTTCTTTTTTACTTATGCATTAACAGATAAAACAGAGATTTTTGCGCCGAAAAAAAAACGTTATTTGTGATTTTTGAGTAAAAAAAGGAAAACCTCCTTGAGGATCCTCAAAAAACTTGATTTATTAAATCGCAAGATCAGATTTCAACTGATGCATCAGTTTAAAGGAACATAGAACATAGCTATGTTCTAGAACATAAAACCAACTCATGATAAGTACATCATCATGATGATGTACTTATGATTTGGTTGAACTATGTTCCTTTTGGGTCATTCCGTTGTTACATTCGTACACCTTAATTTAGGTCTCAGAAAAATAGTTCATTCATTTATATTCACCCTAGTAGAAAAGTACACAAATCTAACCTAACATAACATTAGATTAGTGTCATTTTTATGTTTAGTCTCAAACGTTATACAAAAACGTTATAAAACATATAAATATAACCTTAAAAACTAACGTTTGACAAAAACGTTATAAAATAAATAAATCTAACCTTAAAAATTAACGTTTGACAAAAACTTTATAAAATATATAAATCTAACATTAGTTTCCCAACTAAATTCTAATCTTTTTCTAACCTAATTCTAACTTTAAATATTTTTTAAATTTCCATTATTAATACGTAAGCTATAGTAGAAAATACTCATTTTAGACAGCTATGTGCCTAGGTTTGATAACTATTTATTATTTCTATAATAAGTTTAAAAAAATATCCCCCAAAAGTCAAAATTATAGTAAAAAGTCTGGCAACGCTGTATTAGAATTGAAAAAATATTTTAAGATTCTGAATGTATAAATAAATATTAACTACTAAATATAAAGTTTTTCTGAGAGGTAAACGTATTTATCAAAGTATAAAATATTATGATTGCTAAAATTTATTAAGATTTATTTATATGAATAAATTTTCCGCCAGCTTCCATTTTATGATGCAGGTAGAAATTTCCTAGTTGGCCACGCCCCCTCCGAAAGTTAGAAATTAAACGTACTTATAACGTATTTCTAACTTAAAAATCTAACGTTAGATTAACGTTTGTAACTAACGTTTGATTCTAACGTTAAAAAGCGGGACATTTACCATATTTTATAACGTACTTTTATACAGTTTTCTAACGTTAGAAAAACGTTATTCTAACGTTAAATTTCTACTAGGGCAGGTTATAATCCTTACAGGCACTTTTTCACATATTTTAGCTAATAAACTACCTATATACCTGTAAGTAACAACTATAATAATTTCTGAAAATCATATTTATTTTTTTATTATCCCATATGCCTTTAGAAATTAAAACTTACAAATTAAGCGGACAATTTTTAAAAAATCATATCAGATTAGCAGATTTTCATTATCATTTACAATCATTTACTTAATTGCATAAGTGAAATTTCAAATTATGTAACATACGAAACGCGCACATAAGCTGCATTCTTTTTACTGCCTAATTGATTATTAAATTTATACGTATACGTATCCCCCCTCCCCTCGTAGAACTTGATTCTTTGTTCTTGAGACGGACGGACGGACATTTTTTTATGAAAGATATTTATATCCAAGAATTTTTTGCCTAGGACGATTTTTGAAATTTTTTGATAATTTGGAACTACCGTATCTTATTCTAGCACAGGCGCTGTGAATAATATAATAATATTTTTTTTCTTCAAGCGTACTAAAATGTTCATATTTTATAACTGAACACACTAGTTAGAAGTGATCTATTTTTTTACAGTAAAAAAAATGAGTTCATTGTTGTACGCCGTAACAAAAGTTAGTTAGCAAAACCACCACTGGCGGCAGCACTCTTTGACTTTGATGACAGCCATACTTCAAACTTCGTTTGTTTATTATGTAAACAGGTGGTTGATTCGAGATTCTGTGCAAAAACATTGTGTGAAATTGATTAAAAATGATCGAAGAAGAATATATGGTTTATATACCTACAAACCTCTCCGAAATTGCAAATGCTACATTAGACAAGTTACCATCGAAATCGCGAATGGTAATTCTACAGACTAGTAAAAAAAGCTTCACTTTTCCTCTTAGTAAAACAATATACTATTATTTTTTATGCTGTGTAAGCAGTTGACGCGGAATGACCCTTTTCTGCATACGTGCGTCCAATCGCAACTGATAATAGGTACCGATTTTTTTTAGTCGCACTAGCTGGTTTACACATTTTTAAGTTTGTGGTGATTAACCCCAGTTTAAAAGGTTACACTGAAACTCGCGGTCTTTTGGTGCGCGCTCTTCTTAATTTTCTTTAACAATTAATTGCTTATTAAGTGGACAAATAAAAGTAATTATTGTGGAGTGGAGTGAAATAAATTTAATTATGCATGAAGTGTATAAATAAAAAAAATAAAGATTTGCCTTTAAAAAGTAGGTAAAATTATGTCTTCAGATCTCAGAATATTTTAGGCTTGAACTGAAATTAAAAGCGTAGTGTGTTCATTAAAAAAATATGAATTTTTTGAAAAAAAAAAAAAAATCAAACTTTTTTTTTATATTTTATTTTTTTTAATTTTTTCTTTTTTCTTGTACCTTATACCTTATGCCTTTTTTAAGGGGTATTTCTACATTTAAATTTTAAAAATAATCTTTTTTTTACATTTTTTTTTATATAGAAAGAAAAAAGATATCATTATGAAATTTTGTAGGTAGGTATATACCTAAACATATGTTTATTTATATTCAAAGAATACAACAAACAAAAATTAGATTTTTAAAGTGCCATTTTTTGGCCATATTTTTTTTTTGAAAAAAAACATCAAAAAAAGGTGGTCGTCATAATTCCGGCCGTTTGGATCGACTGAAAAAATAAAAACGGGATATTATTTAGTATTGAAGTCGCTATAGCCTAGAAGAAATACGTTTGGCCAAAAAACAACAAAATGACGGACGTTTTTCTTTCAAAAATTTTTGAACATTTTTAAAAAACGTCCGCCATTTTGTTATTTTTTGGCCAAAAAAAATCTTTACATCGGGCTATAGCGACTTCAATACTGAATAATATCCCGTTTTTATTTATTTTTTTCAGTTGATCCAAAATTAGATCATATATACATAGATATGGCATTAATGTTGATTTGTTTTATGTAGAACATATACAAAGCCAATTGTAAACAAACCACTATAGCGGTGAGGTTGCGAGGAGGTGAAGTATAACATATTTGTCAACAAACCACTATAGCGGTGGGTGCTGACCAGAAGCGGGAAGGTGAAATCTACCTATATATAGCAATGAAAACATTGCGGTTTGACGTGGACTCAAGGCGCATCTATGTATATATGATCTAATGATCCAAACGGGCGGAATCATGGCGACCACTTTTTTTTATGTTAAAAAAATATATATTGGCACTTTAAAAATCTAAAAAAAAATAGTATTCTTGAATATAAATAAATATACCTACAAAATTTCACAATGGTTTTTTTTCTTTCTATATAAAAAAATGTTTAAAAAAATATTATTTTAAAACTTCACAATTGCGAAGGTCCTGAAATTTCCCATCAACGCCCACTTAATCTTATTAAAATCTCATAGGATTTTGATAAGATTTGGCAGGACCGTTGTTGCAGGGAAATCATAAGTTCCATCGCATTAGTTCAAGGCTATAATAGGAAACTAAAGTTCCCTTAGGCAGCGATTTAGCACAAGAGTTCATTTAACTTTTTTCTCACTTGTTCATGTAAAATCAGCTGTAAAATCAATTTTTTTTAGTCTCGTATTTTTTTATTGAAAGAGATGACAATCGTTTTTCTAATTTGCGGCTACATAAAATATTTTGGATTTGGTTTTATATTTAACAGCTGCCAACAAAATAATACTTTCCCCTGTAGGTCTAGGTCCATAAAAAAAAATAAAATCAGTTTTTTGAAAAAAGGAAAAAATTATGAAAAAAGTATTTTTTTAAAGTTCATTTTTGGTGAAAAACGAAAAACTTGAAAAAAAAATGTTTTTGAAAAAAATTGTTTTACCCCATTTTACACCCTTACCCCACCCCGATTTTTACCAAAAAAAATCGCAGTCTAGAACTTTGGATTAGCAACCTATGCATAGCAATGGTAAAAAAATGGTAAAAATGGTAAAAAAAGTCTTTAGTTCAAGGCGTTCTCGAGTTATCGAGGTCACAAATTCCCCGGACATACAGACAGACAATTTTTTTTGACGAAGTCATATTTTTTGGATATAAAACGCCTAGAAACGTAAAAAATCAATTAAAAATTTTCAATTTTTTTTACGCACGACTTTCCTTCGGAAAAATAAAAGTACACCTTGATTAGTAAAAAAGAAAGTGGCGTCAAATATATACGGAGCGTGTCAAAAGTCCGACCCCACTTTGAACGGCTTAAAATATTAGCTTAAAATTTAGAACACGTAAATAACAACCCAAATAATTATTTGGTATGGTATATTTGATATGCTTTTCTTTAAACCTAAAAGGGGTCGTGTGATGCATCGTTTTAAAGCTCATAAAATTCTCTATAGGAGCATATTCTTTTTACTTTTTTTTAACAATTTTTTTAAGGTTTGAATTTTTCAACTTTCTTTTGGTAAAAATGCGATTTTTGAAGTTTTTTTTTGTAAAATTTTATTTATATCCTTCAAAATTAGTTTAAAAATATAATTGACTACATCATGAAATAAACCATTTTTTAAAAATTGATTTCTTTAAAGAAATTTTGACTGAAATTACCATTTTTAACCCTATCTCCAAACTCCCGAAAACAGATAATTTTATAAGCTTTAAAACGATTTTTTACACGACCCCAGTTTCTATTTAAAAAAAATGTTTTCCTTTGCCACTCTGTCTTCATTGCGCCCCTAAGCATATCAAATATATATCAAAAAATTATTTGGGTTATATTACGTGTTCCATATTGTTGATATGTTAAGCCGTTCAAAAGTTAAGGGGGAGGGGGGAAGGAATTATGACACGCTCTGTAATTAGCTTTTTAAAAACTCGCTAAAAATGAACTGTGCCCGGTGAGTCATGTACGACTTAAGTGAATCCATGCGTGCCCGCGAGATCCACAGTCTCACGAAGAAAAATAATACACATTTGACGGACAGCGACGTACCTCGCGAGGAAACCCTTTTAGAAGAGTATCTTCGGGACGACAAGTGCCACTTTCGAAGATCGAACGCGCTGCGGAAACGCAGGAGGCCTTTGGTGAGACATGGCACGGTCAAAAGAGCGAACAGTGCGCGAATTAAGTTTGAAAAGTGTATTGAAAGATGTGCCCTTTTAGAGAGCAGTGTCAATCGAAAGACGCCGATAATTAGGTAAGTCAGTATATAAATAGGTACATAAAGGCCTTTTTAAAATCAGTGTAAATTACTTCAATATTAAACTTCTAACCCATTGTATCAAGTAAATATTCAACAAATAACATTAAGCGAGGGGCTGACCGCGAGGAAATCTTTTGTACAAGCCAAAGGAACTCAGGAGGAACTCTGGAGGAACTCAGAAGAATTCTGGAGGAACTCTGAGGAACTCTTTGCAAAAAGGAACTCTTTTGTACAAATTTTAGATGCGGTCAGAAACAATTATTATTTATTACCCATGCGGATTAACCTTTTTATTTTCAAACTAGATGAGCCGTTATAAACACCTTATCAAAACATTCTTTGGGCGCCATTTTTGTTTTTTTTTGAAGGGGCGCCAAGTTTGGTAGAAACCGTCAGGGACAAAGCTTTTTATTTATTTCGGGGCGCCAAATTTTGTTTTGAAGTTTTGGAGGGTCGCCAAGTTTGATAGAAACTGTCAGGGACAAAGCTTTTTTCCATTTCCATGAAGGTTTTTTCGGCGCCAATTTCTTTTTTTTGGTAGGGGCGCCAAGTTTGGTTGAAACCGTCAGGGACAAAGCCAAAGCTTTTTTTTGGGGGTGCCTTATTGGCAGTAATTTCTACGGCTTATTTGCCAAAAATTAGCCCTTCCAGAGAGGAACTCTTAAGGAACACAGGAGGATCTCCCAAGGAACTCTGGAGGAACTCCGGAGGAACTCCGAAGAAACTCCGAAGAAACTCCGAAGGAACTCTGAGGAACTCTTTGCAAAAAGGAACTCTTTTGTACAAATTTCAGACGCGGTCAGCCCCTCGACATTAAGTTAGTTGCAGGGGATTTGCCTTTACTGAAACCATGCTGTTGTTCAACAACTAAATTAAGCAAATGAAGTGTGATATAATAGCAAAATAGGCTTGCAAAATGTTTTTGAATACAACTTAAAATACTGACATATATAGCTTTTTCAACTTTTGAGGAAAAACATCATCAAAAAAAAAAATTATATTTTTGATGATCCTTGCTCATATTGGAGGTAGTTTTAAATAAACAAGACGATATTATCTCTCCAAAAATCTTTTTGTTATTATTATATAAATAATAGCGACATGTTTCTGCCCTTTTAATGTAGGGCCATCTTCAGGCTAGAAGAAAAAAGAAAAAAATTTAAAATTTAAAAAATAGTCAGTGCTTAAAAAATTAAAAAAAAAAACTTGCCTAATAATTAAAATTAAAAACAAACAACAACAATTACATTACACGTATACAAGTCATACTAAAAAATTTAACGCGCGACAAATGACAGTTTTAAGATACAATTTATAAACAGAAAACTAAAGTAAAAAGAAGGAATCAATATTATAAATTAAATTTAAAAATAACAATTTAGGACATCTACTGGATTTCAAATTCAGATTTATTGAACAAAAACAATAATGGTGATTCTAAGGAAATATAGCAATTTTAAAAAAATAGGGTCGATTTTTCATCAGGGCCAGAGCCTTTTGATGGATTATGATGGAAATTACTAAGATCACAAAGTTTTTTTTTTACTTTTAATTTTCCAAAAGAATTTGATAACCTTCAAACTTGTATAAAATAATATTATCTAAGTACGTTTACCTAGATTATAATCTATTATAGTATACCTAATAATGTAAAAATAAAATACTGTAATAACCATACAGTGTATCTCCTCTGCAATAATAAAAAATAACAATTTCTTGAGAAATATCCGACATGCTATAATAGCATTGTTATACTCCTTGTAGGCTAAGAGCTGGTGACCATTTTTATTCAATATTTTCTCCCAGCTGTATTTTATATGATACATATAATGTCTTAAAGTACATTCAAATTAAGCTATTTGCAAATCTCCAGGTCCTGGATCGGGTTCCTTTGGATGCTAGAAGCCGCGAAAAGGTGGTGAAATGAAGTCCCCGAAAATATAATTTTAACTTGACGAGTCCAACACATTACATTTATTACATTTAGATTAGTCTATTTTCACAGTTTTACACAATTATTCAGTAGGTCAAGGGGTAAAAAAAGGCTTTAAAAAGTTTATTTGACATATTTCAACACTAAAAAGCACGCGTCTTTTTTGAAACTTTTTAGTTATATTTTACAATAAATTCGTCCATCGCACAAAAATTTTGTGCCCACAGTTCACCACAAAGCAATAGTCACTTATGTATTACATTTACATTAGCCATTTTGCAAAATTAATTTGACGCTATTAAACAGAACATATTCTTCATAAACACAGAAACTTTATTATAATTAATTATAATAATATAATAATACGATAGATGGCCACCGTGTTCTTTCGTAATTTTTTAATTACCAACATAATAAAAATAAATTTATTAAACTATTTTACCTGTTTTGCGGTAAATTCTACGTAGAATAGTGGAAATATAGGAATATTTTACTTTAAAGAATAATTGTCTTCGGGTAAAATCATCTAACTTACTAATATTTTACTCATAATCAAAAGTGCTCCACTTTCGTAAAATATACGAATATTTTACGTAAAATAACACCTAATCAAGGCAGTAGATTATTCTTGAAAGTTGAAAAAGAGAACGATTCGTGTACTATTTTACCAATTTTGCTGCATGGGTACTACTACTTCCACTACTACTAAGTTAGTATTAGTGCCGGTTAAATAGTTACCGAGTAAATATACTTTCGAATACCTTTGGCCGTCTAAAAAAATATAACAACCAATATTAGGTGAGCAAGATGACTTTACAGACTTGTGGCTGAACACAAAATAACAGTTTTAACCTCTTTTCAGGTGTATCAAGGTGGCTACTAAATTCAAAATGAAACCGAAGAAACTAAATGGACCTGTAAATAAAATGGAAATTAAGAACAACGGGAATAATTTTCACTGGTTACGTAGATGGAAATACAGAAAGATACAACCCATGAGCGATATAAGGTAAATAGATTTAGTTTATTTTTACGTTACATCGCCTTAACTTCCCTGGTAGAAAAGTGAACAAATCTAACTTAACATAACATTAGATTAGTGACATTTTTATGTCCAAACGTTATACAAAAACGTTATAAATATATAAATCTAACGTTAGTTTCCCAACTTAATTCTAACCTTTTTCTAACCTTATTCTAACTTTAAATATTTTTTAAATTACCATTATTAATACGTAAGCTATAGTAGAAAATACTCAATTCAGACAGCTTTGTGCCTAGGTTTGATAATTATTTATTATTTCTATAATGAGTTTAAAAAAATATCCCCCAAAAGTCAAAATTATAGTAAGTCTGGCAACGCTGTATTAGAATTAAAAAAATATTTTAAGATTCTGAATGTATAAATAAATATTAACTAAATATAAAGTTTTTCTGAGAGGTAAACGTATTTATCGAAGTATAACAAAATATTACACAAAAAATATTTAGGGCCACCTAAAAAGATAGATAAATGTAACGAAGTTATGTTGAAAAATATTATGATTCCTAAAATATATTAAGATTTATTTATATGAACAAATTTGTCTCCAGTTGCCATTTTATAATGCAGGTAGAAATTCCTAGTTGGCCACGCCCCCTCAAAAAGTTAGAAATTAAACGCACTAATAACGTATTTCTTACTTAAAAATCTAACGTTAGATTAACGTTTGTAACTAACGTTAGATTCTAACGTTAAAAAGCGGGACATTTTTACATATTTTATAACGTACTTTTATACAGTTTTAGTTATTATAAAAACGTTATTCTAACGTTAAATTTCTACCAGGGTTAGTTAACTATTTAATATAATACAGAGTACTTATAGCAATCTTAACTATTTAAAAATAAAAAATTTTGTGCTGTCCAAACCGTTAAAAAATTCAATTAAGGGGAAGTAAAATGTTGTGCCACCAAAAATGTTACTTTTTAAAGGGCTATTACTCCTTTAATATTAAATTTAGGTGTTTCGGTGAAGAATACTTTTTGATTAGTTTTAAATGAAGAATCGACCTGCAGCATTAAAATGTTATTGGTGCTTTTTTGTTCCCCTTTCAACATGTCCCTCTTCGAAGGGCTGTAGCTCCTTTAGGGCTTTTGTTAGTTTTTCATGTTTTGTGATGTAGAATCATCCCCTTTTATATTATGCCATAAGACTTCAAACACCGTGTACACTTTTTATAATTGGGCGGGTTTCGGAAATTTTAAAACTATCGTATAATACTCTTCTAGTCATGAGGCTGCGAAGAATATAATAATGAAAAATTAATTTTTTTATCGCATGACACATTGTAATGACGATTTTTCCAATACAAACACCTAGACATCGCGTCTGGTTATACTATTCACAGCGCGTAGAGCTATAATAGAATTATACGCTAGCAGAACTAATCTTAATAAGGCCCATCTTCGTATGTTATTTTCATGTACTTACTTTAAACCAGGGATGTGTGAAACGAAACCAAACCTGTATCATTGAAATTTTGGTTTTCAACATTTTAGCATTTAATTTTTCGTCCTCGAACCGTGAAATTCAACTGATTTTTTCTAGAAAACGGTTAATCCTACAGTATTACAATAAGAGTACCTTTTTTATGTATTTTTATCTGAGGAATGATATTCCAAAAATAGAATTACAAAAAAATTACAAAGAAAAAAGCTTAGAATAAAAAAACTGATAAGGCCCACCGTTTCGCATACCCCTGGTAAAAATAAGTACATGCAAATAATATACGAAGATGGGCCTTATTAAGATAAGTTCACGTGCAATATCTCATAGGGTTCCTGAGTTTGGACTTAAAAAAAAACGAATTTTTTAGCCTCTTTTAAGGGGGCTTAGCTCCCTTACGACGCATTTTTAGATATACGGTGTACAAGGATAAAAAGTTTTTAAGGGATGATAGAAGAGCTTATTTTGAGTCTATTAGACCAAATATACCTTTATACAAAGTCTCAACGTTTTTGAGATATCGGCCTTTTTAGATATTTTTGCGAAATAGTTGAATTTTTCCCTGTACATATAATTTTTTATGATACTAAATACTTTTAGTTTTCCTAAATATTTTTTTTTAGATATTCTTAATATAAACTTTATTGAAATAATACAAAAAGAAATGCTGAATTGTTGGTATAAAAAATATGTACCAATTAATGAGTTAAAATACAGAGGTTCGAATTTATTTTTTTATTCTAAGCAAAATTTTCTCAAAAACTGCACTAGTTCAAGGGAATCAAATAGTAGTAAAAACTTCTCTGTTGCATACCCTTTCCAATAGTATATCAAGTTATGACAAAATTTTTCAGAATTTCTTTTTGTATTGTCCTAAGGGAGTTTGAAAGTTTGGTTTGGACTGATAAGACTCCCCCCCGTTTCGCACGGCCCTGGTTAAAGTAAGTACATGAAAATAACATACGAAGATAGGCTTTATTAAGATTAGTTCACATGCAAAACCTCGTTGCTATATCTTAAAGGGTTCCTGAGTTATTAAATGAAAAAACGATTTTTTTTAGAAACTTTCAAAGAGGCTTAGCTCCCTTAAGACGATACAAAAAGAAATTCTATTGGAAATGCTATGCAACAGAGAAGTTTTTGCAACCATTTGTGCAGTTTTTGAGAAAATCTTGCTTAGAATAGAAAAATAAATTCCAACCTCTGTATTTTAACTCATAAATTGGCCTACATATTTTTTATACTACAAATTCAGCATTTCTTTTTGTATTGTTTCAACAAAGTGCATATTAAGAATATCTAAAAAAATATTTAGGAAAACTAAAAGTATCTAGAATCATAAAAAATAATATGGGAAAAATTCAACTATTTCGAAAAAATATCTAAAACGGCCGATAATTCAAAAACGGTGACACTTTGTATAAGGGTATATTTGGTCTAAAAGACTCAAGATGAGCTCTTCTATCACCCCTGTACCATACACCCTGTATATTTATAGGAATTTTTTGTAATATTTTATGATGTAGAATACCCCTTAAAATTTCGGACCCTATTTCAAATACACCCTGTATAATAAATGGAATATTGGTCGAATGTAATTTTTTAAAATTGGGTTTTTGGCACCCCGCCTTGTTTTTTTTTCGGTTGATTAATAGTTATTTATAATACAAGGGCAAAAAGTTAAGTTTTTCGATTGAGTACGAGGGGTTTATTTATTGACCATCTTTGTACACCTATGCAACAATCTTCTACAATCCTTGACAATTCCTTCTTTCACAATCATCTACAATCAACCACAATCATCTGAAATCTTCCCACAATCTTTAACAATCTTCATTAAAATTTTGTACAATCTTTTTGACAACCTTCCACAATCCTTTGATTCTCACAATCCTTGTACACTTTTTTTCAATAAATAAACCCCTAGATTGAGTAGGTTTTTAGAAACCGAGGGCCGGCCGATCTGGCCAAGGGTAAGAAACCTACGAAACCGAAATTTAACTTTTTGCCCGTGTATTATAGAATATTTTTTATTCGATTGTTACTAATTATAATAAATTATTAAAATATACTTAATTTTAAATTGCAAAAAGTATTTCTTTTTAGTGTTATCCATGACAAATTGCTATCCAATCAGATCGCAAAAAAAACAATTGACTCGTTATCTTGGTGATTAATTTCTGTTAAAATGTGTCTGTTATGAAAATAGTAATACTTCTGAACCGTTCTATGAATATTATAAATATTGAAATTGATTTTACAAATGAGATTTTGTGTTTTTAATTTATTTCAGTGGATGAATACAGATTAATCAGTTAACACATATTTTAAGGTTATGTTATAGAAGAAACTTTTATTTTGTATGAAATAATTATAATAACTATCTGGTCAAAAAGAACAGTTAGTTCAAGACCAAAAGTGACCTAACCCTGGTAGAAAAGTACATTTAAAAACTAACGTTTGACAAAAACGTTAAAAAAATATATAAATCTAACTTTAAAAACTAAGGTTTGACAAAAACGTTATAAAATATATAAATCTAACCTTATAAAATAACGTTTGACAAAAACGTTATAAAATACATAAATCTAACGTTAGTTTCCTAACTAAATTCTAACCTTTTTCTAACCTTATTCTAACTTTAAATATTTTTTAAATTTCCATTATTAATACGTAAGCTATAGTAGAAAATACTCATTTTAGACAGCTATGTGCCTAGGTTTGATAATTATTTATTATTTCTATAATAAGTTTTAAAAAATATCCCCCAAAAGTTAAAATTATAGTAAGTCTGGCAACACTGTACTAGAATTAAACAAATATTTTAAGATTATGAATGTATAAATTAATATTAATTAACTAAATATAAAGTTTTTTTGAGAGGTAAACGTATTTATCGAAGTATAACAGCATATTACAGAAAAAATATTTAAGGGCACCTAAAAAGATGGTTATTTTATAAATAAATATAACGAAATTATGTTTAAGAATATTATGATTACTAAAATATATTAAGATTTATTTATATGAATAAATTTGTCTCCAGCTGCCATTTTATGATGTAGGTAGAAATTTCCTAGTTGACCACGCCCCCTCCGAAAGTTAGAAATTAAATGTACTTATAACGTATTTCTAACTTAAAAATCTAGCGTTAGATTAACGTTTGTAACTAACGTTAGATTCTAACGTTAAAAAGCGGGACATTTGCACATATTTTATAACGTACTTTTATACAGTTTTCTAACGTTAAAAAAACGTTATTCTAACGTTAAATTTCTACTAGGGAAAGGTCATATTTCTTTATCAATATTACAGTAAAGGTAGGTACAGATATACTTATGTATTTTTTCACTACCTATATGGATTTAGCTCAGTAAATACTCTATAATTTAAATTTTTCAATTCCTCTCTTATGTCTAATGATTACTTATTTATATAACAGAATGCAATATGTTGAGTGCAATGGTATAAAATCCTTCATATACATTGCAACGTCGGGTGTTCCGCAAGGATCCATTATGGGTCCACTGTTATTTATCATTTTTATTAATGATCTAATAATGATCCTGATTAATGTATATGGTCTTCTTTTCGCAGACGATATGAAGTTATATAAGATAATCCAAAGTTTAAATGATTGTATTCAACTACAAGATATCTTAGATACTGTAGTTAAATGGTGCAATGGACACAAGTTACCCTTAAATGCTGATAAATGTCACATATTCAGTTTTACTACAAAATTAAATGTCATCACTTTTGACTACAAGATCGATGGGCACAGTTTGGACAGACCTGATACCATCAAGGATCTTGGTGTCACTTTTGACAAAAAATTATCTTTTCATCCACACATAAACAACATTGTATCCAAAGCTTACAAATCACTTGGGTTTATTATTAGGAATACTAAATGTTTTAGCATTAAAACTGTTAATTTGCTCTATATGTCCTATGTCAGATCACATTTGGAATATTGTTCGGTAGTTTGGTGTCCTAATTATGCTGTTCTTATTATGCTTTAGAAAACGTTCAAAGACGTTACCTCAAATATCTGTATCATAGGAAATATGGTGAGTATCCAGCTAGAGGGATACCTAATGTGAATTTGCTAAATGATTTCTCGTTTCAATCGTTATCTGTAAGACGTCAACAAGCATCAATTATATTTTTGTATAAATTGATCAATAATAAGATTGACTGTATAGAGCTATTAAACTTATTGCAAATAAACGTGCCCAGAATTTCTGCTAGAATCTCTCCATTTTTTTATGTTAGAACGTCCAGAACTAATGTTTATCTGTTTTCACCTGTGATTCTTATGTGCAATTACTATAATAGTATTTGCTCTAGGGTCGATATTTTAAATACTTCTATTTGCAAAATAAAAAACTTTTTTGCTGCACCTGCTGGTAATGATCACTGATATTGTTATTAATTTACTTAACATAACAAACTCTGTAATTGGGGAAACCTGTGTGAGTTTTTGAATAAATAAATAAATAAATAAATAAATAAATAAATAAAAGATCTGCACTTATGGTACCTGTTTGATACACTTGGGGAGCATCCGGCGTACAATGGCCTTTAATCAGCGGGTCGTGACAGCCGCGATTACGTGACTCACCCACGTGATATTTTCGACAAATTGGGAAATATATATGTGTGTACTTCCGCCATAAAAGATGCAAAGTTGTCGAGATGTCGTTTAAGGTTTTTCAAAACAATTTTTTATTATTAAAATATTTTCGTTAAAATTGATATGTATACATGTATACATACGAGGGGCTGACCGCGTCTGAAATTTGTACAAAAAAATTCCTTTTTGCAAAGAGTTCCTCAGAGTTCCTTCGGAGTTCCTACGGAGTTCCTCCAGAGTGCCTTGGGAGTTCCTCCTGTTTTCCTTAAGAGTTCCTCTCTGGAAGGAGTAATTTTTGGCAAATAAACCGTAGAAATTACCGCGCGCTATGCAAGCACCCTCAAAAAACAGCTTTGTCCCTGGCGGTTTCAACCAAACTGGGCGCCCCTATATAAAAAAGAAGTTGGCGCCCAAAAAATACCTTCATGAAAAAAAGCTTTGTCTCTGGCGGTTTCAACCAAACTGGGCGCCCCTATATAAAAAAAAGAAATTGGCGCCCAAAAAATACCTACATGAAAAAAAGCTTGTTCCCTGACGGTTTCTACCAAACTTGGCGCCCCTGCAAATTAAATTGGCGCCCCAAAAATTACCAGACCAGGGGGGGTTCAGCGAAAACGCCAGGGGGGGCTCAAATCAAAGCCAGGGGGGCTTGGCCCCCTGCCCCCCTAGTTACGGCCCAGTAACAAAGTGACATTGGTCCTTTTAGAACCAAGCCACAGACTTCATATCATATCATGTATACACAGGGTCTTTTAATTCTCCAAAACTAAATCTAATAATAAAACTTTCTTCGCCGAGGGTGCGCCCTATGAAATGATATGATTTCTTGCATGACCTATATTTTAACTGTTTTGGACAATAAAAACGTAAAGTTGATTATAAGCTCTTTTTCATTTATTTATTAGTTATTAATTAATAGTTAATAGATATTTAATTTACTGATTTATTCTCAAAAAAAAATAAAAATAAAAATCAAAATATATTAAACTAAAAAATTAATTTAGAGAAATTTATGTTTAAATCCATTTGGATCCAAAGTGACACTGGCCCTTTTAGAACCAAGCCACAGACATCATATCATATCATGTATACATATGTATACCTATAGGTATACATAGGTCTTTAAATTCTCCAAAACTTACTCTGACAATGAAACTTTTTTTCGCCGGGGGTGTGCCCTATGGAACGATATGGGTGAGAGGCAGGACTTAAATTTTATTTTTATTTTTTACGTTCTAGTTTCTAGGATCCTTTGTGGCGAAAGTAAATAGGTACTATTTTACTTTTTAACCCTCCGTTAACCAGTTAGAGGTCTGACAAACCCCAATGAGTTTATTTTAAACAAAAAACATATTTAGTCTAATTCTATGGGCACGTCCGCTCGTCTATCTTCCTAAAACACTTCAAAGGCTCAGTTGTGAGAAAAGTCGTTACGAAATAGGAGTGAGTAAAAGTGAGAAAAAGTTTAAGTTAAAATATGCTAGATATTGTTTATAATTTATTACCAAGTTACTATTTTATACATATTTTGCTGGCTGAAACTTATTTCAGCTAGAAAAATATTTGTTGCTGGCTGACTAACATTATTTATTTATTTGGGGGTAAATCCAGCAAAGGAGGGCTTATTGACATATTCCCGGACAACATTCATAAAATCATATAGGCCTCATGAGAGCATCATGTTATGATTTACACGTTTTGTACTCACACGAACATCATGATGAGCACATCTCATGATTTTGTGATCATGTTGTGAGTTTGTTATGAGGTGTATACATTTAACGTTAAATCATTAAATGATGTCATAATGATTTCCACGTGAAATAACAAATGTTGCCCGGGACTCGATTGAGAACGATTGCCGAATACTACAGGCTCCTGTAATGTTTAAATTTCAGTGCACTTGACAGCGTTATGCGATAGGTGGTGCCACATGTTATTTTCTACCACTAACTAAACTTTTTAAACGAATAAAGGAATACTAGTATTAAAATGCAGCTGTCTTTATAAAGATATACTACTGGTAATAACTAATAATTAACTTACTGGTCAGCTAATTCGATACACATTATCGGATTGGTATGGTGAGCCGTAGATATCTGGAGGCTTTAGTCTAGAGGAATTAGTGCCCCCAGTCACCTTGGACAACATTCCCACTGGAAAGTTCCCAGTGGGAAAATCCCGGTGTCCTCAAGTTGTTGAAAATGAATTTATGTGGGGGTGTATGTCTAGGGGGGTTGATTTTTTCGTTATTTTTTTGGTATCTCTTCGCGTTTTCAAGATATGAGCAAAAAGGTGTTTCTTTTTTTTTAATTTTAAATTTCGCGGTTAATTTAAAATTTGCGCATGCGCATTCCGTAGACCGCTGCTAGATCTTCATGACATGATCTCGTAATGACTTTACAATGAGGAGTCATCTGTATGCGTTCATGAACTCAGAAAATCATTACATGATGTCATAATGACTTCCACGTGAAATAGCAAATGTTGTCCGGGTTATGGGAGTTTTATAGTCATATTATGGGAGTCTTAAATTAAAGGTACATGATAGGAGTCTTATGGGACTAGCAACCCAAAAGCTCTTTAAGGCTAATGCAGATATTTCGCATTCCCTGAAAGCTCCCAGGGGCTGAATATGGGACATCCCATGGATGATTATTGTGGGAGCACCCTGGAAACTCCCTGGGGGTATTTTTTTTGGCTGCTTATGTTTGAATGAGTATAACACCATTTTTTGGTAACGTTTTTAATAAACTTTCTCAGAATATTCAAAAAACGATTTTTTTGTTTTTTTATAATTATCTAAGTTAAGCTTATTACATATTTAATTATCATAGAAACATTTTTATTTAAACAAATGATGTTTTTTTATTTTTTTCTGTGTATTTTATATTGGGGTTTAATAAACCCCACGTGGTTAATAACGTTATTTTTTTCCACCTGGTTAACGGAAGGTTAAACAATATTTATATTTCAAAAACAATACAATCTTGATTTATTAAAACAGTAAATATTACACATTGCCATATTTATCATTTATTTAGGTAGGTATATATAATTATGCTCTTTACCGCTCGCAAGAGCTAAGGAGTATATACCGGGTGTCCCAATTCTATTTACCCAGCGATTTTCTCGAAAACTAAAAGAGATAATCAAGTTCTGCGAAAACCATCTTAAATTAGACAACTTAAACTATCTTTTAGCATGTATTTAATACTTTCAACTCTTAAAATGTGGGTCCGAGGTCGACAGTTTCTTTTAGTTTAAAAATTATTATAAGTTATAATAATAAAAATAACAATTTATACTTTATTTATTCATATTTCCCCCATAAGGGCAAAAGGAGCAAATATGCAGGGCCTTTTCCAATAGGCACTCTAAGAGACTTTTTTGTTTTTTTTTTAAGTTAAACTTAAACTTACAAAATTAAAAGAAATTTCCTGCGGCGTTTGGCTTTTTTCCATTTTTGTGAAAATTGAGATTTTAATGTTACACTGTTTTAAAATGAATAGAGTATCTTTGTATAAATTTTCGCCTGCGGAGTCAGGGCTTTTTAACGTTTTTTTTTTTAATTTGAAATTGTAAAACTTGAATTTTACAATACTAAATTAAAAAAAAAAACGTAAGAAATTAACAGAATTCGTGCGGCGCTAACTTAGTTAAGATCTGATGAACTTTTATTAGTCTGTAAAACTTAAGAGTCTAATTTGGCCTGCGGTCTACAGCCCGGACAACATTCATAAACTCATATAGGCCTCATGAGAGCATCATGTTATGATTTTCACGTTTTGTACTCATACGAACATCATGATGAGCACATCTCATGTTTTTGTGATCATGTTGTGAGTTTGTTATGAGGTGTATACATTTAACGTTAAATCATTAAATGATGTCATAATGATTTCCACGTGAAATAGCAAATGTTGCCCGGGACTCGATTGAGAACGATTGCCGAATAGTACAGGCTGTAATGTTTCAATTTTAGTGCACTTGACAGCGTTATGCTATAGGTGGCGCTACATGTTATTTTCTACCACTAACTAAACTTTTTAAACGAATAAAGGAATACTAGTATTAAAATGCAGCTGTCTTTATAAGGATATACTACTGGTAATAGCTAGTATATAACTTACTGGGCAGCTAATTCGATACACATTATCGGATTGGTATGGTGAGCCGTAGATATCTGGAGGCTTTAGTCTAGAGGACTTAGTGCCCTCAGTCACCTTGGAGAACATTCCCACTGGGAAGTTCCCAGTGGGAAAATCCCGGTGTCCTCAAGTTGTTAAAAATGGATTTATGTGGGGGTGTGTGTCTAGGGGGGGTTGATTTTTTCGTTATTTTTTTGGTATCTCTTCGCGTTTTCAAGATATGAGCAAAAAGGTGTGTTTAAAGTTTGCGCATGCGCATTACGTAGACCGCTGATAGATCTTCATGACATGATCTCGTAATGACTTTACAATGAGGAGTCATCTGTATGCGTTCATGAACTCAGAGAAAATCATTACATGCTGTCATAATGACTTCCACGTGAAATAGAAAATGTTGTCCCGGCTTTATTGCATTTTTATAAAATCTGAAACTGTAACACTGTTTTAAAATTAAAATAGACCATCAAAACGATATATTTTTCTTAAATTTAAGGTTGTAAAACTTGGATTTTACAATAATAATTTAACAAAACGTAAAAAACTCACAGAATTCGTAAAAAAAATCGACTGGGGCGCTAACTTAGTTGACAAAAGGCTGACGACCATTTTATTTAGTCAGAAGGGGCTCTGGGTGGGAAAATAATGTTTTAAAATTGTAAAAATGAGGGGGGGTCAGGAAAAAGGTCCTGCACAGGCCTGAGTTCGTATCTCAGTTCGAGTATCACTTTTTTATGTTTTAGGTATTTAAGTAAATTTATTTATTTTGTTTTTTAAATAGTTTTAACTGAGTAAAATGTTGGTTTGCTTTGTTTTTTTTATTGTTTTTAACAGTATAAACAACACAAGTTATAGGGGTGCCACTTTTTCTCGTACGAGATCAAATCACTTTTACTTAGGAAAGTATACAGTGCGGTCCAAAAGTCACCCCACCTCTTACCTTTTATAGGAGTTGAGATATCGACTTTAAATTTGGATTTGTTTTTTGTCAAACTTAATGGAGAGCCCCTAGCACAAGCAATGAAGCTTATTTGGAGCTCTCCATGACTTTGTAGTATATTACAAATATATAAATAAAAATAAATAAATTATTAAATAAGACAACTTAAACTATCTTTTTGCATATATTTTTTATTTTCAGCTCTTAAATTGTTGGCAGGAGGGTATTAGGGGATTTTTTTATAGAAAGGTGGTCGTTTTAAAACAAATTAAACGATCTATTCGGATTTTTTTAAACATTTTTTTAAGGTTGTGATTTTTCAATTTATTTTTGCTAAACATGCAATTTTTTTAAAAATTTTAAAAAATTTTATTATAAAAAATTAAAATTATTTTAAGGGTATAATTTAATTTTTGTATCATGAAATTAATCATTTTTCAAAAATTGATCTTTAAAAAAAAATTAAAGAAAATACCCATTTTCAACCCTATTTTAAACCCAAAAAAAATAACATGAGACCCCGGGGGCCTCCCTTTCTATCTAAAATAAAAATTTCTCCCCATGCCCCATGTCCAGGACTTGGCAATTTAAAATGTGGACAAGTTGTCCACATTTTAATAGCTGGAAATTTAAATATATGTAAAAATATAGCTTAAGTTGTTTTATTTGCCATTTCCAGTCGATTTCTCAGCTCGTTTAAAAGTTAAGAGGGGAAGTATAGAGAGAAGCTATACTATTCACAATAAGGAGTATACTATGGAATGCAAAGCATAGGAAAACAAGCCGTAAAGATATATAATGCTACGCATTCATTATATATTATTATATATTATTAAATATTATTATATATTATTATTATATATTATTCACATGTGCACAGTAAATGGTATACCTATTGCATTTGCCAAATACTTACAAAAAATAATTAAAAAAAAAACAAACAAAAATACGTGTTTTTTAAATCTTTTTTGAAAAACGAAAAATTATTGAAATAAAAAAATTAAAAAAAGTTTTCAATAAACTTAACTAATTTAAATAAAAAGTTTTCAAAAAACTTAAAAGGATGTTTTTAAATTTTTTAAAATTTTTCTATTTTTTATTATTTTTTTTACGAAAAATTAAAAATTAAATAAAAGAAAAATAAAACATTATTTTTTTTTATATTTTCTTTTAGTAGAATTGATCCTTATAATAAAATTATTTTTTTCTGAAAAAATTACGTTAATCGTAATTTTCTTTCAGCTTTCTTCAAGTTTAACACCCAACTTTTTTGTTTTTGGGGAGATTACTTTCAAAAACAATAGGGATCTTTCCCTCGTAGAAGTTAATTTTTTCCTGAAAATTTCAAGTCGATCAGATTATCCGTTAATAAGTTATTGTTTGGACTTTAAAAAGTCCCTCAGACAGACGGAGGGACGGACGGACATTTGAAAAAAAAGTTGCTTATGTTTTCATGAAACAAATTTATATCCAAGAATTTTTTGTCTAGGACGATTTTTGATTTTTTTGAAAATTCGAAACTACCGTAGATATAATATTATTCTAGCGCAGGCGCTGTGAATAATATAATAAAGGAAATAACTTTAAGGGCATATCCACAGGCTCGCATAACAACATAGTACATAACAATACGATGCCGTGATTGGCTTGATGTGCCGCCATGTATCTTGTAAACCAATCACGGCATCGCATTCTTATGTTTTATGTTCTTATGCAAGTTTCTGGATATGCCTTAAAGCACACAGCACAAACTATATGCGTCTTGGCCTCCGCGCTATGAAATATTTAGAATCTTAATAATGAGAAAATATTTTCTATTTAAAAAGAGTATTAATTTTTATACTTTTCGACCCCACTTTTCGACATCTGACTTAGAATTAAAAATTTAAAATATATATATTTAAAATTAAATCGACATAAATTCTTAGAAACTAATTTAAATAATTATTTATGAGAAGGTTAACAAATTTATTTAAATAATTTAATATAAATTATATAATAAAAATTATAATAATAGATTATTTAATAATTAATTGCAATTTATAATAATAATAATAATGCATTTATTACAATATAGTTTGCACGATAAGTTTATAATTTCTTTTTAACAATTATAATACTGGTGAGATCGAAGTATTAATTTATATTACAGGGCACGGTTCGGAAAAAAGCAAAATTACAAAAAAAAAATCAAGGAAAACGGGCATCAGAACTTGATTCCTTATTGTTTTTTATAAAAAAAATAAAATTTTAAAATAATTCATCGTTAATTTTTTTTAGCCATTTCAAGCATATAACAAAAATCAAAGATTTTAAAAGTAGGTCCAATTTTTGTATATTGAGGTTCAAATATAATTACAAATCGTCTCTTACATAATTTTTCATGCTGAATCCAAATCTGCTTTCAAAAAGCTTCTAGCTTGTCAGGTTATAGTGATAAGTGGGGTAAAATGAGTCAAAATATTGACTTTTTTTTACATTTTTCAGTAAATTTAACTTCCTTTATACAGAGCGGTCCAAAAGTCACCCCCCCTCTTAACTTTTGAACCCGTTGAGATATCGACTTAAAATTTGGAACTTTTAAATAAGACAACTTAAACTATCTTTTAGCATATATTTAATACTTTCAGCTCTTAAAATGTGGGCAGGGGGCATGAGGGCACATTTTTTTAAAATAATATAATATAATATAAAATTCTCCATTTAACTCCATATTTTTAAATTAAAAAAAAAAGAAATTGGGTTTAAAATGGGGTTGAAAATGGGTATTAATGTCAAAATTCCTCTAAAAAAACAAATAATTTTTTAAAAATGCCTAATTTCATCATAAAAAAATTTTAATTATACTTTTAAACTAATTTTAGTTGACATAAATAAAAATTTATAAAAAAAAACTTAAAAAATCGAATGTTTTAGCACAAAAAATTGAAAAATCAAAACCTTAAAAAACATTTTAAAAAAAATTAAAAATGTTAGTTTAAATAGAGAATTTTATAAGCTTTAAAATAATGTATCACACGACCCCCTTTCCATTTAAAAAAATGTCCATCCATGCCCCCCTGCCCACATTTTAATTGCTGAAAATATCAAATATATGCTAAAAGATAGTTTAAGTTGTCTTATTTAAGAGTTCTAAATTTGAAGTCGATATCTCAACTCGTTCAAAAGTTAAAAGGGGGGGTGACTTTTGGACCGCACTGTATATAAAACTTGAATTTATAGTATAAATCTGATTACGGATTAAGATTCAGCGTACTTTTTTACGTACCTATAGCATATTTTTATTTTAATCAAACTTCTTTAAAATACACGGTACACACAATTTTAGGATCAAATTATTCAATTTTCAAAAATCTGTAGTATAAGGTTGATATATTAAACCTGTGCATAAAAGTAGTGCATATTGTATATAAAAGTTTATTTTTAGTGCTAGTGTAGTATATTAGTAATAACATAAAAAACAAACAATGAGAATTTTGGGCTATTCTAAATCCAGCTGGTAAAAATGTTTTACTTAATTTTTAATTAAACTTATATTAACAAAGTGTCTAGCATCCCGGTACCGGGATTAGGTTTATAACCGGCAGTTTATGTGACCTCACGAAAGTGGGCGGAGAAATGCGGGGGTTAGGTTCAATCCCGGCAGATTCATGCGCAGTAACGCACTCACACTTATTTGTAAATATTTAGCTTGTGAGGTTTTAGTTGCAGTGGCATAAAAAAAAGTTTTTAGGGTTAGTCAGTTATAAAAAAAATTCTGTCTGTCGGTCTGTGGTTGGTTGAAAGTTAAATAAAAACATTATTTTGTAGCTAATCAATATTTGTTTATTTTTGAAAAGAACATTTCATTTTAGTATTAATACCATATATGCATAGTGACACAAAACAACCTTGGATATGCAATATACACCAACGTTATGCACACATATAAGCATATTTACTATATCAACCTTATACTACAGATTTTCATAAATTGCAAAATTTGATCCTAAAATTGTGTGTACTGTGTATTTTAAAGAAGTTTGATTAAATTAAAAATATGCTATAGGTATGTAAAAAGGTACACTGCATCTTAATCCGTAATCAAAATTATACTATCATTTAAAATCAAGTTTTATATATAAAGGAAGTCAAATTTACCGAAAAATGTAAAAGTCAATATTTTGACTCATTTTACCCTACTTATTTCATATATCTATAACCTGACAAACTAGAAGCGTGTTTCTTAAGCTTACCTTTAAGTAAAACGACACAAACACACCAACTCCTGACTTGGGTCTAAATATTAATTTTTATCTGGGTAAATCTTACGCTTTTGATTCCCACTTTTTTTGAGAAGCTTCCGAAAACACAAATAATTAATTATTTAACAAATATTACGAATTTAAAAATTTTAAAAACTTATTATTAGCATTTTGCTAAAAAAGTGTCTGTAACTGGGTCAGTGACTGTAACTGGGTATTTTACCTTATATTCTGTATAGTATATTATAATAATTACATTGTATAATAGTATATTATTCAATGAGCGTATAATAGATGCAATTAATCAATGAGGGTGAATTATGGGGCACGAGCCGAAAGGCGAGTGACCTAATCACCCGAATGATTAATATCTATTATACGCGAGTAGAATTTTATACTTTATCCACGGTCGTTTTAAAGTTTAAACGGTTTATTTCTACAGACCCCTGATTAATAGGCCCATTAATCACGGCCGTGGATAAAATACATAAATAACTGAAGTGGTGAGGTCAATCAGTTATCAAACGAAACGAAACGAAACTTAAATTAAAACTAGTTTAAAGTTCAACACACTATATGCTATTACCACGCTGGATAGCCAAATTAAATTTTTGTATAAAATAATCCCCTTCTTTGGGATATCCAGTTGTTATCATACTATATAATATATTCACAGCGCGTAGCGCTAGAATAGTATAATAAAAACGATCGACTCGAAACTTTCAGGAAAAATCAAGTTCTATGAGAGGAAAATCCCTATTATTTTGAAAACATCTCCCCCAAAAACAAAAAAGTTATTAGGGGTTAAACTTGAAAAAAATGAAAAAACTATAAAAAAAATTAAATTTATCGTTTTTTCTAAAAAGAAACTTTTTATTTTTTTTCGTTTTTGTAAAAATATTTCTTTTTTGAAAAAAAATTGTTTTTGGAATTTTTTTTATTCCTATTTGGGAAAATTTAATACTTATGCGTAGCATTACATATCTTCACAGTTGTTTTTATTATAAATGTTTTACATAAGTGTCTTAACCCTTTAACTGCCGCATTTTCCTCGTGAAACGTACGTTTGTAGCAGTTTCAGGCTGTAAATAATTTATTTGGGTTCAATGTATAAATACGTATATAATAAATACGTACATAAGCGTATAAGAAGGTTTTCAACAGTTTCAAGCTATTAGTATTTATTTGTGCGAAACGTATAAATACGCCCACAGCAGCTAAAGGGTTAAAAAACTTTGGTCAAAAGTCCAAATACCCTGAAGGTTTCAATAATATAACTAGGAGACAAAAATTTATGTTTCATAAATTTAATTAAACATTTTTTTCCTTACTAATTTTACGTCTAACCACACGTTAAGACACACAAGTCTTCAACTTGCTACCATTCAAAGTCTCCAGACTAGGAGAGGTATAAGTAGTTGTCTACATCTAGCAATAGATGGCTCACAAGTCTACATTAATCTAATGACTATATTCCTTTTGCGAATAAAGTCTAAAAACGTTTTCTTAATCAGCGTGCAACTCGCATCAGTGAGCAAACACTCACTATCCATTCAAATTAATTATATTTTAGATAAATGAGCCATAGGCTACGCCTGTCTCTTAAAGACCCAAACAAACTACTGATGATGATTTAATCAGAGTGCTTAGTTGACTCTTGGTACTGAAGGGGGCCAGCAGCCCGAAACTGTCAGTATACCAATATACCACTCTGTACGATGATTAGAAAATAGATTGATGGAATAATAAATCCTAATTTTAAGTTATTCCTCGGATTTAGCAGCAGATCCAGGAATTTGTGAACTTTTTAAAGGATTGGAATCAGCAACAGTATCAGTAGTACTGATACTGTTACTGATACTGATTCAGTACATGTGAAGTCCCAAAGTAAACATTGTTTTATTTTTCTTACCCTGGTGGAAAATAACATTAGAACGAATTGACCTAATAATAATATAAACTAACCTAAAGCTGGATGACTGTGGTTTGAGTGATGCCTAACGTTAGGGTTCAACGTTATAATAATGTTTATCTAACATTGGGACTTTTACCAAGCGTTAGATAAAGGTTCTTCTAACGTTAGGCACCTTAAGTTAGGTATCTTAACGTTAGAAATCGGAAATTTGTACATTAAAGCTAGATTTTCCTACTTTTAATCTCTTACGACAGAAAAAGTTAAAAAATTATAATTATTTAACATTATTAATTTGTTATCCTTGACACGAAACTTCCTAGATACGAGACTGCAATTTTATATTGAATACGTTTAGTCGTCAGTATGGAATTCCGCTGCAGTTGATGACGTCCATTAATTTATAGACATTATTAATTAATAACGCATTATTATTAGATTCATTTAAACTTCGTAAAAATGTTTTCTAGATCGCTAAAACTGAAGGGAACGCACTTTGGGGTAGTGCTTAGCGTTACGACGCGTTACGAGGGGGGAGATGGGAACTAATGTTAGCGTTGGGCGTTACGTAACCCTCTTTATTATAAAAAAAAAAATTAAAACGGTTTGTTTTTTCACCCTATAAACATTTTTTATGCGGGAGGTACACCCGGATGGTGTCTTGGTTGCTCTCTACAACTAGAATTATGAAACAAAAGACGTCTACCCTATCTCTATCTCATTTGTGCTACACTTTCCAGCCAACCAAATAAATACTGTATTTGTTTTTCATACAACAAATACAGTATTTATTTGGTTGGCCGGAAAGTGTAGCACTAAGCGGCACGAACGAACATAGCGAATGTGAATCTGTAGAATAAGATAATTCTACTAAAATTTAGATGGCGCCAGTAATTTCTTTAATTAAAATAATATAGTTACACTTTTCGCCCGGCCAAGTAAATATTGTATTTGTTCAACAAAGAACAAATACAGAATTTGTTTGGTTGGGTGGAAGTGGGAGTGTATGTATGTCTTCTATCCTTTTTGGGTAGAACTTTTGTCCCTGTCTAATCTAACGGGAGAAATCGCCATTGCAAAACTTTGTGTTACTTATTTAAAGTATGACCCTCTATTATTATATATACTTTTGTACAAACCATAACTAGCTTTTACCAATATGAAATGGAAAATCCTAAGATTGATCGTTATGACGTGGTAGAAGTCTGAAATTATATGGATAATACATTTTTTCGTACTTTTACCTAATTGGTAAATCCTAGGTTTAAGATGTTAATCCTAGGATTAACCAAACTTCGAGCTTTTACTGTAAGGGAACGTTCAAGTATTACGTAACGCTCCTGGGGGGGGGGTCATTTTGGAGTGTTACGCCCATGTTAATGGTATAGGAAAATAGCGTTACAGGGGGGGGTCCAAAATGATCAAAATTGGCGTTACGTAATACTTGAACGTTCCCTAACATATATAATTATAATTCAACCTATGACACCCTATAATTTATGCTAATGCGTCTCTTAATATATTCTTCTGAATTTTCACTTAAAACAGTGAGCACATTTTATTTTTAAGTAACAATTTCTTTTGTTTAAAAAAATAACTTATAATAGATCTATGTCAAAACTGCAACCATGTCAAACCTGCAAAGAACGCCACAGCAGTCAAGAAGTATTACAACAGCCAAATATAAAATTGGTTAACCTTGATCTCTAATGTTCCCCTGCTGAAAATGACGGGTCTGGGCGGGTATAAATGGTGCATAAACCGGACTTGAGCGGATGAAATTCACCCGCTCAAGTCCGGTCTATACATTTATACCCGCGCAGACCCGTCATTTTCAATAGGGTCAACACGGAAAGAAATTAGTGGGCTCTGCGCTATACATTATAAGATATTTGGTAACAGTGGCAAATTATAGTGATTTAAGCTAAGGGACACAATAACTAATAATGTTAAAAATAAATTGGAAACGATTATATATATTACAGACACGATTATATTTATTACAGGCACTATTATAAATTTACAGAAATTTTATTATATTATAAAAATTATTAGCACGGACAATAATTAAATCTATTTAAGCTATAAATGCCATACTATTTGTTATATTTTATTATTCACTAAACAATTAAAGTATTTCATATAAATTTTTACACTGACTGCCATAATTGTAAGAGAAAGCCTTGTATTTATATAATAAGCGATTATAATTTGCCTGGTATGTGTGTTATAGCGCTCCTAGCTATAATTTTTTTTTCCGTGAAGATATGATTGATTATGTAGAAAGAATATTTAAATGCTTTAATAGAAACTTGCAGTTTTCAGAGTAAATGGCTAAAGGATATAGGGTGTTTTATATATTTTTTTCAGAATTTTTAAAGCAGAATTAAATGTTATTTTCTCCCGTGTCTCTTAAAGGCCCTGCCTCTTATTTCCCCTATTTCCCCTATATCATACATTTTACATTATTGCGAAAAAAAAATAGATTACTGTAGCCAAAATTCAGATGCCTAAGGACCTATTCACATGCTCTTATGCGAGCCTGACATAACGTTATAAGCCAGCGCACAAGATACATGACGGCACATCAAGCCAATCACGGCATCTTATGTTATGTATTATGCTAGTTATGCGAGCCTCTGGCTAGGCCTTAAGTTTTATGGCTCCTGGGATAAACACAACGAACTAAGAACTCTTCTTTCTAGAATAGGCATACCGTTAAAATAAAGTATCGCCAACATCTCGGTTTGTTTGTAAACAAATAGTAGGTATATTCAGGCCCTAACAATAACAATTACCAGTAACTGGTATTTTTGTTTCTGTTAGAACAAATATGTGCGAGTAAGACAGACGAATGTTTATGTTTCCGACTTTTTTGTCAGTTTTTACGAATGAAATGCCTATTCTAGAGAGAAGAGTTATTAGTTCGTTGGATAAACAGCTGTGGCGGATGGACGGACGGACGGACGTACAACCGACCAATCCTATAAAGGGTTCCGTTTTTAGATTTTCAAGTACGGAACCCTAAAAAATTGTAAACCTAATTAAAATTTCCTATAAAAAATAAACACGACCCGGTCAATCCTAATTACTTTAATGAATACTCTAGCATTGTATTTTCCCAAGGTTTCTAATTGGTCTAATGAACAATTTACTTTATAAATAAATACTCTTCGCAGCTTTAAAGCTTTTTTTTTCAAAATACTTCTGATATTTTTTTGACCATATTCAATCATGATCATTACTGGTAAAATAATTATTTATAATTAATTATAATTTCATTTGAAATTTAAGAAAAAAAATCAAATGAAGAAGAAATTGCACTGCTCTACTACAGAATTTTCACAATCAATGAGAAAATCCCTACCAAAATGTCATATAGCTGCTATTTCACGCTTTTTTTACGATCATCAGTGAGCATATATTGGTATGGTGGCTTTCGCACTGACTGTTGAAAATTTTAAATACCTATCAAAAATAAGAATAACTGTATTGAGAGCGTACAACATTAGATGGCGCCACCAATTTGTACGCTCTCAATACAGTTATACTTATTTTTGATAGGTATTTAAAATTTTCAACAGTCAGTGCGAAAGCCACCATACCAATATATGCTCACTGATGATCGCAAAAAAAGCGTGAAATAGCAGCTATATGACATTTTGGTAGGGATTTTCTCATTGATTGTGAAAATTCTGTAGTAGAGCAGTGCAATTTCTTTATAGATTTTAATAGTTTGCCGTCTATAAGACACTAAACTTTATTTTCAAATATACAACCTATGAGCTATGAATGAGCTAGCTATATAGTTATATGGCTGTATTAGTTATTCCGGGTGTTTTTCAAAGGTGGCTCGCCCCTGTAACTTTTTTGTTCCTGGAGATATGGGAATGAAAGAGTTTCCGCAAAAAAAAGAGGTATTTTAGCCTGTTTTTCAAACACCTATAACTTCGAAGGGTTAACTTGAATTGAATTTTATACTCTAAACTTTCTCACATTTTATTAAACATAACTGGCTGGATCCTTAAAGGGATTCCCTTTAACTCGATTTTTCTTGAGATACTTTATCAATAAAAAATACGTAAACCCTTGGATTGGATGAAAATCCACTCCCACAAAGAGAGTTAAACTACCTCCAAGCACCAAAAAAGTAGTAAATCATAAAGTATTTCAAGAAAAATCGAGTTAAAGGGATCCAGCCAGTTATGTTTAATAAAATGTGAGAAAGTTTAGAGTATAAAATTAAATTCAAGTACCCATAGTTAACCCTTTGTTTAAGGGGATGTTTAGCTTCTAGAACAATATATCTTGATTTTTGCACAAGTTCATGACCAGACAAAAATTTTGAGCACTTATACATTATACACGGAAAGAAATTAGTGGGCTCTGCGCTATACATTATAAGATATTTGGTAACAGTGGCAAATTATAGTGATTTAAGCTATAGATTATAAGGGACACAATAACTAATAATGTTAAAAATAAATTGGAAACGATTATATATATTACAGACACGATTATATTTATTACAGGCACTATTATAAATTTACAGAAATTTTATTATATTATAAAAATTATTAGCACGGACAATAATTAAATCTATTTAAGCTATAAATGCCATACTATTTGTTATATTTTATTATTCACTAAACAATTAAAGTATTTCATATAAATTTTTACACTGACTGCCATAATTGTAAGAGAAAGCCTTGTATTTATATAATAAGCGATTATAATTTGCTTGGTATGTGTGTTATAGCGCTCCTAGCTATAATTTTTTTTTTCCGTGTACTATAATCAATTTCAATCGAAGTTACAGGTGTTTGAAAAACAGGCTAACTTTTAGGTCACACTTTACAGGGTGTCTGTAAGACCATAATTTGAATTACACGTAATTTTGTTTACTTCCGGTTTAACCGGAAACGACCCCTACTTTTGATTTTTAAATCGAACACCCTGTATATTTTTAGATAATCGGATTCTGTATTAAACTAGATGCATTATCCTAAGTTTTTGTCAAATTTTGACAGCTTTTGTAATTTTTTTAATAAAATTTTATTTTAGATTTTTTTATCTGAAAAGTCACTAAGTATTATTTTGAATAAAATATTGGTAGAAAAATACAATTTATTAAAAAAATTATTATTATTATTATTATTATTATTATTATTAATTACAACAGTAAGCGGCATAGCATACTTTTACACGAGAACTAAACTTGGAAAAACACATTTTTGCCTTAACTTAAATTTTTGCTTTATTACGTCTATGGCTCATCGAAATCACTAGAAATAATAAAATAAGTCGGTGCCAATTTCACAGCAAACAATTTAACAACAAAAATAATTGTTAGTATTTAATTTAGGGATTGGTGAAATGTATTTATTTATATTTTATACTCGTACATGGGACCTTAATTCAAAGGTATTTTAACCACAGGAGTGGTAATCCAACTTAAAATTTAGATCTCAAACTTCCAACAGGAGCTCAAAATTATTTTTGATGTATTTACTCTTCTCCAAGATGACTGAAGGAACTAGGCCAAAGCCTCCAGATATCTTGTTCTTCTCTTTCATTCATGATAATATCATCTTCTTCGCTTGATTTAAATTGGCACCGGTTTATTTTTTATTTTTTACTTTTTAGAGACAGAAGTCTGTTAATTTTTTTTTGCGAAAAGTTTTTGTCTAATATTAAGAGTAGAATCTAATTTAGAGCGTTAGGGTTTGTGCACAAATTACCTAAATTAGTTTAAAGAATTTTGAGAAAAAATTGAGAAAAAAAATATTATTTTAACTCCATAAATACAAAGGTCTATTTTTAGCAAAATGTCCGCTTATTAAACCTTTATTATACCTAAATTTCATATAATAAATGTTTAATAAGGACTTTTTAACAAAAAATATGTTTATTGGCAACCTTCCGTTGGTCGAATCAGGCCACTTGAATGTATCAATATGATACAAACTAAATAGACCATGTACCTACCCAGTCAACACAAATACATGGCAGGAACATAGCAGGTACATAACCACTGTTCTATGTGATGTTGCAGACATGTAATTTTTATAGTCCATGTATAGTCCTTGGACTTTAACAATTCCGCCTCAAGTTATGTATCAGCTCATAACATGCTACATATCAGATACATACTAGGTACATAACAATAAAATTAGGCGTTTCCGAATTTTACTTGTTATGGAGTGCATCATAGATTTAGACATGGTGAACATTTTTACGTCTTTTTGATAAACCTAATAATTAAAGTATATAAATATCTTTATATGTAGCATCCATCAGGCAAAATTCTTATACGATGTGCATTTTTACTGTGAAAGCAAACTTTCTACCAGGCTTAAAAATCATGGGCCACATAAAAAGCCAATTTTTAGAGAAAAAATACAAATAATCATTTAAAAAAAATATATATATTTTAATTTTTTGTCTAAAATTATCTAAAATCGGTTTAGTTGTCTAAAAATACATGCGTTTCTACTACTTAAGGGTAAAACTTTTATTATTAACAACAATTTTAAGAATATTAGTGATTCTAACCTATAAAAATTAAAATAATATAGACGCCATATTTAGTATTGAATTCATAACATTTTATGTATCGTGTATGTTCTCGTAGCATATATATGATACATAACATGCAATTTTGCATGTTATGTATCATACATATGTATGTTACATCTTATGTAAAATGGCACATGTAACGTAAAAAATCTTTCTGTTATAGGGCATGTTATGTAGCATACATATGTATGTTATGTCTCATGTAATATGGCACATGTTACCTAAAAAATCTTTCTTTACCATGTTGCATCCATATATGTGCGGACTGGGTAGTTAATGCAATTTTTAGGGCAAGACTAACGAAAGGAGAGTACATAAAGAAATATAGTGCGTGGAGGAGCAGAGTGCATGGGAAAAGAAAGTGTATGAAGAAAGACTTCAAAAATTTTATCAATAAATTAAAAAAAAAATCTTAAAAAAATAAAAAAATTAAATCGATCGAGTATTTTTTTTCTTTATTACTTATAGTATACTAATTCTAGCCAAGCATTATATATCTTTACTTAATAATATACCAAGTAATTCGCAATAAACAAAACCGTATGTATTTCCTAAGCTCAGTTAAATCGCGCGTATCTTCTGATAAACTAATAAAATTAAAACATTATATTTGCATATAAATAAAATGATTACCTACACACACTATTATTTTTATCAGTTAATTTTTACACTTTATGGTGGAAAAGTTATCATGTTATAATTTTTAACTTTTATAAACAATATTAAAAAAGTGCAAGTGCTTCCAGATTACATTTTATTTATTTTTTATTTTTTAAAGTGTCTTCTGGGTTTGTTTTATTATAATCTTTTTGCATAAAGATATGGTTTAAGATGAAAAGTATCAAAAATACTACACTTCAGAGAAAGGATTCTCTTTACAGAGAGCTGCAAAGAACAAAATCAATAGAAAACCCAAATAAAAGGTCTGCATATTTTAAATTTAAAATAAACACTGTAAGTCGAGGGGTAAACCACGGAAAAAATTGTACACCTGAGTTTCTTTTAGGAGGTAATCCCTTAAGATTTACTCGAGATTTCCTTTAAGGTTACTGCGATTTATTATAGGATTACCTAACAAATCTTAAAAAATACACAAAAAAAAGGTTCTACGTTTGGTAAAGATGAGATTTCCTCAAATTATCTCCAAGATTTCCTCCGATTTGTACACCTGAATTCCTCAGCGGTTTACCCCTCGATTTAAGTATTATAATTTAATATATTATTATCCGTGTCTGAAATAGACTGCCGTGGCTCATACCTAAAACGTTTATGCTGCTCTCGTATAAGGGATTCCCCTCAGACGGAGTTACGCGAACCGCACCCGAATTGACATGATCCTCGCTTTTTAGCACACTTTCGCAAATTTTTTACTTTTACATTTTGTTTAATCTCGTACTATTCTACTTAATTAAGCATCCTCTAAGTCCAGGACTTGGGTGGGATAGTACTGCCTTTCTCAGCTGAAAGGTCCTATCTGTGTATGTTAAACCTATGTAGATAGGACCTTTCAGCTTAGACCGGCAGAGTAGTAAAGGGAATCACCGGATTTAATTGACTTTCGAACCAATTTATAGGGAGTGTCCGCTTCACTTACGCCTTCGCCAAATTTCAATTATTAATTAACTGAAGGCAAATCGGCGCTGTTGAGAATCGAACTCACGCAAATAAGTCCCTGCATTCTTAATTTCTTACCAATGAAGCAGGTTTTTATAAGAATGAACCAGGTTTTGGAAAAGAAATTTCATTTTAATTCTTATTGAAATTTTCTTGTTTAATCTTAAGAAGTTTTAATAAGATTTTGAAGGAAATTTTTTACCCATAAAGCAGGTTTTTATAAGAATAAACCTGGTTCTACAATGGATCAATGGTTTTAAACACACACACACATTTTTGCTTGTATCTTGAAAACGCGAAGAGATATCAAAAAAATAATTTTCAAAAATTTGAGGACACCGGAAGTGAAGAAACCGGAAGCCTCCATATATCCATACCAATCCGATAATGTGTATCGAATTAGCTGACAGTAACGACAGTATTGCAAGAAAGCGACTTTATCCATTTAATAAGTTTTGTTAGTGGAAATAGTAGGAAATAATATGTGGCACCACCTATACCATAGGAATGTTCGCCTTAAAACTGTAATTAGGTCAGTATGAATCTGCTGTTTAAATCTTATTGGGACTGCATTATAATTTTCTTTTTAAACCTGGTATCTAAATTTTATATCAATTTTCTCATTAAATCTTTTACATTCTAAATTTTCGACTTAAAACCCTGAAATTAAGTTAATATGAACATTCTGTTTATATCTTATTAGTACTTTTTCAAAATTAACAAAAGTTGTATATTTCTCAGATAAAAGTCTAATATTTCAGAAATTGTATAATATTATTTTACGAAAAGGTGAGGACCTTTTTTTTTTAGTCGTGAACTTTTTTATTGAGGAAAAACAGTTGTATTTTTTTAACTTTTAGGCTAAAAAAAAGTAATTTTTGACCTTCTCCTCCCCCCACAAAATCTTCTTCGCTACGGCCCTGAATTTACCAATTGTTTGAAAATATTGGTTAATCTTTGAGAAAATTTTGATGACAAAAAAAAATCTTTGCAGCTTTACCCAACAATCCAATAACCCAGCAATTTTCCAACTAACCAAACCATTTCCTAACTTGGGTGGACATTTTACCAACTTTTACAGGATTATGGAGGAGGCTCCCCCTCCCTATCTTGTTCCCTGAGGCTTCAAGTAAAACTTTATGTTTGACCAGATCAGAATTTGCACACAATATTTTTTTAATGAAATTAAAAACTTAATGACTTTACACAAATAACCTAACCCATTTTTAACTTAAATTTGGGTTCTGCTTCTGTGTCAATGTTATGAGTTAATGCTAGTATAAACAAGGCCTATAATCCCTTACCGCCAAATAGGAAGTTTCATAAAAAAAATGCTTGTACCACATATGTATGTAGTTTAATCTAGTGAACAGTGAACATTTTAAAAGCCTCTATGTACCCAATAAACAATGGTTCGGCGGCCGCCCGTCGGCATGCCGACGGTGCGACGTCGCTCCGCCGTCGGCAATTGATGGGCGGCCCGCCGTCAATAGGAGACAGTTGCCTACGGTCAAACGATGATCATTTGCCGACCATATTGCCAACCATTTACCGACCATTTTAAGATCATCATCATTTGCCGTCTTTTGCCGATCATATTGCCAACCATTTACCGACCATTTTAAGATCATCCAATGATGATCATTTGCCGATCATATTGCCAACCGTTTACCGGTAATTTTAAGATCAGATGTTGCAAATTGCAACTTGCAATCTATAGATTGCAACATAGACATTTTGTACTGCGCTTGTACAAAATTTTCCATAAAGACTTATGCATTGATCGTTAAAAGGAATTGATCCTTATAAGGATATATTAAATTAAAAATAAAGTGTAGTGAAAGCGTACAGAAGGTGGCGCCATCTAATGTTGCACAAAAGTACTATAAGTATTTTATATTTGTATTTTATATTAGCTGTATTTCCGGAAAATTTGTGACCACGATAACTCAAGAACGCTTTTAGCTAAAGACTTAAATTTTGGACTACAGGTTAATTATCCAAAGTTCTAGGCTGGTATTGCTTTTGGTTAAAGTAGGGGCGGGGTAAAAACATGTTTTCCAAAATTTATTTTTTTTTTAATGCAATACGAGTTTTTTAGCAGTATCATTATTTTATATGTATACAGTTTCCCCAATTATAGGGCCAGGTTAATAAACACCAAAAACAAAAAAAAATCCTTTTTTTTAATTTTTAACTGATTTTTTTTTCAACTGTTTTTAACCCCATGGGGTAAATTTTACCCCACCCTGAATATCTTTGATACTTGACGGAAATAAAAATATATTTTGGATACAAAACGCCAAGAAACTTAAAAAAAGCAATAACAATTTTTCAATTCTTTTTACTAACGCAAAACTTTCCTTGGGAAAAGTAAAAATGCAAAAAACAAAAGCATAATTATTATAATTAATGTTTTTTAAAACAGAACTGAAAAAAAAAATACTTATGTGTAAAAAATATATAATCGGTTAATCGGCGGCATTGATCAATGATCCAAAGTGCGATGGTATGCCGCTGTTAGGTTGTTTAGTCAGATGCCGACGGCGGCCAGACGTTGATCCGATGTAGTATTTCGATTATCATTTGCCGACGGCGGCCCGACGTTGAGCCGACGTAGTATTTCGATTATCGTTTGCCATCATTCTGACCGGCGATCAGACGTCGTTCCAAAGTCGGGCTGACGTCAAATAGCGATGATCATTTGCCATCACTTTAGCGACCGTCGGCCGCCGAACCATTGTTTATTGGGTAGTTTGAGCTGCAAATATTACTACATTTTTTCCTTACCTATAATTGTGTACATTTTCAATATACGTTATTCTTCTCCTTTTTTCACTGGATGTAGTACTGTCTTGGGATGAACTAGATTTGGTTGGTGATGACTCTAATTTTCTTTTTCTTGAATCTGGCATCAGAGTTAAATCAATACTGCAACCACTACTGGTTGCTTGTACATTTCTTTTTGAAAGAACTGGTCTTTCTAAATTTAAGCATGGAATAGACTGGGATGGTCCTGTTCACTAAGAAAAGGAAACTGGGAAACCTCAAAGTCCCATTTCATTTCGGAAAACAACTCAGCTTTTCTAAAGAAGTAAAGTATCTGGGAATTCTTCTTGACAGCAAACTGTGTTGGGGACCACACCTTAAGCAAAAAACAGAAAAAGCATGCATAGCTTTTTGGCAGTGTCGTAGAGCACTGGGCAGATCTTGGGGTTTGTCTCCCAGGATCACCCTTTGGCTGTACACCGCTGTCATAAGGCCTATGCTAACATATGGCTCAGTTGTATGGTGGCCCAGAACCCAACTGACTACAGCAAGAACGCAACTAAATCATATTCAAAGACTAGCTCTTATGAGTATAACCGGTGCAATGCGATCAACTCCAACTGCAGCTTTAGAGACTCTGCTTTGTATTCCTCCCCTTAATATTTTTGTTGAGGGTGAGGCCGCAAAGACAGCCCTTAGGCTGAAAGCAAATAGTACGTGGAATGCAAGAGGAACGCGTACTGGACATGAGTCTATTCTTGAACGGTTTGTGTCACAAGCTCCCATTCTTGAATCACAGACCGATCTAGTTGCTCCCAGGTATATCTTTAATAGATCATACCAAGCTTATGCTTCCACTAAAGAAGAAACTGACAGCGTACCTGACATTGTCATGTACACTGATGGTTCAAAGACAACTGAAGGATCAGGTGCAGGAGTTTTCTGCCCTGATCTAGAGTTAGAAATAAGCATTTCCCTTGGCAAGCATGCCTCGGTCTATCAGGCAGAGGTAATAGGCATAACAAATGCTGCGAGAGCTATTTCTGAAAGGGAAATCAGTAATAGAAGAATAACTATTCTTACGGATAGCAAAGCTTCCATACTAGCAATCAAGTCTTTCAAAATTACTTCAAAGCTAGTTTTGGAAAGTCACCAATCCCTGGAGGAAGCGGCAGTTTCTAATACTGTTACACTCTCATGGGTAAAGGGGCATAATGGAAATGTAGGCAATGAAGAAGCTGATAGATTGGCACGAGCAGGCTCAGGCTCTGTACCTATTGGTCCAGAGTCCATAATCCCTGTATCTGTCGCTTTTAAAACAGCACTCATTAATCAAGAAACCCACATAAAACACACCCGTAATTGGATTACGAGAAACGACTGTAAACATGCAAGAGCAGCCCTTCCCACTCCGGGTGAAAAGACAGCACGCTTTTATATGCAACTAAAAAGGGATAACCTAAGACAGTTTGCAAGCATCGTAACAGGTCACTGCAAACTAAATAAGCATCTTAACATCATGGGGAATCCAGTCGACCCCATCTGTAGAGGATGCTACATGGAAGGGGAAACAATGGAACATGTGTTATGTCACTGTCCAGCGTTAGCCTTAATAAGAGGGTCCATGCTAGACGAGTACTGGCTCGACATGGCCGGTATAAGCAGCATCACTCCCAGACATCTTCTTAGATATATAGAATTGGATGGCTGAGAGGTTAAATTAAATGCTGCGACCAAAGGGAGGTAGTACAATGGGCCCAGCTAAGTGGCCTAAGTGCGTGTAGATAGCTACCCTCCACCCTAATAACCATAACCATAACCATAGCTTGGTCTTTTAAACTGTGTCTGCCTTTACTATAATTTATGATATCTTCAGGATTAAAATGCTGTGAACATATATATCGAGTACTTTTCCAAGTCAAATCTTCACTAATTCCTCTACCCAAGGCTCTTATCCATGTATTAAATTCATCTCCTTTTGGAAATCTACAAAATTTTAGTTATATCCTTAATCAGTATCCCATAATACACCTGAACAGGTTAAGTATTAACACTAGCACTATTTTAATGTTATTGGAAGTCAGTTAAAAAGTATGTTACATTAGGTCTGTTCATTGGTGTTGCACTTCCTTGCACTGACATACACTTTTTATCCAACCAAATAAGTACTGTATTTGTATCCTCATTTTTAAACATGACCAAGAATGTGTTCGATTGTAAAGTGCAAGAAAGTGTGCACCAACGAACAGACCTAACAAGGGGGTGAAAATGTCCAAAAAATGTGTCACGTAGTTCTTGAACATACCCCAAAAGAAAAAGTTAAGTAAAAATTACTACTTTGTGTGCATCACAATTCTCACAAAAAGAAAAACAATAAAAATTACCTACATTTTATCCTGTACCACAGGCAGTTAATTGTTTTTATTAAGCATTAGGTATATAAAATTTTATTTGTTTCTTATGTTATATTAAAAAAAGTCAAACTTACCTAAAAAATATGATACTGCTGTCTGCAGGTAGAAGTCGTTTTATGTTTCTACAACTTTTTATAAAACACGTCATTGCAAAGACTTTACTAGTTCTTTGAAAAAGCACTATAAAATATACAAAAAACACAGAAAGACTTTAAAAGTTCAAAAACGCTATTATATAGTCTATAAAAAAATAAAATGTTCACCCTTCTAGCACAAAACACCAAACGCGTAGAAAAAATAACAGAAAAACCTCGAAAATAAACTCAAAACATACATAAATTAGGTTATGTTAACCTGTTGCACGAATATGTTAGAGGTGTGTGCGAAGAATTATATTTTTATATTTAAATAACTGGTAAAAATAAATAAATATCTGTGTAGTATAACATAATGATTTAGTTTTTACATATATAACAAACTGTTGCAACAAAACAACGACAAAAACTTTTACTGACTACTGAAGTGAAATGAAAAGACACATCTCGAGATGATCTAACAAAGAAAATATTCCAGTGTTACCAACATAAAATATATATTTTTTTACTTTATGTTGGACAGTTGGAATCAAAATGGAGGACGCATTTAGTCGGGACGCAGAAGTATGCGCAGACGGTCAAAAATCAATCTATTTGTTTATTGAAGATCACATAGGTAGAGAATTGTCTACCTATGTGTTTAAGATTCACTCACCGCAGTAATGAGGAGAATCCAGCGCACGCGCACTGATTCTGTTTTGACGTATGCCTAAAATTATTTTAAGGTTATGAAACATTCTTTTGCAGAATTTTATAAAAATATCTACTTTTTTATGCATATTGTTACACCAGGCAAGCATTTATTTTTTAATTAGCTAAAGCTAAATTATTTAGCCTAGATATAATCCTATTTGATTCTTAAAATATATCGCCTTTTAAATTCTGAAATATCGTATCTGAAAAATGCCTCCCATTAAAAAAAAAACACCAAACCAGCAAACTACCAAACCAAACCATTATTAACGTTAACCAACGCCTCCCATTAAAAAAAAAACACCAAACCAGCAAACTACCAAACCAAACCATTGTTAACGTAAACCAATGCCCCCATTAAAAAAATCAAACAGAAAATTTTGAGTATTTTAACTATTTTTTGCTATATATTCTAACAAAAAAACTAGTGTACTGGTAGTAGTAGTTTGGTAGTTTGCTGGTTTGGTGTTTTTTTTTTTTTAATGGGAGGCGTTGGTTTATGTTAACAATGGTTTGGTTTGGTAGTTTGCTGGTTTGGTGTTTTTTTTTTTAAATGGGAGGCATTTTTCAGATAGATATATTTTAGGAATCAAATAGCATATTTAGGCTAAATAATTTAGCTTTAGCTAATTAAAAAATAAATGCTCGCCTGGTGTAACAATATGCATAAGAAAAAAGTAGATATTTTTGTAAAATTCTGCAAAAGAATGTTACATAAGCTTAAAATAATTTTTGGCATACGTTAAAACATGCGCATGCGCTGGATTCTCATTACTGCTGTGAGTGAATCGTTTTATTTTGTCTATTGTCTATCTTATTAGTACTTCATTAAAATTTTCTCTTTAAAACCTCTATTTAAATTTATACCAAGTTGCTTAATAAATCATCCACATTCTAATTACTATTTTCTACCTACCCATTATAAGTTAAGTACATTTTTGTATTTAATCTTAAAGGAATCTACAAGAATTTTCTTTCATGTAAATTTTCTTAATAAATCTTATTAAATCCTAATGGAGATTTCTCCCGTTAGAGTAGACAGGGACAAAAGTTCTACCCAAAAAGGATAGAAGACATACACATACACTCCCACTTCCACCCAACCAAACAAATTCTGTATTTGTTCTTTGTTGAACAAATACAATATTTACTTGACCGGGCGAAAATATTATTTTTATTAAAGAAATTACTGGCGCCATCTAAATTTTAGTAGAATTATCTTATTCTACAGATTCACATTAGCTATGTTCGTTCGTGCCGCTCACTGCTACACTTTCCGGCCAACCAAATAAATACTGTATTTGTTGTATGAAAAAAAAAATACAGTATTTATTTGGTTGGCTGGAAAGTGTAGCACAAATGAGATAGAGATAGGGTAGACGTCTTTTGTTTCATAATTCTAGTTGTAGAGAGCTCCATTTATGTTCTCTTAAGTTCTTCTTCTTCTTCCTTTATTTTGGCCTTTTCTCAGTGAGATAATTAGCCAGATCCCTCTTAGTTACTCAATTCACCAAGAGTGGTTCTTGTCTGGCTTTTCGCCATGCCCACTCCTGTTTTAAATATATAAAATTTCCAGTCTTCTGTAAGACCTTTTCTTTTTCTTTTCCTTCTTTCCTTTTCGTGTTTACTGTTGGTTGTGTTAGCTGTTGCCAAGGCAGTTTTTTCTAATTTGTAAATATATTTGCGCATGCGCTAGTATATAAAAAATTTTGTACGTATAAAAACTTCTTCACGTGTTAGTTGCTTCCAAATCAAAATTTATCAGCATTATAAATGATTAAAAAACATAAAATTCCCTTCTTACTCCAATATAATCACATGTTCGTCATTTTACTGCACATCTTCCATACAATCACTATAAAATATATAAAATCGATTCTGGGGCATATCTAAGATAGCAAATAAATAAATAACTAATACTAAAAGACTTGGTGCTAGAAAATTAAACGCGCTTAACGTATTACTAATTGCTGCCGAAAGTACATATTACTCGTTTCACGGATGAAAAGCAACTGCTCTTAAGTTCTTATTAGTCTTAAGGTCTGAATAAGAATTAACCAGAACGTTTTTACAGGGAGGGCATGAGTACCTATTTGTAATGATATAATTGTATATCTTTTGTTATCCACAATTATTGTTTACTATTTACTTTAATTATTAGTCTATTTAAAATAGGTATTAAATAACCTTGAGGGTATTTTTTCTTGATTTCATTATAAAAATTTAAATTGGAAATTTTCTTAATTATTTAAAATCAGTCGACCGAAAATGATCATTTTCTTAATTATTTTATATACAGGGCTATTCACGGAAGTAGTTCATTAAAAGTTTATGGAGAACCAATAATTTTAAAAATCTGATATTTTGCACTTTGAAGTTTTTGAATAGGCCGATCGATTAAAAATATTTTCATGCTTGTGCCACTTCCGGTTGTACCGGAAGTGGTAATCAACTTTGATTTTTTAAATAAAACACCCTATTTATTTTTTAATTTTTAAAATTCGAATTAAATTTGCTTTATTTTGATATCAACACTTTATGTATAGCTTTGGTAGTTTTTGAGTTATTCAAGTTGTTAGCGAAAAACTAGCCAATTCAAGCACCCCTAAAAAAATATGTTTCCTTGATTTTTTAAATTGGCTAAATTTCTGCAGCTAGTCACAACTTGGGAATTTTCTATTCGAGCATCCAAAGAATCTGTAAAAGTCACAAGATGCACGATTACAAAAAGAAAAAAGTACAGGCCTTAAAACCTGATGGTTTTCAAAAATTTAGCTATTTTTTTTTAGCTAACGTCAAAATGGACTTTACTTTTAAGGTTAATATTATTGGCCCTTAAATGATTAACAAGTATAACAAATTTTAACAGAAATACGGTTTTTCACAATAATTTGCAAATAACTCGAAAACGGTTAATGTTAGGGTATCCTCTACTCTTTTTAAAGCAAATTTAATTCTTTATTTAACTAAACAAAAAAATATATAGGGTGCCATTAACAAAAAATAAGTTATGGCTATTTTAAATTTGTTAGATTTGACCTGCTTTCTGAGACATCCTGTATAAATTTTGGGTTCTGTTTCGGCTTAGGATAATTCGGTTAAGTATTATTGAGTAAACCACAAAACAACTTTTCTCCAATTTAAAAAATCAAGGAAAAATTAATTTTTTTAGGGGTGCTTGAATTTGCTAATTTTTCGCTAAAAACTTGAATAACTCAAAAACTACCAGAGATAGACATAAAGTGTTACACATTAAAATAAAGCAAATTAAATGCAAATTTTAAAAATTAAAAAAATATTTAGGATGTTCTATTTAAAAAATCAAAGTTGAGTGCCACTTCCGGTACAACCGGAAGTGACATAAGCATGAAAATATTTTCGATTGGCCATATTCAATAACCACAAAGTGCAAAATATCAGATTTTTGAAATTATTGGTTCTCCATAAACGTTTAATAGGCCACTTCCGTGAATAACCCTGTATACAGCCTGTTCCAGAACTCGCGTACAGAAATTTGAAGGTATATTAAAACCCCTCTGAAAAATATGAAAAAAATGTCAAAAAGAATTCATCTCCGTTCAATTAAAAATTAAGAACGCTTTAAGTGGACAAATACTATTGCTGATGTTAAATTACCTTTAAAAGTTGAATTTGTAGCTATGGAAGCAAATTTAATTATTGCTGGTACATATTCTGTAGGTTGACATGGTGATTAATGTGACGTAAATATTTATTAATGTCAAAAAACGACCGCCGGATGGAGTGACCCTATAAAAATAGAATATTTGAAAGCCTCTGTCTGTTTTGTCAAAATATAATAACCTAAAAAGATTCTAAAGTTTAAAGTCTCAAACAATGCACGCGTCAACGATTAAAATGCAACCATAGTTACTAATAAGTAAGGAAAAACTAATTTGTAGGTAATTTAACATCAGCAACAGGATTGGTCAGATTATATAGCTTCCTTTTTAATTAGTATTGAAGATGGATTGTTTTTGAAATTTTTTTCATATTTTCCAGAGGTTTTTTAATACACCCTCAAATTTCTGTACGCGAGTTCTGGAACAGGCTGTATTTTTACCTTTTTAAAAGTACTCCGCTTCTACGGGTTCTTCCATAAATGAATCATCATTTAAAATGATGTCATACTTTTAGGAGGTCTTCAAAGTTGTTACACTTTGTGATCATGATGTTACGAAATATATAAATATTATTTACAAAGTTAAACGGTAAATTAACTAGTTTTTGAGATATTTGTAATTTACGGTGTCGACAAATTGATATAATAATATTATTATCATGTATGATAATTGATATAATTGACTATAAAATTGAAATATCAATTTTAGTCTAATGACAAAAAACTGGCGTTATATCGAAACAAATATATACAGGGTGTCCCAGAACTCGCGTCCATCCTTGAAGGAACATATAAAAAATATGAAAAAAAAGTCATATAAACATAGGGCCGCAAATCGGTTCTAATGAACTTACGGCCTATTGGAGATAGGTCTCTTAAATAGGGCCCAAAAAAAGCGCTAATAAAATAATTTAGAACTGCAGGGCGAATCCACATAAAAAACTAAGAAAAAAAGTTTTTATATCCTGGCCCAAAAATAAATATTAAGTGAGTTATGGACTTTTAAAATAGTAACACTTTTCAGGGGCCTATCCTGCAATTTTTTTTTAATTGATTTTTCTCAGAAACCGTTGATTTTACGGTATTACACTAGGAGAATGTTTTTCATGTATTTTTACTTAAAGAATCTATAATTTTAAAAAAGCATGGGAAAATTTACACTAAAAAAAGTTTTGGGCAAAAATGTGGTATCTCGAAAACAACTAAAATTAGGTCTAATAAAGTTTTTTTTATTGCATCTTAAGCACTTATAATATCTGTATAATCTAATTAGCCTATATAGATAAGATAAGGTTTAAAATCTTAATATTAAAAAATATTTAGGTGCCCAAAATATTATTTTCTAATTGCAGTATAAAAAATATTAGACACCGACTACAGATTAGGTACGCTATATTTTGGGTATCTCCTTATAATAAAGTAAACATTTTGTGTTTACTAACTTTATATTTTATGCATACCTAGTAAAACCATTTTTTTTTAGTTTAAAATCTGGATTAAATCAGTGCAGTTTAAGTTAGTTTTTAAAAATTTAGTGTTTTAGTGTATATTAGCTCTGGCAAGAACAATTACAACAATAACAATTGTGTACAATGGATTCTGCAAAAGAGGTTAAGTTAATGCAAAAGTTGGGTTTCCATTTGGAAACTGTAAACTCTTTGGAATATTCACAAAATCGGTATGATTATTTTTATACTACTTAGGTAATATACTACCTAGGTACCTAATTGCAGGGAGTATTAGTTTTCCAATATATCAGTAAAACTCAAAAAATCTGAAATAGTTGCATATAGAAACTTTTTAAGATGGTACCTAGAAGGAGTATATATTAAATATCCTGGTACATTATTTTAATTTCGTGAATAAATCTAGTAGAAATTTAACCTAGAATTACGTTTTCTAATTTTAGAAAAATACGTACGTTAGTTGCCAACGATAATCTAAACAAAATGTTACGTTAGATTTTTGAGTTATAAATACGTTTGAAGCACGGCTAACTTTCGGAGTAGGCGTAGCCAACTAGGATATTTCTACCTGTTATATTGGCAAAAATGAATTTTAATAAAATGGCACCTGGAGACAAACTTATTTATACAAATAAATCTTAATATATTCAGTTCAGTTGCTTTTCATCCGTGAAACGAGTAAGATGTACTTTCGGCAGGAATTAGTAATACGTTAAGCGCGTTTAATTTTCTAGCACCAAGTCTTTTAGTATTAGTTATTTATTTATTTATTTGCTATCTTAGATATGCCCCAGAATCGATTTTATATATTTTATAGTGATTGTATGGAAGATGTGCAGTAAAATGACGAACATGTGATTATATTGGAGTAAGAAGGGAATTTTATGTTTTTTCATCATTTATAATGCTGATAAATTTTGATTTGGAAGCAACTAACACGTGAAGAAGTTTTTATACGTACAAAATTTTGTATATACTAGCGCATGCGCAAATATATTTACAAATTAGAAAAAACTGCCTTGGCAACAGCTAACACAACCAACAGTAAACACGAAAAGGAAAGAAGGAAAAGAAAAAGAAATGGTCTTACAGAAGACTGGAAATTTTATATATTTAAAACAGGAGTGGGCATGGCGAAAAGCCAGACAAGAACCACTCTGGGTGAATTGAGTAACTAAGAGGGACCTGGCTAATTATCTCACTGAGAAAAGGCCAAAATAAAGGAAGAAGAAGAAGAAATCTTAATATATTCTAGCAATCATAATATTTTTAAACATTTTTTCGTAATATTTATTTATAAAATATCCTTCTAAGTATTTTTTATCTAAAAGGCTGTTTTAACATTTATAAGTAACAGAGGTATAACCTAAGTAACACAGTACCTAGCTATAAGTAGAGTGCCTTAATGTGACGTGTTCTTGACAGTAAACTTCACATTAAGGCTCTCTAGCTATAAGAGACACTTTATAGCTACTGTGTTACTTGGGGTTTCCAAGTTGGGAAGCCAGACATTATTTATTAAAAAAAAATAATAATTTAAAAAATGCATTTTAAATCAGATTAATTATCAAATCACTTGGATATTTAAATTAATGTTAATAAAATTTTCTCCAAAAAAGCAACTTTTTAATAAAAATGTAGGTTGTAGCCTTTTTCCTAAAGCCCTTTAATTTATTTTAAAAAACGCACTATCTTTTACGTAAAAACGCTTTCTGATAATATAGATAGATAGATAGATAGATAGATAGATAGATAATTTATTGATCTCATTGCCAATATACATTGGATAGACAAGTCACAAAACAAAATAAATAAAATACATTAATTGTAAAAATTACAGACATATTAAAATTACACTTAAGGTATATGAAAGATACAACATTATAAATATATATTTACACACATACACATATACATACATATACACATATATACATACACATATATATATATATATACATACATACACATACATACACATATATATACACATATATATATCAGCTAAAATAAATAGATTAAAATAAGTTATACGAGAAAAAAAAAATTAAAAAAAAAAATAGTCAGGTATTTGCAGCCTTTACTGTGTTGACGCGGTGAATTCACCTATGGAATAAAAAACTTTTTGGCATAAGTATTGCCTTAATTTACTTTTAAAACTTCTAAAAGATATTTCATTTTTTATATTGCTGGGCAATAAATTAAAATAATTACAACCTGCGTATTTTGGTGATTTTTTGTACACTACTCGATTGAAGGTACTTAGGTAAAATTGATCCCTATCACGAGTAAAGTATGAATGCGTATCAGAGTGCCTGATAAAATTCTCTTTATTTTTGAATACATAAGTTAGTATTTTGTATAGGTAAATTCCCGTGAAAGTTAATATATTTTGAGACCTGAAAGTATCGCGACATGACTCAACATAATCAAGGTCAAACATTAATCGTATGATTCTTTTTTGACATAAAAAGACACGCTCCCATTCTACTGCCGAACCATAAACTATAATATTATAGCTAATAGCAGAGTAAACAAGGGCATAGTATGCAGATATCAGACTTTTTTGACCTAGGCAACTTTTTAATGTTTTTAATGCAAAATATTGTTTATTTAAGCTTTTGCAAACCGCACCTACGCATTCACCCCAACTCAGAGTACTATCGATAATGGTACCAAGAAACGTTGAATTAGTTTTAACTTCTAACGTGGTATTATTTATATGAAAACAGTCATCTAAATCCAAATTTCTTGGCCTATATTGGGAGTGAATTTCCATGGCGATAGTTTTGGAGTAGTTAATGATCAACATGTTTTTCCTGCACCACTCATCAAACATTTTTAACACCCTATTCACTTTTAAAATCAAATCATTATAGTTAGTACTAGAGATTACCATTCCAGTATCATCAGCAAACATAAGCACAATGGCTTCCAGAATATACTCGGGAAGATCATTGATAAACAATAAAAATATTAATGGGCCAAGGACACTGCCCTGGGGACAGCCCCACTTTACCCAAAATTCTTCCGATAGTATATCTTTAATCTTTACACGAAATTTGCGATTTATTAAAAAAGAATAGATCCAACTTAAAATTTTACCTCGTATACCCATTTCGGATATTTTATCGCGTACAAAATCAAATTTCAAAGTATCAAACGCGCGTGTCAAGTCGAATAAAAGAACGATAATGAATTCATTTTTATCAATTTTATCATGCAAAATTTGAACTAAATTAGTGGTGGCTGTTTCTGTCGAACGGCCTTCTCTAAACCCATGCTGATTTTCTGCAAATAAATTATTTTCACTTATAAATTCGATTATCAAGTTTGATACCGCTTTTTCCATCACCTTGGAAATAACACTTAACAGAGCCACGGGCCTGTAGTTTTCTACTAATGATGTGTCGTTTTTTTTGTGTATTGGAGATATGTGGGACAATTTTAGTTTTTCGGGAAATTCTCCAAATTCGAGTGATTTATTTAATAAATTCGATATCATATAAGAAAATTCTTGCTTACATTTCTTGAGTAGCTGTACAGGGATCTCATCAAATCCCGTAGATTTTTTATTTTTTAAATTAGTAATAATGTTTTCAATATCCTCAATTGAAAATTGTTTGGGAGTAATTTCCACATTTACCGCTTTTTTTGTTGTCGTACAGGCCTGTGGTATGTTATTGCCAAAGTGATGTTCAATTTGAGTATCGACGACTGACTTGAAATATTCCCCAAAAGCGTTCGATACTTCGAGTTTATCTGTTATATAATGCTGATTATAATTTAACTTAAATTCAAGATTTTTTTTATTTTTATTTAGTTTTTTATTGACAATATTCCACAAAGTTCTCGTTTTATTGTCGGTATTGTTAATCAATGACTCGTTGTAATTCTGTTTAGATTTAATAATGTTTTTATTGGGTCTTTTTTTAAGTGTTTTATATTGATCTTGTAGATCCTGATTTTCAGGCGTAATTTTTCTTAGTTTATTAAGCATTTTTAAATTCTTAGACTCATTTTTAAGATCGGTGGTATACCACCTATCATCGCTTTGTATAGATTTGTTTTTCCGTACACAATTAGGAAAAGCACTCTCAAATGCCCAAGTAAAATGGTCCCAAAAGTGCACAAAGTAATCATTAATATTTTTGCCCTCATTTGAACTAAAATTGTACTTATTTAATAGATATTTAAAATGGTTTATATTTCCATCTGTAAATTTCCTTGATTTGTTTTTAGTTGGTGAGTTTAAAACGTTTTGATTTTGAGAGGACTCATAGAAAAATGTGTTGGTTTGAGCAGTGTGATCGGAAACGCCTAGGTGATGAATCTCATACTGTATACTATTTTTTAAGTTAGTGAGCGTATGATCAATAGCGGATTTTTTTGTAAAGCCGGTACGGTTTTCAAACCGTGTCGGTTCATTTATTATTGAAACAAGATTAAATGATTCTAATATATCTAAATATTGTTTTTTGTTCAAATACCTAATTATAATATAATTATTAAACTGTTCCAGAAAATTCAAATAGATTTTTTTCGAAATCTAATGACAGTTTTACATAACACACCCTCCACAAAATTTCAGCCCGATCGGACCTCACTCCATCGTATACAGCCATCCCAAATTCGGCAAGAATCATAAGCATAAAAAATAGGTCCAAAAAACTTTTTAAAGTTATTAAACACACATTTGTTTACGTGACTTACACAAAAAAAAAATCTAAAATCATGCCCACTCTCTTTTTTTTTCTGGGACTTTAGAAGAAAAATTTCACTTTTTTAAAAATATAATTCAAATTTTAGCCACGTGGAAAAAAATTATTTTTGGGTCTACCACGTTAAACCAGGTTTGTATAACATAAACTAGATTTCTGCAAAATTTGATCCGAATCGGATATAGTTAAGTGGATGCGACTTTCACTGCATACTGTATTTGAGAGAAAAAAATAGCCAACTTCCATTATTTAAAATATTTTTATTATTTTTCTCCATGTTCCGCAAAAACCCGCAACTTTTTTTTTTCATAGAATAATATTACTATAGTTTGAGAAAAATCTTCATAGAAAGGAACAATTTACAAATAGCTATTTTTACACAAAACAAAGTTTCCGAAATTCAAAGAAAACACATCCGGAGCCAAAGGGTTAACATGGTTTCTCTCTCAAGAAACCGGCGGGCTCGACCTCAAATATTTTTTTTAAAATCACTATTATCATCCGTTAAGGTAACCTATTTCTGAATCATACTATCAGTTGCTTTTCATCCGTGAAACGAGTAAGATGTACTTTCGGCAGGAATTAGTAATACGTTAAGCGCGTTTAATTTTCTAGCATCAAGTCTTTTAGTATTAGTTATTTATTTATTTATTTGCTATCTTAGATATGCCCCAGAATCGATTTTATATATTTTATAGTGATTGTATGGAAGATGTACAGTAAAATGACGAACATGTGATTATATTGGAGTAAGAAGGGAAATTTATGTTTTTTAATCATTTATAATGCTGATAAATTTTGATTTGGAAGCAACTAACACGTGAAGAAGTTTTTATACGTACAAAATTTTTTATATACTAGCGCATGCGCAAATATAATTACAAATTAGAAATAACTGCCTTGACAACAGCTAACACAACCAACAGTAAACACGAAAAGGAAAGAAGGAAAAGAAAAAGAAAAGGTCTTACAGAAGACTGGAAATTTTATATAATTAAAACAGGAGTGGGCATGGTAAAAAGCTAGACAAGAACCACTCTTGGTGAATTGAGTAACTAAGAGGGATCTGGCTAATTATCTCACTGAGAAAAGGCCAAAATAAAGGAAGAAGAAGAAGAATCATACTATAACCAGGCGTGTAGCCAGAATAAAAATCTAGGGGGAGCTAACAAAATCTTTAAATTTAGTAGTGAATACAATTTATATACAGTGCGGTCCAAAAGTCACCCCCCTTTTAACTTTTGAACGATTTAAGATATCGACTTCAAATTTAGAACTCTTAAATAAGACAACTTAAACTATTTTTTAGCATGTATTTGATATTTTCATCTCTGAAATTAAATTAAAAAAAAAATGTGGGTTTAAAATGGGGTTGAAAATGGGTATTAATGTCAAAATTCCTCTAAAAAAACAAATAATTTTTTAAAAATGCCTAATTCCATCATAAAAAAATGTTAATTATACTTTTAAACTAATTTTAGTTGACATAAATAAAAATTTATAAAAATAAACTTAAAAAATCGAATGTTTTAGCACAAAAAATTGAAAAATCAAAACCTTAAAAAACATTTTTAAAAAATTTAAAAATGTTATTAAATAGAGAATTTTATAAGCTTTAAAATGATGTATTACACGACCCCCCTTTCCATTTAAAAAATGTGCCCCCCTGCCCACATTTTTAGAGCTGAAAGTATTAAATATATGCTAAAAGATAGTTTAAGTTGTCTTATTTAAAAGTTCCAAATTTGAAGTCGATATCTCAACTGGTTCAAAAGTTAAGAGGGGGGGGGGGGGGGGTGTGACTTTTGGACCGCTCTGTATATGTAGTATGCTGTACTGATAATTACCTTAGCCATACTATGGTTATTTTTACCCCTCTTCTCTAATCTAAAATCGGGCTTATTTTTTGCTTTTTAATTTATAAATATAATTTATTTGTTGATTAATACATTATAATTAAGAGGTATGTGTATTAAATATAAATTATATTCTCTCCCAAAATATCAATTCGTGATACTAGGGTGCTTTTTTTTCAAATTTTACTCATATTAATCCCAATTTTTGGAAAATGCAACTCCTGCTAAAGCAGTCTTTGCATTTTCGTCATTGGGATTAATATTCGTAAAATTTATGTAAAAAGCCACCGATACCTAACCTAGTATCACCGATATATGATATTACCCCTAAAAATTATACCTACCTAATTTAAAAATTACAAATATTAGAAATTATGTTAGTTATGCTGTCGTCCCAATCCAACTAAAACTGTTCTCAGCCTGAACGTTTCAGGCCACGGTGTTCTAGAAGAACTTTTAAATGACATGACAACTTCCATTTTTTTTCTTTTTGGAATTTGTTATATGAGCTCTAATTAAAAAAATAAGACCAAAATTTTAAAAATCGTTAGAGCCGTTTTTGAAAAAAATGTGTTTTTTAGAAATATCTCTGATATTTCAAGCTAACATACTTGGTTTGCCCTCGATGTCTCGGATTTTGACCAAACTTGGCATAGTGGTACCACTATAGTACCTAAGCACGCCATCCAAATTTTTTTCAAAACGGTCCATCCGTTCACTATACTGGGTGTCCCACCAAGTTCTTGATATAGTATTAAAATTTGCAAAAAATAGCATTAAATCAAAGCCAAAGAAGATTTTACTGAGCTCCCCCCAATTCTTATTAAAGACTATGAAAGTACACTTTATTCTGAATTCAACCATTTATTATAAGTGGTATCTTAGATTTTAAGGGGCTCTAAATAAAAATTATTATTTATTAATAGAAGGGTGGTATTTAAAAAAAAGTTGCGGGTAGTTCCAGGAGAGTGGAGAGAGTTATTATGAGTTGGTTTTGGATATATTAATCAATTTTCTTTTGGGTACAATTTAACGTAAGTTTTTGGAAAATTTTCTGGTTAAATTTAAAATGAAATGTGCTTTCATATTCTTCAGTCAAATAGGGGAGTGCTATTTAAAAAACTAGTTGGAGGTGGTTCCAAGAGGGTGGGTTAATAAGGGGTAGTTTTGCATATGTCAGTAAATTCTACTTTGACTCCAATTTAATTTTATTTATTTTTTTAACTTTTTTATCTTTTTAAGTAACGGAGATATAGCCTGTCTAAAACCTGGTGGGACTTTTTTATTACTAAACTCTTTTTAAAAATGGACAGTTTTCCAGAATGGATAAATAATAATTGTTATTGGATGCCCCTAAAAGAAAAAGTCAATAAAATCTTCTTTGTCTCACATTTAACGCTATTTTTACAAAAAAATTACCTTTTCAAATAACGGAGATATAACTTGTCTAGAACCTGGTTGGTGGGACACCCGGTACCTTGAACGGATGGACCGTTTTGAAAAAAATTTAGATGGAGTGCTTAGGTACCATAGTGGTACCTCTATGCCAAGTTTGGTCAAAATCCGAGACATCGAGGGCAAACCGATTATGTTAGCGTGAAATATCAGAGATATTTTCTAACAAACACATTTTTTCAAAAACGGCTTTAACGATTTTTAAAATTTTGGTCTTGTTTTTTTAATTAGAGCTCATATAACAAATTCCAAAAAAAAAAAAAAAAATTGAAGTTGTCATGTAATTTAAAAGTTCTTCTAGAACACCGTGAGGCGTTTGTTATACTGCCCTCTAAGACAAGTTGTCGTATCTGCAAAAATTCACTTTTTGAGATAAGCACACAATTGTATTGCTTTACACTAGCCCCATGTGCCTACCAGAAAGGAATGTTCTATCTAAAACCCAAATCCTAAAAATTAGCCTAACATGTTTGTCCTATTACAGGATTTTCCACATCTATGTCCTATAATAGGACATAGATGTGGAAAATTTTCAGTGTTTTCTAAATAAAATTGTCATAACTAGTCTCTACTTTAAAGGGCCATGGCAGTTTCAAAAGCGATTTTTGGACCTACATGTATAGAAACTTTTTTTCTCAGACTCGTTGCGTCATTAAAATTTTGGTTTGCTTTATTTTAGTATTTAATTTTTTTAGCTCGAAACGTCACGTTTCACGTTCAAATGAATTTTTCTCGAAAACGGTTTATCTTACGGTATTACAACAAGAGTACCTTTTTAATGTGTCTTTACCTGAGGAATCCTATTCTGATAATAAATTCACAAAAAAGTTACACAGATAAAAGCTCGGAAAAAAGTTTGGGGCAAAAAATTGATAAGGCGCCCCATTTCGAACCTCCCTGGTTAAAGTAACTACATACAAATATCAGAGATAGATAGAGATATATCACATACAATACCTAGTTGCTATAACACAAAGAGTTCCTGAGTTATTAAAAAAAAACGAATTTTTGGAACCCCATTTGAAGGGACGTAGCTCCCTTACGAGTCGTTTTAAGACATATGTTTATAGGAACTTTTTTTCTTATTTTTGGGATTTTGGAATTATACCCTGAAGTAACTTACCGTACTTAGTAAACACCCTGTATGTAAAAATACACAGGAAAAATCGAAAGTTCTATTCATTTCCGGCGAAACCAGAAGTACCAAAAAAAAATCCTAAATTATACATATTTTAGCTCCTGCAGATGTCACTATCCTACCTAAATAAGTTATAAAAGTAAAGGATTGTGAACCTTCCTGAAACACCCGGTAGAATGCCAAGCATTTTATGTCTTCACAGCTTGTTTTGAATTATATTTAGTTCAATTATTCTGAAATCTTCATTGGGTGCGTGCCAATGTTTTGGTTTCTGTCGAATATCAGTTGCTTTTATCGTGAAAAAAGTTATGTTTGTGTGTTTATTTGTTGCTATTAGTGTAAGATGAGTGTTGTAAAAAAGGAAATCATCCAGAAGTTGTATTTTAAATTACAATCTACAAACTCCTTTGACGAAGCAAATGAAGGGTATGCATAATTTTAATTTCTTTCACACACCTATGCTCGGCTAGTTATGAGATTAACTAAAAGGTAAACAAAAAACTGACCATGGATCCTTATAGTTTAGGGTCCGGACATTATAGAACCATTAGCAGTTAAATCTCATCAGCTCGTATTTGGTAGATAATTTCAAAAGTTCATCTGCAGACTTCCTCACCACCAAGAAGCAATTTTCTAACTAACCAAAAAGCGATTCCTATAGTATATTTTACAAGGATTCTAAATCCGTTTGAAAATTTTGGAAATCTCTTTCTGTTTTTGAGAAAAAAGAAAAAACCCGAACGTCAAAATTCATTTTAGGGTAACTTTGGGCATTCGTAAATTTTTTTAATAAATATCACACCATCTTCTATGCAGTATTAAAGACACCTAGAAGACCTAAACTTCCGTAATTTATAATACAAACATTGATAACTACCCAATATTCTAGTTTAAAGTATACTATGTTTGCCATAGTTTATTAAATTTAAATTTTATTTTTTATTACAACAGAAGTTCTTGAAAGGTTTATTTTTTTATAATACCAATTATTATTATTGTAGCTTATTAAAAACTTTTTTTGTTTAGATTTACCAATAACAATTTTTCTTTTGAGTACCTTTTACCGGTTTTTTTTATTATTGGTATAAGAGTTTATTTTGAACAAAATATTTGGCAAAATTAGAACCACTGCTTCAATAAGGAGTGATTATTTCACACTATATATTCCAAGCTATGCGCATGCCTGAGAAATATCTGTTGTATATTTTTAACGATTCACTCACCGCAGTAATGAGGAGAATCCAGCGCATGCGCACTGATTCTGTTTTGACGTATGCCTAAAATTATTTTAAGGTTATGAAACATTCTTTTGCAGAATTTTACAAAAATATCTACTTTTTTTTATGCATATTGTTACACCAGGCAAGCATTTATTTTTTAATTAGCTAAAGCTAAATTATTTAGCCTAGATATAATCCTATTTGATTCTTAAAATATATAACTTCCTAAATTCTGAAATATCGTATCCCATTAAAAAAAAAACACCAAACCAGCAAACTACCAAACCAAACCATTATTAACGTTAACCAACGCCTCCCATTAAAAAAAAAAACACCAAACCAAACCATTGTTAACGTAAACCAACGCCTCCCATTAAAAAAAAAACACCAAACCAGCAAACTACCAAACCAAACCATTGTTAACGTAAACCAATGCCCCCATTAAAAAACTCAAACAGAAATTCTTGAGTATTTTAACAATATTTTGCTATATATTCTAATAAAAAAACTAGTGTACTGGTAGTAGTAGTTTGGTAGTTTGCTGGTTTGGTGTTTTTTCTTTAAATGGGAGGCGTTGGTTTACGTTAAAAATGGTTTGGTTTGGTAGTTTGCCGGTTTGGTGTGTTTTTTTTTAATGGGAGGCGTTGGTTTAGGTTAACAATGGTTTGGTTTGGTAGTTTGCTGGTTTGGTGTTTTTTTTTTTAATGGAAGGCGTTGGTTTACGTTAATAATGGTTTGGTAGTTTGCTGAGGAGGTGACTTTTGGACCGCACAGTATACTCTGATATAGAACATAAAACATTGTTTAATGCTGTAATAATAATGATATATGAATTATTGTCTGTAATGCTTTCTCGTCCAATGACCATAAACATAACCTATAAAACAGATATTTCTCAGGCATGCGCATAGCTTGGAATATATAGTGTGAAATAATCGCTCCTCTTCAATAAAATGGGTTTTGTCAAAAAATGTGGCAGATTACTTATCAACAAAGTTAAATTAGTACAACTGGATTTAATAAATACTGGTTAAATGAATACGCTCTCAAATAATAAAATAAAAACTTTAACTAACATTTTATTATGAATTTCGACACATTAAGAACTCTAGTTGTCTTTAATACTAAGTAGAATCTGGTAATTTATTTTTCGTTTTTTTTTCCGATGATCTGAAGTGTTTTTGGGAAATCACTATCACTAACTGTTTTATGCTACAACAAATTCGTAATGATATGTTAAATAACTTAACACTTAACATCTCTAAATGTAATGTTATTAACTAACTACACGCGTAAAAAGAATCCAACTGTTTTTAACTTTTGTATTAATTTAGAACCTTTACAAAGGATTTACTCTGTTAAAGACTTTTACATCAGCCTCTATAAGAAGCGTAGGGTTTATTATTCGTAATTGTGGAATGTTTTGTAATGAAGTAGCATAGTTTTGTTCGTTCTTAACTGGAGTACTGCGGTAATATCTGGTCTCCTTATTATGCAACAAAAAGTCCAAACAAGTTGTTTGAAACAAGAGCTGGAGAAGGTGCAAAAAAAGTTTTTAAAATATATTTAGTTTAAATTATCTGTGGTTTGTTCGGCTAGAAACTCTGATTATTATATTATTATTACAGTTTGGTTATTAAGCTTTTAGAAATACGAAAACTTATACAGTGCGGTCCAAAAGTCACCCCTCTTAACTTTTGAACGAGTTGAGATATCGATTTCAAATTTAGAACTCTTAAATAAGACAGCTTAAACTATCTTTAAGCATATATTTGATACTTTTATCTCTTAAAATGTGGGCAGGGGGGCATGGTGGGAAATTTTTTTAAATGGAAAGGGTGGTCGTGTGATACATCATTTTAAAGCCTTTAAAATTCTCTACGTATATAACCATATATTTTTAAATTTTTAAATTTTTTAAACATGTTTTTTAAGGTTTTGATTTTTCAGTTTTTTGTGCTAAAAAAATAAATTTTTAAGTTTTTTTTTGTTAATTTTTATTTATTTCAACTAAAATTAGTTGAAAAGTATAATTTACTTTTTTTCATTATGAAATTAGGCATTTTTAAAAAATTGTTTGGATTTTTTAGAGAAATTTTGACAAAAATACCCATTTTCAACCCTATTTTAAACCCAAAAAAAAAAAAAAAATGTTAAAAAAATAAAAAATATACAGTTAAATGGAGAATTTTATAAGCTTTAAAATGATGTACCACACGACCCACCTTTCCATTTAAAAAAATGTCGCCCCATGCCCCCCTGCCCACATTTTAAAAGCTAAAAGTATCAAATATATGCTTAATGATAGTTTAAGTTGTCTTATTTAAGAGTTCTAAATTTGAAGTCGATATCTAAACTCGTTCAAAAGTTAAGAGTGGGGGGGGGGGGTTACTTTTGGACCGCTCTGTATATAGCATTAAATGCCAATGGTAATATTGACTTTTCTTTTTGTATCAGTTGTTTTTTGATGTACCACAAAACAAAACTAGGAATTTAATAACATTTTATACTCATAATTCTAAAACAAATATTGTTTATTCATCTCCTATTTATAATATTATGATTAATTTTAATGTTTATTGCATGCAATAACGCTGATCTAAATTATAATAAAGTTAATTTCTTAGTCAATAGCGTAATCGAGTCACGTTGGCCACAAAACTAATTAATTTAATTTAGTTTAGTTTTTAGTTTACGCAGTTTACTAGTTTCAATTTAAAAACGACTATTTATTAGTACAGTTCATATAAAGGCTGGGAAACGATAGTGGCAGCTTTTTGGAGCAATTCGACATTTAGGGGTTTTGGCCATGGATTCGAAAAATTCCTGCATAAAAAAATTGAAATGGCATAAGCATGAACTTATTTCGGGCTCCTTATGACTGCATTAACAAATTAAGAATATTTTCTCTCGAGAGACCTGAAGGGAAAAGATATAAACGTTTAGATTAATTTATCTATAGGGAAAGAGGGAATAAGAGACAAATGGGGTTATAAGAGACAAGGTATACTAGTAGATCTTTAAATAAGTCGTGAAGATATGTAATGCTTCGCATAGAATACTATTCACAGTGGATGGTATATTGCACTTTTCCAAATACTTAACCGCAAGTTAAAATTATTTAAAACGTTGTTGTGAAGTGCTTTTTTTACTAATAAATATTTTTCTACTTATGTTATAAATTGAAAAATTCGGTTATAGCCGAGCAGAGATTATCTTTTATTATAACTTACTCAGTCCAATCGTCTATCGTATTTAAAGTATACCCAAGCGGAGAATATACCACGTATCACTTTATTCGGGAGCTTAGTTTCTAGTGAGATGGTGCTTTGGAAGCAGATTAAAACGATTGCTTCTTAACTTAAGAATAATATATTAAATAAATGTGAATAAATTCTTCAAGAATATGAAAGATCAATTCTTACTTCTTAGTCCTGCTTCTATGCAAAGCCCCTAAATTCTAATTTCCATTATATATTAGTTTTCCATTAAATACTTCTAAATTAAAACATTCTATATTTGAAATCCACACTATTCACAATCACTTTCAAAGCCCAATTTATTGTCCACAGTTTTCTTGTGTAAATATTAAAATTAGTTCCTAGAAGTCATTTAAGTAAGTTTAAAGAATATTTTTCAAAGTTTATTTATTATCGTCAAAATTTCTATCAGTGTTCATACTAACAATATTTATAAGTGTCCAATATTATTTTTTAGTCTAATATTCTTTCTAAGTTTAGAAACTGTTTTTAATTCAAGAATAATTCTCAAAATTATTTCTCACAGGAACTACATTTTCACTTTTGAAATTGACATGGAGACACTCTAAGTAATACTGAATAATATCTGAATATTTTCATGAGTTTACATAGGATTTCTAAAAGGATAATTAGGTCAATAGTTAAATTTATTTGACTAGGCTTTTAGCGCAAAATATTTCTAAAGACACCGACTATATTTAATTACCCCGACAAAAGAGTTCCAGTCTCATCAATTTGCAAGCTAATTACTATTCCTGATATCTGAAACGATAATTTAAACCATAAATTATATTTGTTTATAAACTTATATCTTTTATGTTATACCGACAAGGGTCACCGAAAAGGATCCGATCTAATGTAGAACAAGCTGGACTTTACCGAACCAAATCTCGCGAAGGCAGAATGTATTTGCGCTATGATTAAAGCAATATTATTTATAAAATATGCGGATCATGGCAACGTAAAAAATATTGGTGCAAAGTTAAATTTAACTTTGACACATTTTTAAGATTGGGAGAAAATCGTAAAACAAGACAAAGTGACTTGTTACAAATTCCAAGACATAAGTCGGCCTTATTTGAAAAGTCTGCATACTTTAATTGTATAAAACTTTACAACAAGCTACCCAGTAGCATCAAATCAATTTCTTGTACCAGACTATTTAAATCGACAGTTAAAAGAGTTCTTATTAACAATTGCTTTTATAGTCTAGATGAGTTTTTTTCCCACAAATTTTAAAATTTTATTTTAATTTATTCTGTAATAGTTAAGTACTTATGTTTGTTAAATAATTGTTTTTACTAAAATAATCTGTTTTGTTATATATTTTCTACTTAAACATTGTACGGACAAATAGGGTCTACCTATATGTATCTTTTTTTTTATATTATTATATATTATCTGTTTATTTAAATTCGGACTTACCATATGTATCCTTGTACCTAAATGGCAAATAAATCTATCTATCTATCTAAGGTTTTCATTTTCTATTTTTTTTTTGTTAAAAAATAGTATTTTTGAGTTTTTTTTTGTAAATTTTTGTTTATATAGGTAAGTCGCCTAATTTAGGATACCAATTACAATTTATCCAATATTTAATAGGCGGTATTAATTTTTGATATTTTTTTTTATGAAACATACAACTTATTATAACGAACTATGATTTACAGTATTATTAATTTGAGCCATTTTGCCTCAATGATTTTTTATCGATATATAAATAATCATTGAGGCGAAATGGCTCAAATTAATAATACTTAATACATATATACGCCTTAAATAAATTATAGATTCTATTGAACTATAATTTATTATGACAGATCAGAATCCCATTGCTTATGTTTCTTATTATTCCTTGACGTTATGTCCTGCAAATAAGAAGTAATTTAATCTCGAATTTAACAATTAAGATTTTTTTTTACGAATCCTATAGGAGCCATAATTTTGCCATTTACAATTTAAATAATTTATGCTGCCATTTAACGGGGAGAAGCTCTACCGTTACCATATTACAGAATTTAGTTTGACTTTTGGCTTCACATAAAAGTAGGTTTCTGTTTACCACTGCAGATAGTATCTTAGATACACTACTGTTCGAAATTAGGAAACCATCCAAAACTAGGCGTCTTTCCTATAACATTTAAAATTAGTTTAAAATTATAATTTATGTATTTGCATTATGAAATTAACCAATTTTCAAAAATTGTTTGATTTTTTTTTATTTTGACGAAAATAAGTAAATGTTTTTTTTAATGACTGGCCGCCATGGCTAGGTTAGGAATGTGATATTTTACATAGTGGCGCCTTCGCCATAATTAAACAAAGCGCGAGGATGTGTTATGAACGCATTTCATAGTAGGGGAGAGTGGGGATGTGTCGACCTCTTAATATTTAAATCGTTTTATAAAATATTTAATAAATTATTTTATTTTTTTATCTTTAGTTCAATATGTTTTCTATTAAATAATATAGTATAAGTTGTATTAAATAAAATAAAAATAGTTACATTTGGTTGAAACATCCCTCTAGGGTGGGTGGGAGGTTTCAACCAAATGGTGGGGATGATAAAACCAATGTAAATAAAATAATATATTTTATTAAAATATTTAAAATTTATTAATAAAACTTTATAATATAGTTCTAATATAGTTATAAAAATATAGAACCAACATTAAAATGAACCAAAAATTATTAATGTTATTAAAAATAACTAGAACATGGACAAATAATATTGGACTAATAATAAAAGGAACAAGAAACTATTTAACTAATATAAAAAAACAATACAAAACTACCTAGTAAGTAATCTGAAAATACGAACCATTATTAAAAGTATACTGGAAAACTAAAAAACGGATTGGATTTTTAATATGATTTTAATTTATCGAATGTTCCACCAAGTGGTCGAATTATCCCTATATGCTCATAATTTAAATAATATAGTGGTACCCGGTAAAATAAACGAATTAGGTTACATTTAGTGCATGAAAATAAAGCCAATAAAACACTTGTTTAATCATATAAAACCGATTTTAAAAAAATTTTACCGCTAGGAAAATCAATAAAAAAATGTAAAACTAAAACCTTACCTGATTCACAAAAAATTGATTTTTTCGTAAATTTTCTTATACCTTTCCAAAAAGTCCAAACTACATCTGATAGTTGACAAATCTGCCTATTAGGTAAAATATATTATTGAGATTGCCTAGCAATTGAGTACAGGGAGGTACAGGAAAGTTTTTCGCTAGGAATGTACCCCACAGTCTTCCAAGCGGAGGTCTTCGCTATACAGGAGGCGGCAAGGTGTGAGGCAGTACGTTCAGGCAACGAGACAGATGTATACTTCTGCTCGGATAGCCAGGCAGCTTTAAAAGCTCTTAGCGCACCCGCAACAAGATCCGCTCTGGTGCAGGAGTGCGCTGGCGAGCTGGATGAGCTAGCAAGAACAAAAAGAGTTCACCTTGTGTGGGTACCAGGTCACTGCGGTATTCCAGGCAACGAGAGGGCGGATGAACTCGCCGGAAAGCCCTGCCTGGGTCCTGAACCAATTCTTGGTATCACAAGAAAACAAGTGAAGACTGCCCTCAGCGCTTGGGTGGAAAGTCAGCTTAAGGAACACTGGACCGAGCTTAGCGGTTGCAGGCAGGCAAAGGAATTCCTGACCAGGCCAAGCAAAGCTAGGGCGGTCTGGCTACTAGGAAGGGGCCGAGCAACCATAAGCCTCCTTACAGGGGTCCTTACGGGCCACTGTGGGCTTATGCGACACCTAAGCCTCATGCGGACGGTAAACGATCCGACCTGCCCTGGGTGTGGTATGGACGAGGAAACGCCCTACCACTTCATAGGGGAGTGTGAGGCTCTGGGCAGGCTCAGACAAGACGTCTTTGGAGTGGTAACACTAGCGAAGGGGGAGTTGAGCCTCCTAGCCTGGTCAGATGTTATGAACTTCATCAGAAGGTCTGGCAGATTTAGGAATAGGGAGGATAGGCAGCAGGTTGGGTAGGTAATCTTGGGGCAGACAAAAAGGGCCATTGGGCCTACTTGTCAGGCCTACCCAGCTTTTACTACTACTACTTGCCTAGCAACAACTTTTATTATATCGTCGTATGAGAACAACAAGGTTTCAACTGTATAAATTATAGATTTGAGTTATGATCAATCAAAACTTTAAAATCATGTAACTTACCTTAAATTTCATAATTATGTGCTGGATGGGTTTATATTCAGGGCCAGACAGAGCCAGCCCGGGCCCCGGGGAACCTTATTACCTGGCACCCAATTTTTGCCAGAATAAAAGTTTTCTCCACTGAAAAAAAGCTTTACCCCTGGTAAATTTTTTTTGCCGGTCCCCTACTATCTACGCCGGGCCCTCTCGGAGGCCCGGGCCTCGGGGAATCTTCCACCCCTCCCCCCCTTGAATCCGGGACGGCTTATATTAGAATAAATTAGTACCTATAATACACCTTTTGTTGATATTTTAAATACTTAGTTAAAATAAATAATCAGTTGGAACTTTGATAATACAAAAATCTATGAAAAGTAGTAGTACAACAGTGTTCTAACCGTTTTGCATTAAATTCACATGTTTTTTTGTCCGTTTTAATAATTGGTACATAAATGCAATATTTTGCATAAATTATTATTAATCATTATTAAAATTGATAATTAATAGTTGTTTCGCACAACCTCCATAATTTTGCTAAAAATGACAGGCCAAACTATTTATGCATTAGTGACATCGATGTGACTTAAGTTAATTTTCATTTACGGAGTATCTGTAATAAATTGAAAGTAAACTTTATTATCAGTTAGAATCTCGTTGCACTAAAAAAATCTCAAAAAATGCAGATAGAACATGGTTGTATTATAAATAAAATGGGCTATGTGTATAATATTTTTATTTTAAAAGTACAGGCATAATGGTAGTAAAAAGCTCTTTTCAAAAATGCAAAAAAGTGAAAACCTAAAAAAATGTTAGTTAAAACCTTTTTGTTCTGATACGACGAAATATTACTATAAAGGATTCACTAATGAATTACATTGTTACCAGGCAATCTCAATAATATGTTTTACCTATGAAAATATAATGATTTGTGTAGTTTTGGAAAAATACATCAAGAAAATCTAAAATATATAATTATAAAACATTTGTCGATATACCAAACCATGTTTCAACATAATCAAGTTAAAATACAGAAAATATTCAGATTCTCGAATATAATTAGCAAACACATAGAAAAATTCAGCATAGTAAAGCCTTTTATATAATATTTCTAATGCCTGTTCTTTAATTAATAGAGTGTAATAAACTTAAAACGACTAATTAAGTTAATATTTATGTAAGAAAAAAAATAACCTAAATACACGTCAAAAAATCTGTCATAACATTTTATAAAGCGTTTTTCTGGTCATTTAATTTGGCTGTAATTTTGCTGATTTTATTTTTACTGCCGAAATTACAAAATATCAAAATTTGAGGCAGTTTGACTGTGACCCAAGAACCCCCCAATTATGTGCCAGGTTCTTTAAATAATTTTTAAATAAAATCAAATGGTTGAATCCTCCCACTGGTCAAAACATACCCACTCTCCCCTATACTCTTTCCAGTAAATTGCGCTGAACCACTTAAAGTCGCTCTTTATTATATTCCTCGCAGTTTCAAAGCAGAGGATTATTATAGGTTTACTTTGGACCCCGAAAAAAGGAAAAAAATCCAAAATTATTTTTTTTTTGTATTTTGTATTTTTTTTGATAAATTTTAAACGTCAGTTTTCAGGAAAAACAATAGTTTTATTGAAGATCAATCCTGCCAAATTTGGAAAATCTCCCAAAAACAAAAAAATATAAGGGCTAAACTAAAATTGAATAAAATAGTTCTATTTTCTTTCTAAGGAAACGTGTTATTAACTTAATTTTTTTTACCAAACATAACCTTCATTAAAAAAGTCAATTGTAGGTAACAAGTTTAAATAAAATTAATTTTAAAACAAAAAAGTACCAATATATTAGCCCTTATTATAGGGCTCTTAAAAATTTAAAATATCCCAATAAAATTCAGTTGACTTAAAACTTTACCAGGAATAAATTACTCGCAACTGCTAGGAGAATACTGTAGAATGCAATGTTTGTTTTACTTTTATTTCCCTAAGAAAAGTCTTGCATTAGTAAAAAAATTATTTCTTTTTTACTTTTCTCCAATACCTACTTAAGCGTTTTATATACAAAAAAGAGGCGAATCCGTAAAAAAATGTTTCGGTTCGGGAAATTTTTGATCACAATAACTCAAGAACGCTTTGAGCCAAAGAATTAAAATTTAGAAATTCAGGTTTCTTATTCAAAGTTATCGTTTTCTTTTAAAGAATTTTTCTTTTTTGATTTTTTTAATAATTATTAAAATTTTATGTGGCGCTCTCCAGGGTGAAAATTAATTTTAATTTAATTAAATTTGAAGATAACCTAATATATAAGTTTGTTTTTACGTTTTGATGTGAAATAATATTTATTAATAAATAATAATAATCTTATTATTTAATTTAATTCTTCGAGCTGAACTAAAAAAGTGTGACACACGAAAGCAATAAGTTATTTCATAATAAATTTGTCTGGGAGCTGGGCAGGGCTTAAATATTTTACATTATTTTACATTTTTTAGGGGACCCATCCGAATTCCCGAGCTCTGATGTTCTCTAGACGGCCCAGGCCTGCACCCTGGGGTGTAAAAAAAGTCCAAACTCAACGTTGTGGCAAAGACTAACCTTGTGGTATTAAAAATATAAATCCACACATATTGGCTAAAATACATTGTATATTATGGAGTCACACACAATTTGTTTATATATATTTTTAATGTTTAATATACACCTACCCATTTTTAACCATGACATAGGAAAATACGCAAACAAACCATGTTCCGTATAATTTCATTCAGTCCATGCAAGGCCGGCAATCGTTTCTTTAGAATCTAAAGTTTAAATCGTAAATACTCATACTATACTAAGATATTCGCGAGATGAATTCATCTTAGGTATTATTAATCGAAAAATTATTGTGAAATATACTTAGTTTAACATTGACATTCTAATGAATACTTAAGTTTTGTGGTTTATCAGTAAAAAAATCAACGGTATTTTCGCGCTGTTATAAAGTAAATATTCATTTATTCTAATTTTGTGAGTGATAATTTTTGGTTTTTGAAAAATGGATATGGAAAATGAGGAACTGTTTTGGAAACAGATGTACACTAAGTTTAATACTCAGAAATCAGTGGATCACACCGAGCACGAACTGACGTAAGCATGATGAATTATTTATTAATTAGAAGATACCGACACACAGGGTATCCTGGAAAGGTTACCCTGTACAGGGTACAGTGTACAGGTTACACGTGTCTTCAACGCTTAAATGAGTTTTTTTATATTTATTATTTAATGTAGAATCAGCCTTAAGGCAAGGTACTTTTGCGTCCCTGGCCTCAATAATTTGATTGCTAAAAAACAGGCCATCAACTGCACGCACTCATGACTTGAGGGATCTTTTAAGTTTTTTCCTACTATACATTTATCAAAATTTTAATTAGTCGAACATCAATTTTTATCTTTCCTTTTTTAATAATGTCAATATATATAAATAAAATGCGCCGCAGGCAATTTTTGAGTTTTTTAAGTTAAAATACAAAAAAATTGTTAATGTTTGGATTTTTTAATCTGAATCAGAAATACATAAAAATGCGTTGCAGTCAACATTTTTGCGGTTTTCTAGGTCAAATGCCCCATCAAACATAGGTTCGTTGGCCGACCGTTGGCAAACCCACATTGGGCCTACATACTGAGGAGACATCAGCCGCCCTAAGGCCACATATGACTGGCCAATGTTGGCAAAACTGCATTTGTCCTACATTGGCGGCCCGAAGGCCGCTTTAAATCCAACGATAATTTCGATCGTAAAATTGTACACTGGCCAATCTAAGGCCGCAGTCTTATTAACGAATGTACGTTTTCCAACCTAGGGCCAATGATAAATTTCCAAGATGAAAATAAAAAAAAATTGTTGGCCTTCGGGCGGCCAATGTAGGTCCAATGCATTTTTGCTAACATTGACCCGTCGTATGCGGCCGTAGGGCGGCTGATGTCTCCTTAGTATGTAGGCTCGAGCCTACAATCAATGTAGTTTTGCCAACATTGGTCCAAAGTAGGAAACATTGGCACACCAATGTTTGGCCAACGGGCGGTCAACGAACCAATGTTTGCTGGGGCTTTAAATCTAAAAATTAGAATCTCTTGTTCATTTTTTTCCAGTAGAAAATTAACAGAAAAGCCCCGGGAGGAACACCCTGTATTAACTTGTATGGTTGTGTTAATTTTTATTAAGGTATTAAATCGGTATATTTTTGTATTTATTTTTCCATATTTAGCAATTTATTTTTAACCGAGTAAAACAGATTAAACATATGACTAGTTCAATCATAAATATTTATAAATAAGCCGTGACGATATGTAATGGTTCGCATTCTGGTGTATACCCTTCACAGTGAATAGTATATTGCGTTTACCCTCGATATACCTACATACTTCCCAAAATATAATTGCTTTGATTACATATATGTCCTTTATTCTTTTATTTACTACTAGCTTTATAACATACCATTATTTATCATGTTTTCAGACTGTGAAATCAATTTTCTTCACCTATAGCAATAATTTTTTCTCTCCTAGTAGGAGTAAATTTTATAAACAATTAATATCTGCCACTTGATTTTCCTTGAACTGCAAAGACATGTCATTGCTTATAAATGAATGCACAAAATGCAACAATATTTCATAGGCTACTTGTTTTTGAGCGGTTAATTAAGATCCAACAAACATTTTAGTTTATTATTGATATAAAAATGTTAAATAATAAGAATAAATCCGCTAGTAGTGAAAAAAATAATATATAAACCACGGTAGAGAAGACTATTAAATATCTCGCTGCTACGCAGCTCGGGATTTAATACGATCGGCTATAAAAAATGTCTTCTCTACCTTGGTATATAATTACTATTGTTTATGAATGGAATTTTTTCAAAATTGCCACTCTATTAATTATTTTATTTTATTTTATTTTATTTTATTTTATTTTATTTTATTTTATTTTATTTTATTTTATTTTATTTTATTTTATTTTATTTTATTTTATTTTATTTTATTTTATTTTATTTTATTTTATTTTATTTTATTTTATTTTATTTTATTTTATTTTATTTTATTTTATTTTATTTTATTTTATTTTATTTTATTTTATTTTATTTTATTTTATTTTATTTTATTTTATTTTATTTTATTTTATTTTATTTTATTTTATTTTATTTTATTCACTGTTTAAAAAGTCATATTTGGGACCATTATATTATATGGTACTTTAACCATGAGACAAAGTAACGCTTTCTGAAAAATTAAGGATCCCTTCTATTTTTTTTTAACTTTTTTATTTATTCTTGTTTTCAAAATTTTTAAGTATATTTCTGTTTGTCAAATTAACCTTTTCGGAAAATTTTAAATTTATCGAACGTTTCCTTCAATTTTTTATAATTTTTTAAAAATTGCGCCTTTTAACTTTTTATTTTTTATGGATTGTTTTCAAAATTGACAGTATTGATCCTTAAATACTAGGAATTTATTATTATAATTATTTTCGAAAACAATAGGGATCTTCCTCTCATAGAACTTGATTTTTCCTGAAAATTTCGCTTCGATCGGATAATCCGTTCTTGAGTTATCGTGGTAAAAAAACGTGACATTGGACGGACAAGTTTGTATCCAAGAATATTTTTTTTTGAATGTTTTTGACGATTTTGGAAATTTCCAAACTACTATACTCTTCTAGAGCTTAATCGCAATTACGCGTTGTGAAGAGTATACTAATAAAGTATACCTTTTAATGGTGCGAGATTTGTCATTTACTTGGGTATCCCATTTATGATGCATTTTGTGGTTAATTACATGGCAACGAAAAAAAATATAGTGATTAAAATTGATTTTGCTTTTTTATTTAAATAAATAATAAATATTATTTTCACGAGTGGCTAATTTTGTTTAAGTGGCTAATTTTGTTAAATATATGAAAAGAATAAAAAAATTCTCATATTTTGCTAAATTTTTAATATTTTTTTTCAAAATTAAATTAAAAAAAAAGGCAGGTAAAAAATCATGAATTTTTTACAGTAATTGCTAGTACATATAAGGAAAATAACCCATAAAAAATGGTCTGAAGTTTTCATAATTTTTTGTTTTATGTGTTTTATTGTGTTAATTTTGGCAAAATTTAAAAAAGAAATCGGCCGCCGTTTTGAATTTTAGGTTTTTGGGTATTGCTCCGCATTAAGATTAACTAAAGAAGCCTTTATACCAAATTTCAGCTATTTAAAGCTATTTAAAGAAAAAATAGAATTTTGTCACTTTTTTCCGGGACCGCTATGGATTCATCCCGAGTTCATGCGAGAGTAGGTCAGCAGGCCCATAAGAGGATACGAATTCTACACTGAACAACAATCAGTATAAAAAATTATTCATGGTGAGTCTAGCTAAGGCCCTAAAAATATAAAAAATAAAATAACTTTATTTTGCTTTCCCGTTTTGAAAATTTTCAAAATTTTGGAAAGCCTTGTATTGGTGCAAAAGTTTTCATTTTTTTTTGCGTATTTTTGAGTTTTGTGACGTTTTATGACAATATAAATCAGTTTCAAGCAAAAAAAAAAAATTGTCAGTCGATCGGTCGGTCGAACGGTCTGTTGATCGTTGTGTCCGGTAAGCACGATAACTTAAAAACGCTTTAAGTTAGAGACTTGAAATTTGGCATTCAGGTATGTTACCAAAAGTTCTCGCTCGGGATTGTTTTTGGTGCGCCCCCCCCCAAATGGGGAAAAATACATTTTTTTTTAATCTGAAAATATAGGGGTTTTTGGGGTCGACGAATATGAATCTGATAATATATTTTTTTTCTAACTTCACCCCCTGAGGGGTGGGGGTAGTTTTCGTGAAGACTGGTATATTGGGGTTTTTGAGGTTGATGAAAGTGAATCTAGGGACACTAGATCTAGGTCTTAAGTTAGCAAGGCGAGAGACTTGTCGCCTTGCTAAGACGCGGGTCGTATTTTTGGTCTTCAAAGGCGTGCATTGAGAATCATAACTGGAAGCAGGTATCGTGATGATGTTAGGGACAAATTTAAATCCCTAAACATACTAACGATGCCTTCTTTACTGGTCTATGAGTCAATATGTGCCACTAGAGCTAGACTTTCTCACTACACGACGCGTGCCAATGACGGCCCTACTACACGTAATAGAGATAAAATTAAACTTCCGTTTTTAAGACTGCATTCTAGTAGACATTGCTTTAATTATTTTGGTCCCTCTTTTTACAACAGTTTACCCATTGAAATAACTCAATTGGGTGATAATGCGTTCAAAAAAAGGCTGAAACATTACCTTTTGGTTCATGCATTTTATTCCACGGACGAATTCACTAATTCTCTTAGAAATGTTAATATAAACGAATTCTAATTTTTGTGATATCTGTGTTTGTTATGTTGTTATTTATTTTATTATGTTTAGTTATTTAGTTACATTTTCAAATACCATCCTTCAGTTTCAGATTAATCCCTGAAGATGTCTCTAGTAGTAAGAGACAAAACGTCGGAAAGTGAAAATCCATTAACACGGTCTAAACCCGAAAGTGAAAGTTCTTTATATCTTAATGGCCGTGAAAGCTTAAAATCTAAAATACCATCCTGACGATTGCAAACTTGTAAAAACTTGTATTTAGCATAAATAAAATCTATTCTATCTATTCTAAGACCCAGATCTAGTGTCCCTAAGTGAATCTGATAATAAAAAAAATCTAAATCCACCCCGAGGGGTGGGGGTAGTTTTCGTGAAAATTGGTACATTGGGGTTTTTGAGGTTGCTAAAAGTGAATCTGATATCCCCACCCTCAGGGGGTGAGATTAGAAAAAAAATATTATCAGATTCATATTCGTCAACCCTAAACCCCTATATACCAATTTTGACGAAAATATTGAAAATATTTTAAAATATTTACCCCCTTATCCCTCGGGGGTGGAGTGGAGAAAATTTTTATTATCAGATTTAATTTCAGCAACCTCAAAAAAAGGGGTTAATATATAATATAGCAATTTTCAAATTTTTCTAAAAAAAAAATTTTTTTCCATTTCCCGCACCCCAATGTTCACCAAAAACAATCCCGAGCTAAAACTTTTGGTATTTCAAAAAATTTTTCGCAAAAGGAAAATTTAAACAAAAATTTTGATTTTTTTTTATTTAGATGTTTTTTTTTTGAAAAATATATTTTTTTATCTTTCGTTTTTCAAAAAAAAAGACTTGTTTTTAAATGTATTTTTTTAAATTTTTTTGAAAATATTTTTTTTAAGTTGGGAAAATTTACTATACCATTTACAGTGAATAATATATGATGAAATGCGTAGCAATACACATCTTCACGGCTTGTTTCTTTATAAAAATTAATAAAGCCAAGAATTCATGCAAGCAAGCTTTCGCAAAAAATACGATGGTCTTTAGAATAGGGCTGAGCGAGATTAACCAAAGTAATCAACATTGTTTACTTTGGTTTGGTCAAAATTTCTTTGGGTTGATTTTTTTTTGGTAAAAATGTTCTAATGATTTTTTTTTGCAATTATTTTTGAGTATTTTTTTAATTTTTTTAAAATCGTATTTACACGTACACGGCGAGGTAAGGGTTCAAATCGGTGATTTAGATTTCTCTATAAATTTTTAAATCAATCGCAAATCCTTTAATATAGGCAACTGAAAAAACACCACTGCTTTTATTTTGATTAGAACAATTTGACACATTAAGGTTATGTTCAAGTAGAGATTCAATATTTCTCTCAATTAACATTTTAAGTAGGTAATTTAATGTTTTTATCATTCAATAAAAAATCAGTTTATTTAAAATTTAAACAATTTAAGTTGCTATTTTAATTTGCGCATGACCGTTTTATTAAATAATTTTGACAACTGGCAAAGATAACACAGGATAAAGTTCCTGCTATTTATATTCTAATTATCTCTAAAATGATTTTACATATTACTAAAAACGCTATAAACGTAAGACCTTTGGTGTATAATAATATTTTAGTAAAAAACATGCACCTTCTGAAAGATAAAGCTTGTGTCAATGGAGAATGGGTGGCCTCATCCAAAAACAATGTTTTTAAAGTGTTTAATCCCGCAAATGAAACAGTTATTGGTACCGTACCTGACATGGACGTAAATGATACTCAAACAGCCATTGAAGCAGCCTCAAAGGCATTTCAATCATGGCAAACAATAAGTGCAAAGGAACGATCAGTACATCTACGCAAATGGTTTAATATAATGGTAGAAAATCAGGATAAAATAGCCGAAATATTGTCTGCTGAATCTGGTAAACCCCTAGCTGAAGCAAAAGGTGAAGTAACATATGGAAACAGCTTTGTAGAATGGTTTAGTGAACAAGCTCGAAACATTCGAGGAGAAATAATTCCCAGTCCCGTTTCATCAAAAAAAATTTTAATTGAACATCAACCAATTGGTGTGGTGGGTTTAATTACCCCATGGAATTTTCCTCATGCAATGATCACTAGAAAAGCTGCAGCTGCATTATGTGCAGGTTGTACTTGTGTTATTAAACCTGCAGAAGACACACCATTGACTGCTTTAGCCATAGCAAAACTAGCGGAAGATGCAGGCATACCAAAAGGCGTAATAAATATTATAACTTGTGATAGAGGTAATGCAGCTTCCGTTGGTAAATTACTGTGTGAAAGTCCTTTAGTAGCAGGAATTTCATTTACTGGTTCAACTCAAGTTGGTAAAATCTTATATAAACAATGTTCAAGTGGAGTTAAACGTATTGGTTTGGAATTAGGAGGAAATGCCCCATTTATAGTATATGATACAGCTAACATAGACAAAGCTGTAGAGGGTGCAATTGTCTCTAAATTGCGCAATTGTGGGCAAGCCTGCGTTGCATCAAATCGTTTCATTTTACAAGATAGTATTTATGATGAATTTGTGGAAAAACTTGTCAGTGCAGTTAATAGTCTTAAAATGGGTTGTTGTACTGAGCCTGGTGTACAACTTGGACCTTTAATCAATAAAATGCAGTTTGACAAAGTATCTGATTTAGTTCTAGATGCAGTAGATAAAGGAGCTAAGGTTCTAACTGGTGGAGCCCCTGCTAAAGAACATGGCAGTTTATTTTACAAACCTACGGTTTTAGCCAACCTAAAACCAAACATGCGAGTTTATAATGAAGAAGTGTTTGGACCTATTATTAACCTTCTTAGATTTAAAACTGAGGAAGAAAGTATTGAAGTGGCAAATGGAACTAATAGTGGTTTGGCTGGGTATTTTTATTCTCAGGATATTTCTCAAATATTTAGAGTTAGTAAAAAATTAGAAATGGGAATGGTTGGAGTTAATGAGGGTCTACTTTCCATGGCTGAGGCACCATTTGGGGGAATAAAAGAATCTGGTATTGGGAGAGAGGGTTCACATCATGGGATTGAGGATTATACCTATATTAAGTATATTTGTTTAGGTGGTTTAGATTAAGTTTAATACATTCAGTCTGGGTTTAATTCTGACTGAATCCTATTGGCCCACAGATCTCATATGAAATCTGTGTATTGGCCATTAAAAAAATAGAGACCCTAAAAACCTCTATATGCCAATTTTCAAAAAAAAGACAGGCAAAAAAACCATTATTAGTTAGCAGAGCTTGGATCGAGGTATTCATATAGTGGGGGCTTGCAAAAAATAAAAATTAAAAAACTATTTTTTAAATTAAATAGACACTTTAAACTATATTTTACTAACTGGACTGTCATGTTAGTACATAGTGAGTCACTTGACACGCTAGAAAAAAAAGTTCAAAAAAATTATTCATTTTTTTTTTTTTTTAAATATATTCTTTTTTGAAAAAAAGGTATATTTTTTAAAACATTTTTAAATTTTTTTTTTCGTCTATGACAGACCGGTTACACAGGACCACAAAATCAAAATAAAGATGTTTTTTTATAAACCAAACTATATTTTTTCTACGTATTTTGGGGCGCTGAAAACGAATATGGCAATGGAAAAAGTTTTTGACCCTCAAAATCTTGAGATATAGCGCACATTGTGTTTTTTTGTATGCAAGTTATGGCATGAATCATTTTTATTTAGAAATGTATCCATAAAAAAAGTTTTTCTGAAATCTTGCGGATCTTGTTTTGACCTTGAATGCATACAAAAAAAGCCAATGTGCGCTATATCTCAAGATTTTGAGGGTCAAAAATTGTTTTCATTCCATATTCATTTTCAGCGGTCAAAAATACATAGAAAAAATATACAGGGTGATCAGTAACTGCCATGCCAAAATATAAGAGGTGATTTTACATCCAAAAATATGAAAAAAAGTTTCTATAAAGGTTAGTCCAGAAATGAGCCCTAAGGAAGCTATGGCTCTTCGAATATGACATACAGAATGGGGAACAAAAAAAAGCATCAATAAAATTTTAATGCTGCAGGGTGATTCTTCATTTAAAACTGAACAAAAAAGTATTCTTCACCAAAACACCTAAATTTAATATTAAAGGAGTAATAGCCTTTTAAAAAGTAACGTTTTTGGTGGCAGAAAATGTTACTTCCTCTTAATTGCATTTTTTTAAACGGTTGCTTCTACAGTGTTTCACTATTACTCAAGGAGTCTATATTTAAAACAAAATCCAGAAAATATATACATAAAAAAGTTTGGGGCAAAAATGTGTTAAGCCTCACATATTTTGTCCGTCTAGGCGCGCCTCTGGATAAATTCAAAAAAATGAATTAACATAAACTTATTGCCCTTATTAATACTAGTATGCATGCAAAAGCTTGTCGCTCTAGCTTAAAGGCTACCAGAGTTATTTATTAAAAACCTTATTTTTATTACAGTTTTAAACGGCCGTAACTGCTCATTTCCGGACCAACCTTTAGGAACTATTTTTAATATTTTTGGATGTAGAATCACATCTTAAATTTTGGCATGCTAGATATTGATCACCCTGTAGTTTGGTTTATACAAAACTAACTTTATTTATTTTTTTTATTATTGACATATATGGTCTGTTTCATCAAGCAAGAGAGTAAATTAAAAATCGCACAGTGAATATTTTCAAAACAGATTCGAATATTGGATGTGCGAATATACTGCGTAGTTTATTTTATAAAACGTAACTATATTCTATACACAAACTTATACTATTCAAACCTGTTGTAAAAATATTCACTGTGCGATTTTTAATTTACTCTCTTGCTTGATGAAACAGACCATAGCTTCAAATATTTATTTACTTTAAAAACTGTTTTTTTTTTAATATTATAATTTTAATTTTAATTTTAATGAAGACTTCGATCCGACCAGTGTTTTTTTACTTTATATTAGCCAAACTATGGTCTGTTTTTTCAAGCAATATAGTAAATTAAAAATCGCACAGTAAATATTTTTACAACAGGATTGAATAGTATATGTTTGTGTATAGAATATAGTTGTTTTATAAAATAAACTACGCAGTATATTCATTCGCACATCCAATATTCGAATCTGTTTTGAAAATATTCACTGTGCGATTTTTAATTTAGTATCTTGCTTGATGAAACAGACCATAACTGTTATGATAGTTTTAGTTTAATAATACTCTTCAATGCAAATAGTAAATATATTTACTATCTGTATTAAATTTTTCATGATCAAGCATACAAAAAAACAAATTTGTAAAATACCTAGTTAAATATTTAGTACCTATAGCTAAACTAGAAAGCAGTAACTCCATTTGTCGCATAAAGACGTTTTCCTATCAACTCTGATTAATATTTCCAAAATGCTGCTATTGACAAATGCTTTTTAGCTTAGTAGGGCAGTATACTAAATTATTTTATTCTATTATTATACTGTTCACAGCGCCTGTATACGGTAAAATTTTAAAAAATTGTCCTAGAAAAAAAAATTCTTGGATGTAAATTTGTTTCATAAAAAACTAGGCAACTTTTTTTTTGAAATGCCCGTCTGTTTGTCTGTCCTGCGTCCTGGAATCACCCGATTAACTTTTCAGTTAAGAGTCTTTTCAAAAAACGCTCGGACAGGTCGATTTTTATTTTTAATTTTTCAAACTTTGGTGTAAAAAAAGTTACCCAAATTTTCACCCTTTTGCACCCACACAATCCAATTTTTTTTCAAAATAGCCACCCATTTTTTTATAAGCCCTTTGGGAACGTTCAAGTATTACGTAACGCAAGTTTTGATCCTTTTGGACCCCCACCTCCCCTGTAACGCTATTTTCCTATACCATGGGCGTAACACTACAAAATGACCCCCACCCCCCTAGGAGCGTTACGTAATACTTGAACGTTCCCTTTGTCAAATAAGGCTTTATCATACACCGTTAGAAAGCTTATTAAATAACCTTTTCAACGATGTGTCACAAGGGGTAGGTTGCTACTTGAAAGAAAAAAGTTGTGCAAGGGAGTGGAAATTTGGTTATCTATTTTTACATTTGCAAAAATAAAAATCGACCTGTCCGAGCGTTTTTTTAAAAGACTTACAAATGAAAAGTTAATCGGGTGATTCCAGACTTAATGTACGCACTGTATAATAAAAATATTGAATTTTTTATGCTATACATTTTCAATAAATTTCTTTTATTAAAATTTTCTGTCTTTCGCAAAAAGAAAATAAAAAAAATTGGAAAATTTTTGATTTTTTTTTTGAAAATATTTTTTTTTTCAAAAAATTTTCACAGAAAAAAAATTAAAAAATATAACTTTTTTATATATATTTTTTAAAATTATTTTTTTTTTAAATAAATTTTTTTATTTTTTTTTTTATTTTTTTTTTAATTTTTTTTTGAAATTTTTTTTTTTTTTAAAGTTTTCTTTTAATTTTTTTTAACTTTTTGTTTTTCGGTAAAAAAAATAAAAAAATTAAAAATTTTGAAAAAAAAATATTTTTTTTTTATTTTTTTGATTTTTTTCAATTTTTCTTTTTTTCAAAAAAGGTCTTTTTTTTTTTAAAGTTATTTTTTATTATTTTTTTTTATTTTTTTTTAACGTACCTATTTGGGCAAATCATACATACCATTTTCTGTGAACAGTATATAATAGAACGCGTAGCATTGCATATCTTCACCGCTTGTTGTACAATAATTAAAATTAAATTAATTTAGATGTCCAACCATTTAACAAATATATTGTCTTCCAACTACGGAATAAACATGAGTTTTTAATGTTTATTCTATTCTGTGTTTCAATGTTGAATAGTTTTCGAAATTGTATGGTGCCAAAGTATTTTTAATAACAAAATCAAATTAACTACCCTGGTAAAAAAGTACATAAATCTAACTTAACATAACATTAGATTAGTGACATTCCTATGTTTAGTCTCAAACCTTATACAAACACGTTATAAAATATATAAATCTAACCTTAAAAACTAACGTTTGACAAAAACGTTGTAAAATACATAAATCTAACGTTAGTTTCCTAACTAAATTCTAACCTTTTTCTAACCTTATTCTAACTTTAAATATTTTTTAAATTTCCATTATTAATACGTAAGCTATAGTAGAAAATACTCATTTCAGACAGCTATGTGCCTAGGTTTGATAATTATTTATTATTTCTATAATAAGTTTAAAAAAATATCCCCCAATAGTCAAAATTATAGTAAGTATGGCAACACTGTACTAGAATTGAACAAATATTTTAAGATTATGAATGTATAAATAAATATTAACTAACTAAATATAAAGTTTTTCTGAGAGGTAAACGTCTTTATCGAAGTATAACAGGATATTACACGAAAAATATTTAGGGCCACCTAAAAAGATGGCTATTTTATAAATAAATGTAACGAAATTATGTTTAAAAATATTCTTATTACTTATATTAAGATTTATTTATATGAATAAATTTGTCTCCAACTGCCATTTTATGATGCAGGTAGAAATTTCCTAGTTGGCCACGCCTCCTGCGAAAGTTAGAAATTAAACGTACTTATAACGTATTTCTAACTTAAAAATCTAACGTAAGATTAACGTTTGTAACTAACGTTAGATTCTATCGTTAAACAGTGGGACATTTGCACATATTTTATAACGTACTTTTATACAGTTTTTTAACGTGAAAAAAAACGCTATTCTAACGTTAAATGTCTACTAGGGTAGGTATTCAATATTCCTGGCTGTGAAGGCTCTAGTATCCTAGTCTAACAACCTGTCTTCCAAAACTAATGTAGTGATTTAATATTAGGTGTCTTATTAATGTATTGTGTCTATTTAGATATTTAATAAATTTTATTGTTTTAACAATGTTTTTACTTAGTTCCAAAATTTTGTTCCAAGGTACAAACAATTCGTATTTTTTTTGCTATATTTTCCCACTGGTCAAATTAACAACGGCGCATTTGGCAAAATTTTAAATTTTAAATGGTTCAAAATAGGTATAGTTTGTTCTTTTGTTTTTGAGACAGGTTAAAAATAAAAACAAAATGCACCGCAGGCAAAGGTTTTGAACTTTTCAAGGTCAAACACTGTAAAATAAAAATTAGAGGTCTGATTTGATTTTTGTTTGTACATTTAAGGAACAGAAACCTAAAAAAGCGCCACAGGTGAAATACATATTTGCAATTTTGAAGGTAAAAAATTCTAAAATAAATTTTTATTGCGTTATTTATTAAATCGCTATTTAACAGCTAATAAACAAACGAAAATGCGCTGTAAATGAAAAATTATGTCTTGTTGATTTGCATTTGATTAACATTAATTTATTTTTTAGTACCTATAGGTACTATATAAATATATTTTTGATAGATATTAATGGTATTAATAGTACTGCACAAATCCAAACTTTCCAGTGCAAAGTGGGCCAGGGAAAAATAAAAGTGGACAAAATTCTGAATTATTGCTTACGGCTATTTTTGATCATGCTGATTTCAAATAAAATAACGAAAAAATTGAAAAATTCCGTGCCATTAGGTTGGTCCGATTTTCAAAAAAAGATGTTTTTTTAATTTTTTTAATATTTGGGAAAATTCAATATACCATTTACTGTGAATAATATATAATGGAATGCGTAGCGTTACATATCTTCACGGCTTGTTTATTTATTATTTATTTAATTACACTATGATGGAGAGTCCAAAATAAGCTTTTGGCTTGTGCTAGCACATTCTAGGAGCTCTCCATTAATTTTGTTTCAAATATTCCAAAATTTGGAATATTTATTTTATAATAGGTATGTAGTTTACATTAATCATATTCTCTTGTAGTTATATTTATCCAGCCGCTTCTTCTTTAATATATATTCTCTGCTAGTGGTTCCCTTTCAAAACTTAATATTTTTTTGCAGCCTCCAAAAAAAAAATCATTTTGTAAAAATATAACTATTTTAAAATTTTGATGTATTACTTACTTACTTGCTTTAACCACCAAATATTAAGGATGCTTTTAAAATAGCTGCACTCGAGGGGTTGCTAACTCCAAGCATTCAACGTATATCTATACAAAAAAAAATAAAAATACCAACCCTTTTTTGCTTTTACTTCATAATAATTAAAGTCCAAACCTAACACGATATTTTACAAAAATTGCGTTACATCCTCCAAAATAATACCCATACTTGAATTCCCATCTTAAAGAACCAAATTGACCTATTTTTTAGAATTTTTCTATTGTGCTCTATTTGCGAGATATTTATTTAGGCCTTTAGGATGCAGACGGGTGCATGACCCAAAAATACCATCCCGGTATTACATATGTTTCATATAAATCAAATATAAATAATAATAGCAATTAATAATACCCAAAATTATAATACAAAAAAAAATTATACCGGGTGCCACAAAATAGTGGTACACCCATATAACTTTTTTGTTTATTAACTTATAAAACTTAAATTTAGAGGAAGTAAATAATTGAATAAACTGCATTTTTTGACATTGTAAAAAATATTCTGTTACTTCCAGTTTCGCCGGAAATTACCTCAACTTTTGATTTTTAAATGGAATACCCTGTATATTCTTACATATTTTGACTCAAAATTAAATTCTGAGTACAACCATGTATAATTTGTCAATTTTTGACAGAACATGTAATTTCTTAATTAAATTTTAATTTTAAATCTAGTTAGCTTTGAAATATTCAAAATTATTCTGGACTTCTTCATTTTCTTAGGAAAAATATGAAACAACCTTTCATTTAATTATTAACCAATTTGGATCCAAAGCTCGAGCTCTTTAAAACTAGCTCAAGCTCTTTAAAACTAGGCCTAGTTTGCCTATAGGCAAATCAATTTTTAAATGGAAAGGTACTGGTACCGTAGTACCATTAAATCACATATTTTTTTCTTAAAAAATTGATACCCAATTCATTGTATTTCAATCAAAATTTAATATTAAAAATAAATAAAATTGAAACATCAACAATAAAACAATTTTTTAGTCACCTATTGTTTCTGTTCTAATATTTTTTAAGTGAAATTTCAAAAAATATATCAATAAACAAAAACAGTGCATTTATAAAAGCAGCATTTTTTTGTATTTTATTATTTAATTTATTATAAAACATAAAACTTAGTTACCTTAGAATTTCTAATAAAAAACAAAAAATGTCAAAAAATTCAGTTTATTCAATTATTTACATTCTCCAAATTTCATTTTGACAAGTTAATAAACAAAAAAGTTATAGCCCTGCTGAAAATGACGGGTCTGGGCGGGTATAGATGGTGCATAAACCGGACTTGAGCGGATGAAATTCAACCCCTCAAGTCCGGTCTATGCAACATTTATACCCGCGCAGACCCGTCATTTTCAATAGGGAGGGTATATCATATAGATATTATACTACTTAAATAATATTTGGGGTGACTCGTTTTAAAATAATCACCCTGTGATATAAAAATGACCTAAATGTCAAATGTGACAAAATTATAGAATAATTTTTATCGTGGCGTGACAGGGGCCACGTTTTTACACTATGGCAAATTACATTATACATTATATTTTACTACCATTTCAAATAACTTGGCTCTATACAAAAAGTAAGTTAAGGTAAGTAAACTTGTTGATTTAAATTTAAACATTTGAATGTTACTATTTTTTCAAATCTAGTTTTCTTAAATGTATTTTAAGATTGCTATACTCTGTCCAGTTATGCAAGATAGTAAGGGACGCGGCTAGTTTTACAACACAGAGCGCATTCGGTACTGTTTTCCTGGAAAGGGCCTATCCAAAGACTCGCATAACATGAATAGTACATAAGAATGCGATGCCAGGAGTGGCTTGATGTGTCGTCATGTATCTTGTAATGGTTGTTATGCGAGCCTCTGGATAGGCCTTAAGTTGTAATTGTAACACAAAAATTTGACGTTTTCCTTGTGTTTAATATAATTTACGTTTGTACAATATGTAGAATCTGCTAACTTAGTGTGAGTGAATGAAGAATAAACCAAAAAATTACCTTTTTCAATACCATACAAAATAACATTAAGTATAACCATTTTTTTATGTAATTTTCTCTTCTTTTATTAGCTTTAACGACCGTCAGTCATTGTCATAGACAAAAAATGTCACAATATTTTATATGTTAAAAGGTACGAGTTTTTAACCAATGATGTAGCTTAAAAATCAATTTTAAACTACTATCTTGCATAACTGGACGGACTATAGATGATAATTATAATTATTATAATATTAATTATAATATTATAATAATTATTATCGTAATTTAAACCTTTATAAAGGTTTAAATCTTTCTATGGGTAAAACAATTTCTAAAGTAATTTTTAAGAAATATCACTGACTAATAAAATATTTCTGCTAAATTAATACGTTCATCAGAAGCGATGTGGTAATTACAAGGTAATTACACGGCACTCAGACCTGAGATCCATTGTGCATGCCGCAGTCATCTAGGATGGTCAGGCGATGTCCAATGAATGATCAACTAAATCGCTAGCTTGCACTGATGGTGCGCCTAAAAATCGCAGTCTTTTCTGTGAGAAGACAGGAGATTGTTCCAAAATATGGGATGTAGTTTTTTTATCATAATCGCAGAATCTACAGCGTTTACTCTGGGTAATTTTAATTTTATAAAGAAGATTGTTAAAAGTACCATGACCAGTTGGAAAACTGATAATACTTCTGAGTTTTTTCTTGTTTTTGTGTTAGAAAATGAAGGCTCTTTGATAAGTAGTTTTGCTTGAACCTGCTGGAAAAACCAGTGTTGGATAAAACTTTGATTAAACCGGGTTTTTATATCCATTTTAATGACGTAGTTCGACAACGCAAGTGAAGGCCTAGGTCCAAGAAATGGACTGGCTGAACCCTCCCTAGCAAGTTCGTCGGCTGACTCATTACCGGGGATATCACTGTGACCGGGTACCCAAATTAGTCTAAGATAGTTGTTAGTTGCATGTCTTTTTAGGACTTTTTTACAGTTGGCCACAGATCTTGATGATATCCTGCAAAAGGAAATGGCAAGGAGAGCCGCGTTATTGTTGATACAAATGTAGATGTATTTGTTAGAGTATTTTCTGTTAGTAATCTCAGAAGCACAAGCAGACGTTGCGAAAATTTTTGATTGAAAAGTGGATACTTACCAAACAAAAGGTTTGTCCCCATATACCCCAGCACCACTACCTTCATCTGTTTTAGAACCATCCGTGTACCAGATTAGTCCATCTCTTTTGAATAGTTGCTGAGGTGATTTTTACTGTTCCCTACTTGGGAATTTGACCGTGTATTTCATCTCGAAGGTGTATCGGTATATGACTGCAGTCTACATGTAGTACGGTCACTCGATCAGTTGTTACTTTGTCTAGTGTTTGGTGGTTAGCGGTTTGGGTTTCTGGAAGTTTTCGCCTGAAAAAAGCCCAAACCGACCAACCACCAAAACACACTAACACACCAACTAAACAACAACCGATCGAGTGACCCTATATATATATATATATATATATATATATATATATATATAATAATAATAATATATTTATTCCGGCCTTTGAAGCCATATCAAAATAACAAAATGAAACATATATATGTATAAACATAAAAAAAAACGTATAAAAAAATAATTAGAAGCAGAGACGACGCCAACTGGCTATGACTGAGGAATTCCAAAAGACATCGGGGGACACTATGCTTCTAAGGATGTCATTAGGGCTTTTCCGTAGACGGTCCACAAAGTTGGCATGCTTTTTTCGACGTAGTGCATCCACAGTGTCTATACCGGCCGAAGCAAACATTTCTGAAGCACTGTTGTACCGTGGGTACAATATATTTATTTATTTATATTTATAAAGTATTGTAAGAAAACAATCATTTTTTTTTCATGACCTCCCCCCGTTCCCCAAAATGAAAAAAAATTGTTTACAGCGATATCCATTCAAAATAAAAAAAAAAAAATATTAATTCTATTAGTTCGTATTAGTTCGTATTAGTCAATAGTTAATTTTATTTTATTATGAGAAAGTACGCTTGCTCATTCACTGGTTAATTTTATATCTTTTTTTCAGAATCCAACAAGTGGATGGAGGATTCTTCGAAAAATTCGGATCGTTGTTCCGCGAAAATGCACAACTTGTCGAAACCGAAGAAAACATCGAAAAAGAAAAAGTAGCAAATGCGGCCGCCGAAATTAACCGAAAGTTAGCCGAAGTCGAAGATGGAAAGGAAGAGGAAGACCAAGAACTACCGACCATCGAAGTAGATTCAGACAGCGAAAGAACTTCCTTGTCTTCGGATTCGGAAGCTGAGGAGACTAAAGATAAAAACGATTTTATTTCAACTGCGTTCAATGTAAGTTAAGTATTATTAGAGCACTGGGTAGGTTGGTCACAGGGGTGCCCGCAGGATTTTTCATAGGGGGGGGGGGGCAAGCCAAAAAAAAGTTTTTTTTTTCCAAACAAATCTACCTACCGTAGGTGGGTAACTTCTGCTACTCTAAGAAACCAACCTATCCAGTACTCTGTATATAATCACAGTTTGATACACTCAGAAAATACAAAAAATTTATGTTATTTATATTTTCTGGTTTTCTGGATTATCATATGTTATTTTATTCAAATGGTGACAGCCTTTAAATAATAATTTTTCCAAAAAGTGCGAAAAGTATAACTTTTCTGCATACGACTGCAGTCGATGACGCGGTCACGTAAGATATTTTTCCTACATCTATGAAAACGACAAATTTTTCACGATTTAGAGAGTAAGAAAGTGCCATATTTTATACACGTGCGAAATAATATCATAAATGTGTGGGAAAGTAAAGCTTACATGATTTTTTTCAAAATATTTACCAGGTTTTTATATTATATTTTAATGTATAGAGGGTATCTAAACGAAGCCGACTCGATCGATATATAGTAAACTATCCACTTTAGGGAAAAACTTTAACGGGAAAAGTTGTATGGTTTTAAACAAGGCACATTTTAAAAATATACATTATGGTCTTCTTAGGGTGGGTAACATCTGACTTCATTTTTTTTTTAATGGAATGGTATTATGCCATCTTATTTTTCATAAAAATGCCTTTATTTTAATATCATATTGTGTGGGTCTATTATTTATGGGAGCGTTCAAGTATTACGTAACGCAAAATTTGGCCATTTTTGACCCCCCCCATGTAACGCGGCGTAACATTTTTGAGACCCCCCACCCCCCCCCCCCTATTTGTTACGTAACATTTTACAAAAAGTAAAAAAAATGAAAGAAAATTTTGCTTTATGGTTTAAACCGGTTTTTAACCGGTTATTGCTTCCGTGTTTTAACCCAAAACCGGTCTAATGTAATTTCCGAAACCGGTTAACCGAAAACCGGTTTTTGGCTATGGTTTTTCATCTCTAATTGTTTTTGTTTAGAGGATTTAGTTAACTGTTAACCACGCCGTGTGCAATAAAATGTGCAAGGAATCCGTCTCTTTAAGCCTAGATCATTGTTAAAAACGTGATCCCTTAAAAATTTTATAAGTTTATAATTTTTTAAGTGTTACGTAACATTTTTATCTACACCCACCCCCCCCTCTGTAACTCATTAAATGTAGGATAAAATTCTGCGTACAATGATATGAGATACTTTAAACTCAATTATTTTAAAAACCGCTAAACGGATCAATAAAGTACCTTATATCATTGTACGCAGAATTTTATCCTACATTTAATAAGTGAATAAAAAATATAACATTCCATTAAAAAATTGAGTTTTTTATGTTTGAAAATCCAAAAGCTTGAATATTTATTTTGAACGCCCTGTATAAATTATTTTATTTTTTGCACAAAAAGTAATTAAATATACCTCTTTAAGATATGCTTGCAAAATTTTATTAATTTTTGACAAAAAATAAGAGTGTCATTGTTGATAATGCTCAGGAAAATTAATAATTTTCTGCGAAAATATATAACTTTTTGATACTAGTCCAGTAAAGTATATATTTTACAAAATCCTAAATAATACACGTTGAGTTTGAAAAATTTCTGGTAAAATTTGTAAAAAAAATCAAACTTTATTTGTTATAATTTCATTATAATAACAAGCCATGAAGATATGTAATGCTACGCATTCCATTATATACTATTTTCAGTAAATGGTATTGCATATTCACGAATACCTTTTATTTTATTATTCATAGATGATCTTAGTGAGTTAATTGAATGCCTGCATTTATTTTTTGCTGACGATTTGAAACTATTCATGCAAATAATTTGCATCAATGACTGCATTAGATTACAGAGGGTCTTGGATGCACTGCAACAATGGTGCGAATATAACTGTCTCAATTTAAATGTATCTAAATGTAAAATCATCTCCTTCACGCGTAAAAAAAACCCAATACTTTATAATTACTCAATAAGTTCTTCCTCCTTGGAGAGAGTATATTCCATTAAAGATTTGGGTGTCACATTTTCTAGTGATTTTTTATTCAGAGAACATTTAGATAGTATTGTATCAGCCTCATTAAAAATGTATAGTTTTATAATGAGAAATTGTAGTAAATTTACCAGTGTACTTGCTTTAAAGACCCTTTACAACTCTTTTGTTCGCTCTAGACTGGAATATTGTTGTACCATTTGGAATCCGTTTTATGAAGTTCACAGACAACAGGTAGAGAAAGTGCAAAAAAGTTTCTTAAGTGTTTATATTTTAAAGTATTTGGTATATATCCAGCCAGAGGTTATGATTATGACGTCCTACTGTCTCAATTTGAGTATCAATCCCTAGAACTTCGCAGAACAATAACCAGTATTAAAATACTATGTTACGTATTGAATGGTAGAATGGACTCACCATTTATTTTATCAAAGCTAAATTTTTGCGTTCCAGCTAATTGTACAAGAACTTCTACCACTTTTTATAATCAAGTTGCCAGAACGAATACTCTACGCACTGAACCAATTTTCAATATGATGTTTTGTTATAATAGATATTGTAAGAGTTGCGATATCCACTTTGATTCAGTGAGTAGAATAATTAATTGTATAGTTCTAGAGTATTGGCCAAAATGTTGATTTTAATTTCTACCATTTCAGTGATATATCGTATCTGTATTTGTTATATTGTTATAATATTAGATATTTTATTACATTGTTAATTAACTTTAAACCTTTATTTTGTAAACTTTAATTTTGTAAATTTTTAAATAATATTGTCCTGTAATTGGTTTTTCTGTTGGGCAATAAAGATATTATTATTATTATTATTATTAATACCTACGCAAAAAGAATAAAAAATAAAAATAAATAAAATAACAATTTAAAAAAATACTTCAAAAAACAAAAATTATTTTCAAAAACAATATATTTTTATATTAATAAGGATATTCCCCCCATAGAACTTGATTTTTCCTGAAGTGTCCAGAAAAATCGTGACATCAGACGGACGGACATGCGAGATAGTGAGAAAAATCTCACGCCCACCATTTTTGGGGGCCCCCCTTGGGTATGTCAGGGATAAAGATTTTTTTTCGAAGGGTGTTTTTTTGATTTGGTATGGGCGCCAAATTTTGTAGAAACGCTCAGGGAAAAAGCTTTTTTTTCGGAGGGTGTTTTTTTTCTTTTGGTAGGGACGCCAAATTTTGTAGAAACGCTCAGAGACAAAGCTTTTTTTTTCTGAGGGTGTTTTTTTTTCGTTTTGGTTGGGGCGCCAAATTTTTATTGAAAAATTTAATTTGGAAAGGAAAAAAAATAAATTTAATTTTTTTTGTGGGTGGGGGCCCCCCTAGACTAGAAATCTCACTAGCCTTGGGCTTCCCAGTCCGACACTGGGCAGACGGACAGACGGATAAAATTTTATCATTCTTGAAAAAATGTTTATATAAATATGGCGTTTATTTAATGAACTTCATTTATTTAAACATGTTGTTAGAAAGTGCTAACAAAAATGGTAAAACTGGCCATAACTCAAAACATCTAATTTGTAGTTAGGACCTTCAAAATTTAAATTTTTGGCGAAGGCGCAATTTTTTTCCTTATGGATGCCCCCCCCCCCCCCTTAAAGTGAAATAAATCCGCCCCTGCCTCCAGTACCTGAAGTAATTTCTGCGCGCTGATTGAGAAATTTAGACTTTATTCACTTCAGAAGTAAAGTCATTAGATTAGTGTATGTATAGTAGGGTGGGCCGAAAAACTGAAATCTGGAATTTCAAAACTCAATACCCGCCAAAATATGCCTTCTAATATGTCTAAGGTGTGTGCAAAAGCAGAATCAGATTAAAGGTAATCTTGAGCCCTCTACAAAACCTTTAATATTAATGAAAATATCGCATTTCTTCACATTTGCAATGTATACAGAGCGTGTCAAAAATCCGCCTGTTCCCCTTTAACTTTTGAAAGGCTTAAGATATCAACTTGAAATTTGGAACACATAAATAGCATAACCCAAATATTTTTTTGGTATGTATTTGGTATGATTAGGGGGCACGATGGAGACAGGGGGCAAGAGGGGAATTTTTTTAAACAGAAAGGGGTATCGTGTGATACATCATTTTAAAGCTTATAAAATTCTCTATTTGCCCACATATTATTTTATTTTTTTAGAGCAATTTTTGGGGTTATTCGCGTAAGAGTTAATTCACGTGAAATTACGCCTCACTTCTACCACAAAGGGAGCGTTCAAGTATTACGTAACGCAAAATTTGGCCATTTTTGACCCCCACCCCCAAGTCCAAACGCGGCGTAACATTTTCGAGACCCCCCATCCCCCCCCTATTTGTTACGTAACATTTTACAAAGAGTAAAAAAAAATGAAAGGAAATTTTGCTTTATGGTTTAAACCGGTTTTTAACCGGTTATTGCTTCCGTGTTTTAACCCAAAACCGGTCTGATGTAATTTCCGTAACGCGGCGTAACGTTTTCGAGAAAAATTCCATCAATCTATTTTTCCAACAATCATACGACAGAACAAAGAGTAATCCTTGTACGCAAAAATATACATTAATCTAACAACTTTAAAATGTGACAGCAGACGAACAGACGGGTGTTTTCAAAGTAACTTATTTTTTCATGAAGTACACACACATCATCTGAAGGCAAAATGGGTTTCAAAATTAAAGCACCTTTTGCAAATTTGCAAAACCATATTTCTCGAAACTGACAAAAGCTAAAGATAATTTTTAAACAGATTTGTAATCAGAGGAAAAAATATTATAAGATTAGTCAAATTCTACTTGCAATATGATTTAACTGTTGCCTACAGAATCTGCTGATGAACTTTTACCATTAGGGAACGTTCAAGTATTACGTAACGCAAATTGTACCAAAATTCATACACTTCATAACCCGTATCTCGCGTTATTAAAGGCTGTAGAGATTTCATGGGGGTAGGCAAAATATAAAATCTCTGCAGCCTTTAATAACGCGAGAACCAGGGTATGAATTTGCGTTACGTAATACTTGAACGTTCCCTTACTTAAGAAACTGATAAGGTATTGATTTTGCTAAAAGTGGTTATATACTAAGGTAGCCCTAAAATAACTGTATGCAAATTGGCAAAAGGTGCTTTTATTTTTGAAGACCATTTTGCCTTCAGGGGATGTGTGCACATTTGTATCCAAGATTTTTTTTATCTCGGACTTTTTTTGGTTATTGGCTTACGCAATGTGAAGAATATATTAATATTACGAATAGTTATAAAAGCTATATAAAAAAATCAGCCAATATCGATTGTTTACATAAAATTAATTAGACGGTATTTATAAAATTTGTAAACCGTTAAAAAAATAAATGAAGGTTAATTTTAAACTTACTTGGCCAAAAATAAAAATAGAATTGACCTCTTTTATGAAATAATTTAGGCAAAATGCAAAAATAAGCTGAATCTAAGCTAAACTAAGTTTTCCAGCGGAATTTAAAAATTAAGAATATTTATTCTTGTGTAAAGCGAATATAATAATGAAGGTATGCAAAGCTTTTCATTTTATAGTTTAAAACCTAGTAGGTATTCTTTACAATACTCATAGGCGTAACTAGGGGGAGACTTAGGGGGGCTAATCCCCCCAAATTTTGTTAAGACCCCCAAATCAAACTATAAAAGTAAAATTACGCATATATTTTTTACATATATGTAGGGAGTTCAAGCCCCCCAAAATTTGGACCTGGTTACGTCCCTGACAGCACTAGCCAAAATAATGCGTTTTTCTTTGATATTCTTCCTATCTGGACGAATGCGAGATTAAGTTCAATTAGAATAGAATATATTTTTTCTACGACTGCTTTAGAATGTAAGCAAATACACATCCTTTTCAAACACAGAATGAATCCATTCTAGCTCTAGATACGGTATGAATATTTCGTATCAAGTGTTAGAATGAGCACATGTATTGCCATCTCTTGTTTATAAAAGTAAAGAAAATTGTTTAAAAAAATCTTTTGTTAACATTATTAAACATATTAAAAAAATAACATTTTTAAAGACTTTATTTATTTTTAAATATTTTTAAGAAAAGCCTCATTCAATATGGTGTTTGTTCAAATTCAAATTCAAAATTCATTTATTCATTCCTTTTGACTTACAGAATAAGTATTGGAATATGTCATAGAAAAAAGTACTAAATAGCACAGGTCAACTACATGTCAACTTGATGAAGAATAGAGAAATATCATTATCTGATAGAAAGATTTAAAATATATGCGTATATCGAATCACACATATATGCATGTATAAAAATAAAAAAAAATAGCTTGAGCTATAAAAAAAATAATTAAAAAAAAATTTTAATGAATTTCTCTATGCTTAGCCAAGCAGTAATATTAAAACAATACATGAAATATTAAACATAAATAACAATAAAAATAAATAATCAAAATAAATAAATAAAAATAGTAATAAAAAATATAAAAGGTAAAAACATGACAGTGTAAAAAGATATGACACTCTAAAAAATTAAATAAATAGAAACGCACATGAGATCACACATTAAAATTAAAAGTAGATGAAAAGTACTCGTCTAGACTGTACACACAATTTTTTAGCAAAATATTTTTTACCCTGGATTTAAAAGAATTGATGCTTGGTATAGTTTTAATATTAACTGGTAGAGCATTGAATACCTATTGACCTATTTAAAGATACTATACTATTAAAAACATTGTTGGATATTATAGAGAAACCAATAAAAAAATATATGAAAATTTAGCACTAAAATATCATAGAACTCATCAAATATTTACCGCATAAAAAATATTTAAAAAATAATTGAAATAAAAAACATTTTAAAATATTATTCAATGTTTAGTATTTTCTAGATAAAAAATATATTTAAATTTATTTATTTATTTATTTAAAAATTTTTATTATCAAAATTTTAAATTTTCAAAACATACAAGACATACCAGAAACCTTTTAAAACATTTTAATATTTGTATAAGAATCAATGATGTTCCTAAAGTATTTTTGTAACAGGGAATGAGATCCCTGGAGTAGACGTGAAATTGTTGCTGGCGACAAATGAAGTTACGGCTTTCTAGTTACGGAGGGTAGTTAACTACATAGTTGTTACCTTAGGGCATATCCACAGGCTCGCATAACAAGCATAGTACATAAGAATGCGATACCGTGATTGGCTTACAAGATACATGACGGCACATCAAGCCAATCACGGCATCGCATTCTTGTGTACTATGCTTGTTATGCGAGCCTGTGGATATGGCTTTAACTAAATATTTGGTTATCATCAAAGTATATTTAAAATCCACTATGAACCAAAGTACAATACAAAATATTTGCCAAATTTTACTATTTTTCTGGTTAAGTCAAATGGATTGATTTTTTTATGTAAGATTATTAAATATTATGTAATATAAATCAAACGGTGATATTTAATAATAATAATTGGAATATATCCCATATAGCACCGGTCGTCCAATGGACGTCCATTTTAGATCCCTTTTAAGTATATTGGTCCACGGACTAATAATGGATGTACTGTGTACGTCCATATATTTACATCCTTTGTACGACTATTAGTGGACGTCCATTCAGTGTCCATTTTACGCCCATAATTTCAGCGCTCTTTACGTTTATTCTAATTGGGTGAAACAGAGAGAGGGTAAACTTAGCCTTATACGCGTATGGGGGTGATGGAAAGATAAGGGGGGATGTAAAATTTATTTTAACATTCGATTATCAGTGGATGAGTAAGTCCTATGGATGCTGGTTGGATGGTTTGAATGGACACCTTATGGATGTCCACAGTTGTGTCATCTGAACGGATGTCCATGGGACGTCCATAGAGAAAAAATGGGCTTCCTATGGACATACAGCCGTCCATGAACATACGTCCATTGGACGTCCATAGTATCACTTTGTGCTATCTGGGATCAGTGGTAAAAATGAAATCTTTAAAAAATGATTATTTGTAGATGATACCGATGAACTAAAAATAAGTTCATTCATCATTTAAGTGTTTCGCAAGTATTTTTGTTGTGGTAACCCATTTATATTCAAATTAAAAAATTATTGTTTTGAATGAAAGCCAAATATTCAAATTAACACTGAACCACAATTAAAATAATAACTCGGACTAGACATAGTATTTCTAATAAACTTCGACCTGCTAAATCCGAAAATCATATGCATATTCTTTCCTCATCTCAATTTTTTTTGTAACAAGGGATAAAAAGGCCAAAAGTAAGTAATTTGAATACACAAAATCCTAGAGAAAATTTGTAGCTGTGGCTGTCTGTTTAGGATAAAAATGTGATATATATTCTTAAACTATATTTTTTTTCTTGTAAAATAGGGTTAAATAGAGGTCACTATCTCAGTTGGTTCGAGAGTTATGATCCTTTAATAAAAGTCTAAAGAGTCGTATTTTTTCGAATACTTAGTGGCTCCATGGAGCCCATACCTCATAGGTATATGCTATTCTATAAAAAAAACAAGAGTTGGCACACATAAAGTTCGTACTCTACAGGTCTAGTCCGAGTGATATTTTTTAAAACTTATTTTGTTGTTCAGTTTAATCAAAAATTTGTTAGTAGGTAGTAATTATTCTTTAAAAACAATAGTTATTTATAATTTGAAATTTCAGCAATGATTGAAGAAGCAAACATTTTATTAGTCTTCAATTTGGAGGGCAGTATTATATTTGCAGCTAAATATTATTAGGTTTTCAATTATTTGTGCAAATCATTGCATAGCGAGAAATAAGGTATTTCATAAAACCCAAGTTTTTTTAAGTCTCCCCTCGTAGTAAAAAATAAAAAAATATTATTCTGTGCAAATTTCAGCTAAAAAATTAGGGCCTTCCCACTTCAGTTGAAAATGTGATATGCATAATTTTCGATTACCAATATAAAGACTACATGGGAAAAATGACCAGTCGATTTTTTTCAAAAATGAGATTTTATTGGCAATAAGCACATTGGCGAAAGCGAAACTGAAATACACTTGTGTAATTCTCATAAGGCTTTTAAAAAAAATGCTGTTTTATGGAAAACTGATCCAAGTCGCAGCGTAACATCATAAAGTGATCGTAATTGTATTTCTCGTATTTATTCAAAAATGACAATGGTCGAGAGTTTTATGGAAGACTGCTTGAAGTCGCATTAAGACCGTTGCTCGATTGATCCTGATATGACCAGAAACGGCCGAACATATCTGCTTCTACACCTTTTCAAGTTGTAAATCAGAAAGTGTGATATTCATTTCAGACTGCGTAGTTTTATGAAATACAATTTACTCTTTCGGAAATACAGTTTACTCCGTAATAATAAAGTTATAATTTCTGAAAATAATTTACACTTTCTGAAATTTAATTCATGCTTTCTGAAAATCATTTTACAAATATGAATTTCAACTTACGCTTTCTGAAATATAACTTTCAAATCTGAACTACAATTTATACTTTCTGAAATATATTTAACAAATCTGAATTTCAATTTATACTTTCTGAAATTTATTTTAAAAATCTGAATTTCAATTTATATATTCTGAAATTTAATTTGAAATTCTGAATATCAATTTACACTTTCCTATTTACAACTTGAAAAGGTGTACTAAGCCACTACTCGCCAAAGGCTACTATTTCTCGAACAGGTACACCCAAGGCCTGCAGATATATCCCAAGGAGCCCCAAAAAACTCTTGGGTTTCTTTGGAAATGTCATTTTCTTATGTGGTTAAAACAGAATTTTATTCACAAGCATAAATAAATTACCTAGTAAAATTCGCCGTTTTAAATAATCTTCTACAGAAAATTTTCAGATTTCTAACGTCACTGTAAATTTTAACTAAATAATAAATTAAATAAGTGGCTCATTGTTATTTTCTATTATTAGTCTCGGTATGAACCATATAATAAATAAATAAATATTATTTCTTGTTGTTTTTCGTACAAATAAATAAAAATGTTAGGTTATTTTATTCGCAAACTTCAACTGCTTACAGAAAAGGCGATAGTTTCGCCATCTATGAGGTATAACCAAAAGCTAAAAAACAGGTTAGATATGAATTCATTCCTAACCTAGGTTAAAAAAGAATAGCTTTTTTAACTTTCAAAGAAACATACAAAAATGATAGATTTTGCAACTTTTTATAATGCATATAAAGAACATTTTTCTGTATGCTTGTGAATAAAATAATTTTAAGGTTTCTGATCAGTTGAATAAAGTTATTTTGCTGTATGAATATAATGATCCATTAAAAAATAAAAATATTACTCTTTAAAAGACTTTGTTAGATTTATTAGACTTTTAATTTTGTTTCCTGAACGTTTTTCATTTTGCGCCTTAAATTGTTTTTCCCCTGCAGTGTTTATATGTAAGGTAAGTGCAGGTATTATGCCCATGCTAACGTATAATTGCTGATAATAAATTAAAGGAGATAACTTCAAAACACAATAATACTTATAGAGCCTAGATTACTTATTTATGCTTACGTTTTTAAAGAAAAATATGAAAAAAGTTTAAAAAAATAAATATTTATAGGCCATTTAAAAAAATGTATCAATTGGCCATATTACCAACACGGTGCTGGTAATATGGCCACATATAAAATAAATCATATTTTTCTAAATATTATCAAGTTAAGTATTTATATATGCTTTTTATTATTGAAAATAAAAAAAAAATTGAAAAGTTAAATAAAAACTATACACTTCATTAAATATAAAAAAAAACAATTAATGGCTTTAGGTGAAGTACCAAATACTTTATAAATATTTTATACTAGCTATTTTTTTTTAATTATTCACAATCTGAATAAAAATGGTCCTTTGTAATTTTCTGTTAGTCTAACACAATATTTATGTAAATAAACGTAAAATCTATCACCGAGCCTGCAGGAAGCATGCTTATTGCCATGGCCATATTACTATACACACAAACTGGCCATATTACTCTACATTGTAATGTAGAAGATTTCCTAAATTTTTGTTAAAGTTACGGTTACTGACTGAAATTCTATATAGACCAACTGTTAAATAGGACGTTTTGCTATAATAAAATATAAATAAAATTTAAAGTACTTACCGTAATCATATGTTATGAATTTTCAAAATATTTAAATTTTTATATAATCGTTTACCAACGAAAAGAAAATCACTAAAATCGTTGCAGAATTAAAACCATTAATAGTGGCGCGATCTAGCCCTTGCCCTAGGAATCTTGTTACAAACACTAACTTAAAATATTGTATTTTTTCATTCTTACTTTTTGAAATATTTCAAATTGGCCATAATAAATACATGGCCATAATACCTGCAACCACCTTAGGTAATATTTCTAAATATTTCCGCAATATTTGAAACATCAATGCAGTCAGTAATTTGTAATTAAACTGTTTATAAACGTTTTCGCAAATATTTTAATGGATTTTAAATCTATAAGTGATGCATCACTTACAAAAATATTTCTGGTTTTTATCAATTAATTTGTTTAAATATTAAAGTGGCGCATGCCATATTTTCCAATTTTCTATGCAAGATAGTTATGTAATTATTTATACTCATGCTTAGGTATAGTATCTTATTCAATGAGTGTATAATAATTGCTATTAATCAACGAGGGTGAATTTTGGGACATGAGCCGATAGGTCAGTGGCCTAATCAACCGAATGATTAATAGCTATTATACGCGAGTAGAATACTATACTTTATCCAGGGCTGTTTTAAAGTTTAAACGTTTTATTTTTACAGGCCCGTAGTTAATAGGCATATTAATCACGGCCGCGGATAAAATTTTTTGATGTAAGTACTTAAGTAAAGCATTATTTTACTTTCCCCACTTGCGTTAGTAAAAAAATTTCAAAAAAAATTATTGCTTTTTTTATGTTTCTGGAAGTTTTATATAAAAAAAAACATGATTTGCGTAAAAAAATTCTCTGAAAGTCTGACGGTCGATCTGTCGGTCTGTGTGTCCGGAAAATTTGTGACCACGATAACTCAAGAACGCTTGGGGCTAAAGACTTCAAATTTGCACCACAGATTGAGTATCCAAAGTTCTAGTCTGGGATTGTTTTTGGTAAAAATCGGATTGGGGGTAAGGGGGTAAAATGGGGTAAAAACTATTTTTTTCAAACACATATTTTTCCAATTTATTTTTCGTTTAACGAAAAAAGAATTTTTTTTTGAGATTTTGTTTTTTTTTGTTTTTGATTTTAATGAACCTAGGCCTATTAAAGTCTATAATAGGGGAATTTATTATTTTGTTGGCAGCAATATTTTTTACTTATCAAGTATTAAATGCCGAAAATTTTAAGTTTCCGTTCACAATAAAAGTTGTTTCGGATAAACTTGTGGTATAATATTAATTATAAATATTTAATAATTGTCATAAGTTTAATTAGTATGCCAAATCTTACCTTGAAATATTCCGTTTCAATCGCCAATATACCGGGTGTCCCAACTCTATGTACCTACCCAGCGATTTTCTCGAAAATTAAAAAAGATAATCAAGTTCTGCAAAAACCACCTTAAATGGGACAACAATATCAATGGGAGGATTGGTAGATTGGAGTTCGATTCTCACCGGCGCCGATTTGCCTTTTTCAGTTAATTAATAATTGAAATTTGGCGAAGGCGTAAGTGAAGCGGACACTCCCTATAAATTGGTTCGAAAGTCAATTAAAGCCGGTGGTTCCCTCTACTACTAGCCGACACAAGTCCTGGACTTAGGGGATGCTTAATTAAGTAGAATAGTACGAGGTTAAACAAAATGTAAAAAAAAAATGTAAAAAGTTAAAGTGTGACGCACGGATCTGTGGCTACGGGAAATATATTTGGAATGTGTGTGCAAGTGGGAGGCCCGATGTAGGCACGCACGCCTTATAACGCTCTTGACGGAAAGAAGAGTGCGCGAATGATGCCTCCCACTTACGTGGAAGACTTTCTTTCATGCGGAGAACTATAAATAGGATACTTTTTTGGCGCACGCGTCCATGTTTGGACGAGTAGGCTATATTCCTTATGGAAAGAGTTCTTTATACTATTTTATCTATTTGCGCGTTTTATTTTCCTTACAAAGTAATTTAGTTTTGAATAATTTCAATATGACTGATTTGGAGAATTTAATGTATTTATATTGGTAACAATGACACTGAAAATTTAAAATTTTGATTTTGTCTTTTTTCATTACAAATTTATAATAGTTACAAACTTTTCAAGTTTTAAGTGCATTTTTATAGTTATTTTGAATAAAATTGGACGAAAAAGAGTTATTTACTCCAGTGTATAAAGGTTTATCAAATACTTTTATCCTGCCAGCGAAGCGCCTTTACTTCTAGTGGCTTGCGAATACAATGGCACATTATACTTGCTATTTTTAAGTTGACAAGTGGTAGAAAACATTTAAAAACCACCCCATGATTTCAACTATACTGGGCAGCGATTTCCCCGAAAACTAAAAGAGATAATCATCTTGTTCAAAATACATTTTAAATAAGACAACAGTATATGTTATATTATATTATATGTGTTCTATTAATGCCACATAACCTGTTATACCGCCAATATATGAATGCCATATATCAAGTTATATGGCAAATGTTCCCTAAAAAGTCTCTCTTTGCCATGTTGCTGACATAAGTGTGTTTACCGGTTGGTTTGGATTAAATAAACTTTTTATACTATATTCACCTACTCCATGTTCTTTTACATACATTGGTTTATTGGCCTCCCGTTGGCAAACCAACATTGGACCTACATACTGAGGAGACATCAGCTGCCCAAATGCTGCATACGATGGGCCAATGTTGGCAAAACTGCATTGTTCCTACCGAGGGCCCTACACTGGCCAACCGAAGGCTGCTTTAAAGTTGACGATATCGAACATTGGCCAATGTAAGGCCGAAATTTTATGAACCAGCATACGTTGGTTAATCTAAGGCGAATGATAAATATTCAACTGAAAAATTTATCGTTGGCCTTCGAGCGGCCAATGTAGGATCAATGCAGTTTTTCGGCTTTAGGGCTGCTGATTTCTCCTCAGTATGTAGGACCAATGTGGGTTTGCCAACACTGGTCCTGTGTAGGAAACATTGGCATGCCAATGTTGGGCCCACGGGCGGCCAACTAACCAATGTTTTCTGGGAAGTCAAACCCCAGTTTTTGATACACTACGTACCTTATTTCGTCGAGGGTCACAAATACAAATCCTTATTTTTGGTGGTGTGAACTGGGAAGCCAACTTGGAGCACAAAACGAATTTTTGTGTTTATTCGATAAGATTTTTGGGGTCGGAAGTAAACCTATAGAACCCCTTTGTAAAGATGCAAGGAGTACAATAAAAAGGAATGGTTTCATACAGTCGGCCAAGTAAGAGCTTGTCGCCTATAACGTGTAGTCGGTAAGAGAGAGAGCCCTACTTTTTTTTTTCGGGGATATACTTTACTTCCTGACCGACGGTTCGAGGCTGTCTTCCTCTGTTTGCACCCGAAAGGTCGGAAAATGACGCCTACAGCGGGTGCAAAGTATATGGGAAAGTCAAAGACATTCGACAAGTGGGTGAAAGGATACTTGAAAACGAAAAATGTTGACGACTTACCAGATCGTGGCTCAACAGGAAGGTGTCGGCTAAGCACTAAAAAATGATTTTAAACATGTTTTTGCAAAATCCTCAATTAATTCTGCGCCAAGGGGCAAAAGAACTGACGCAGAAAGGTTAGGATATATCACGTGAAACAATTCGTACTCATCTCCAGGGTTACGACTTAAAGTGGCGAAGTACAATAAAGAAGCCTTTGTTGAGTAAAACACAGAGAGAAAAACGACTCGCGTGGGCCAAGGGAAACATCGATCGAGACTGGAGCAAGGTTATTTTTACCGATAAAGCTTCCTTTTGGGGTTACGTTATCACCCCCCGGGCCTGGACATCCTCCACCAACCGATTGGTCCAGCCAACCGTGAAACACCCTCTAAAGATTCATGTTTGGGGGTGTCTTTCGGATTTTTGTTTAACCTTTACGTACAATTTGAACGCTGAAAAAATGGTCGAGATTTACAAAAAAGCTCTTATACCGATTGCCAAACGTTGGTATGGTTATAAAAATAAGCAGTGGATCCTCCAAGAGAACAACGACCCCAAACATCGGAGCAAGTTTTGTAGCCAGTGGAAGAGGACATCCGACATCACGCTGGATTGGCCGTCCCAATCGCCCGACGCAAACCTCATTGAGAATTTGTGGTCATTCATTAATAATAATAATAATACGTTTATTTCCATAAGACAGAGTATCGGATAATGTCAAAAATAAATTAATTTACATAAATAAGTAAATAAATAACATCAATTTTAAACAATCTTACATTTAAAAACAAATAAATAACACCGGCACACAAAAAAAAAAGTTGTTTGTACATCAGACACGACCTACCTAACGGCATGTATTTTGACCCGCTGAATCCGAATTTCAAGTCAGTTTGGGCCGTCCACCCTTCAATATCGAGTAAATTGTAAAAATAGTAAAAATGGGATAAATAGTCATAAAAAAAATTTATGAATCGAAATTAAGCATAATTTTTATGTATTTCGATCCGCTGAATACAAATCTGAAGTTTATTTAGATCATAAACCGTTCTAAATCATAGAAATTGTACAAAAACCTTGAAAAATGTTAAAAATAGCAAAAAATTGTCATTGTATTCGTAAAAAAAATTTTCTAGATCCAAATTGAAGAAGATTTCTATGTTATTTGATTTGCTTAATATAAATCTGAAATATATTAGACTTAGAATCCTTTAAACTCTCAATAAATCACAAAAAATCGATAAAAAAGCCAAAATCACAGTTAAAAATGAAAAAAAAACCTATAATACATGATTAAATACGTTTCTTGTATCTTTTTATGCGCAAAAAATTGTAATATCTCTTAAAAATGAAGGATAAACAGAATAAAGAGAAAGATTTTCTCAGATTTTAAACTGTTTTCCGTTGGTATCGAACTCTTTTGTTCTCAAATGATCTACGTAGTGGATTCCTTTTTCGTTTGTTATCATCTCTCGGTGTATCCCTTTTTTGCGTCCAGCAAAAATCTGCCATCATATTGACGCTCCAGTTTTCTTGATATCTAGTCTCCATTTCACTGATGTCTTGATGGAATCGTTCTCCCTGTTCTTCGCTGTAATCTCCGAGATTATCAGAAAACTGGTCGATGTTAGAATCCAGGAAGTGTAGCTTAAGATTCATTAAGCAACCTAAATTTTTGTAATTTGTCATCAACTCTTCTACTAACGTCCTGTAGTTTTCACTTTTTCTATTTCCCAAAAAGTTTTGAGACACATTTTTAAAACTTACCCAAGCTGCTTTCTCCGTTTCATTCATTTTCCCTAAAAAGTTTGCATCCTGAAATAGAGTTCGAATTTGGGGTCCATTAATAATTCCCTCTTTTAATTTTGCATCACTTATTGCAGGAAACTTTTCTCTCAAGTACTGGAAGCAATCGCCATCTTTGTCCAGAGCTTTGACAAACTGCTTTATGAGACCTAGTTTGATGTGAAGTGGAGGTAGCAGATATTTTGAAGGCTGAATCAATGGTGTTCGGATAACATTATGCGTCCCTGGTTCGAATTTTTTTCTTGTTGGCCATTCTTTCTTCACATAGTGATTTCCTCTATCCCTGCTATCCCACAAACATAGATAGCAGGGATATTTTGTGAATCCCGATTGTTGACCTAAAAGAAGCGTTGCGATTTTCAGATCCCCACAAATTCGCCATTGATGCTCTGAATACTTTATTTTATTCAATACTATTTGTAAGTTATCGTAGGTCTCTTTGAGTTTAGTTGAATGCGCAATCGGAATCGGCGCTAATTCGTTTCCAATATGAAGCAAAACCGCTTTTAAACTTCTAGATGATAAATCTATAAAGAGTCTCCACTCGTCATCTTTATAGATATTAGGTTTTAATTCATCAATCAAGCCTTTGTAACACCATAAAATATTGGGTAAACTTACTTAATTATTAAATTCAAATATTCCCGCTTTATATCCAACCGTTAATATCAACTGTAGTTTTTTGCATTTTCATGCAAAAAACTTCAGTGTGACCCTCTCCGCGCCTATCGCGTTTATTTCAGTTCAGTTGTGTGCCGCCAGTCAAAAGGTCTAAATTCTATGTTCGATTTAAATTGCGCCTAAATGGTTTTTAATATTTTACCAGTGTATTTTTAGGTATGTACTTTTTAATAATTTTATATAATTTTCTATCATATTTGCCTGAATTGCAAATACTAATGCCTCTTTTTTGTAATTTTTAGATTGAATGAATTTTGAATATACCGTACATAAATTACCAATCTTATCTGTTTTACTATATAATCCTGATCCACGCAACCCCGAGTGCCCCGTTATTTTGACCTGTTACACCTTTAACATTGCAACAGTACACTATCGAATTTTCATCGTCTTTTGCAAAAAATTTCCTGAACTCCTGTTCTCTGGTTCGATAAAAGGAAGACGATACTCCTTTAGCCAATAAATTTTTATTTTTCAGTCTTGATGCTAGTAATTCAGCCCCATCTTTAGGTAACCCTAAATCTCGTACAAGGTCATTGAGTTCTGCTCGGTCGAATGTTTCAGGGTCCTTTGTTTTCTTTTGTTGCATGTAATCTTCATCTTCAGCATTTTCATCCTCGAAATTTTCATCTTCAGAGATTTCTTCTTGAACTCCTTCTTCCATTTGCACCTCTTCATTTTCTATTTCCATCTCTTCGGGAGCCTCGATTTCATTTATGACTACTATTTTCTGTGGTTTAACAGCTGATGAAACGTTGGCGTAGTGTATTTTACTTTTATTAGTCGAGGAAAAACCAGCAACTTCAGACATACAAAAGTAACAGTTTTGTGAACTTGTTGGTGAGGTCCAGATCATGGGGACTGTAAATTTCAAGTTTTCTCTTTTTTTGGACTTCTCCCATCGAGTCAACATGAGATTACACCGACCACAAACAAAGTGTGGGACCCAGGCGGAATCCAAGTTCGTAATTTGAATACGAAAACATTCCTCATAATTTTTTTTTAATCTTTCAGATAACGGTCTACGCTTTTTTGCCGGTTCAAACTCCCCACAAACGTAACAAAATAAATCTGGGCTTTTATTACATAAATGAGAGTTACTTCTTGTAATAGTATACTCTCCAGTAGCCAAGTCCCCCACTACCGAAGAGCTGCAGTCGCTTGATGACGACGCCTGCGGGCCTGCTTTCTCACCCTGACCAGACGCCGATACTGGGTTTCCGGATCCCTGCATCGTAAAGTACTTATCACTTGTACCTGCCATGACGGCATACAAGCCGTTAACCTAGGGACTCAGCCAGATGGTCCTGTTGCCCACCGTCACCACGTGGATGTGCCCTGGTCGCAGGCACAAGCGATCATGCGATCAAGCGATAAAAAAAAATCAACTGTGGAGGTCATTTGAGAACAACAAAGTTTGATACCAACAAAAAACAGTTCAAAATCTGAGAAAATATTTCCCCTCATTCAGTTCATACATCAGTTTTTAGAGATATTGCAATTTTTTGCTACTTTTAACATTTTTCAAGGTTTTTGTACAATTTCTATGATTTAGAACGGTTTATGGTCTAAATAAACTTCAGATTTGTATTCAGCGGATCGAAATACATAAGAATTATGCTTAATTTCGATTCATAAGTTTTTTTTTATGACTATTTATCCCATTTTTACTATTTTTACAATTTACTCGATATTGAAGGGTGGACGGCCCAAACTGACTTGAAATTCGGATTCAGCGGGTCAAAATACATGCCGGTAGGTAGGTCGTGTCTGATGTACAAACAACTTTTTTTTTTTTGTGTGCCGGTGTAATGAATGAGCTTGTGTTTAATTAGGTACAAGCTTCGCGCGAAAAAGGTTAACACATTAAAGCAGCTATCACGAGACATTCGGACATTATGGAGGTCTTTGCCGAAAGAATATGCAAAAAATCTCGTTCAAAGTATGCCCCGACGATGCCAGGCGATCATTGACGCAAATGGAGACTGGACAAGTTACTAAGTTATTTGCAAGAGAACAACGACCCAAAACATCGGAGCAAGTTGTGTAGCCAGTGGAAGAGGACATACGACATCACGCTGGATTGGCCGTCCCAATCGCCCGACGCAAACCTCATTGAGAATGTGTGGTCATTCATTAATGAATGAGCTTGTGTTTAATTAGGCACAAGCTTCGCGCGAAAAAGGTATACACATTAAAGCAGCTATCACGAGACATTCGAACATTATGGAGGTCTTTGCCGAAGGAATATGCAAAAAATCTCGTTCAAAGTATGCCCCGACGATGCCAGGCGATCATTGACGCAAATGGAGACTGGACAAGTTACTAAGTTATTTGCATTGATATATTATTCATTAAATGTAATTAAATGTAAACAAAAATAGTATTAATATATTCTTAAATAAAAAATGCGATACACGCTCTTACTTGAACGACTGTATATTATATTTTATAGCATAAATATACCTAAAACACACATTCGTAAGGTTTAACAACCTGCGACTAATTTATATAAGTACTTAGTTCCCCATTCTCTCCAGGTTAACGAGGAAGACGGCATGTCACATAAAGAACCATGATGCAGAAATACACACAAAAAATATAAGTCAACAAAAATTGTTGAATAAATTAACTTTTTTTGAACCTAAACCATGGTTTTGACTTGTGAGATACAAAGGCGTATGCACTATTAGGGTGGACCTTATATTTTTTTATTACCCTAAAATTTTCATTTAGGTGTACCTAACTAGAAAATTCTGAAAATATGAGAGTGATCATACTTTTCCAAGATTTCTAATTGGGCTTCTAAAATTTCTAAAATTACCCATAAATCGTAAAAAGTCGTTGAAAATTGTCTTTAATTTTGGTACAAGTAAAACATTTAAAAGGCTTCAAATCTTATTTTTTTTTTCCTTTTGCTAAATTTGAAAATGATCAAAAGATTCTAACCCGCCAAAATAAATGTGAGTAAAACGGTAAACAGACATTTTAAAATGTATCAGATCGAACTGAATTTATTTTTATTTAATGCATTCTGATATTTATTTATAATATTAAATTCGAGATTAAAATGATTTAACTTAAACGAAACGAGATAAGCGCCAAACAAGAGCTTCTAAATAAGCCACTTTGAGAAGCCCTGAAAAAGTTATAACTTAAGTGTTATAAATAAGCTTTTAATTTTGGGAACCCTGTTAACCCAAATACACAATATTGTAAAATAAAATAAAAAAAAATTGATTGGCAATCATAGGAAACATATTTAAAAAAAAAACTGTTTTGTTGGTTCAACCAGATGTTTTTTGTGTGTGTATTGTGAAAAGCGTCCACGCAACACTGTCCCGGAATAGAATTGGCACATTTGCTACTACTGAAACGGTTTAGTCGATACAACCTACCCTGTTCAAAAACACTAAACGCGATAAAAATTATAATAATAAAAATATGGCTTAAATTTAAGTGATTTAAAAAATAGTGACCTGGTGCGCTATTTTGTTTTGTAAAAATGATGCGATCTTGTGTCTCTGAGTACAATCTAAACGGTACAAGGAAACCAATGACTATCCAAAGAAAAAAATCTCTTCCAAGGAATTATTTTCGAGGGAAGAAAAAGGATGAGATCCAAAGACAAACAAGCATGTATCTTGCATCAATGACAGTGAGTTTTATTTTTTAAAAATTAGTTTTTCATCAATGACAATCAGTTTTATTTTTTTAAAACTAGTTTGTTTATGTTGTGTTAAAATTTTGCAAAGTAGGGTGGAGGGGGTAAATGTACACCGAGAGAAATATATTTTTTTAAGCAACTAACTATAGTTATACAGGTAATCCATAGATTTGGTATAAAATTAAAAGTAGAATTCATATGCCTTGCACACCCCTGTATACCTTTTACTCAAGTAAATAGTAAGTCGCGACTGGTGTCGTAAAAGCGGAACGATTGATACCGATTTCATCCGAGAGTAGGCCAGCAGGGTCCCAACCCAGCAAACATTGGTTCGTTGGCCTCCCGTTGGCCAAACATTGGGCCAATGTTGGCAAACCCACATTGGGCCTACATACTGAAGTCGCACTAAGGCCGCATACGACGGGCCAATGTTGGCAAAACTACATTGGTCCTAAATTGGTCGCCGAAGGCCAACGATTTTTTTTTCAATTTTCAAGTTGGAAATTTATTATTGGACTTAGGTTGGTCAACGTACGTTGGTTCATAAGACTGCGGCCTTAGATTGGCCAAAGTACGATTTTACGATCGAATTTATTGTTGGCTTTAAAGCGGCTCTCGGGCGGTGATTGTAGGACCAATGTAGTTTTGCTAACATTGGCCCGTCGTATGCGGCCTCAGGGCGGCTGATTTCTCCTCAGTATGTAGGTCCAATGTGGGTTTGCCAACAGGCGGCCAACGAACCAATGTTCTATTTTGAAGTGTATACAAAAAGGATGGATGATCTGTATAAGTAATATAGTACTACAGTACTATAGGATAGTAACTTTACACGAAAAATACTTGGTTTTCATAAGAAAATAGTTATGAACCCCGGAGGTAAACGACACCATGTCACAAAAACTTAATTTTTCAGGAGAGCACGTTTTCGATTTGTTTTTAACAATAAATGCATGACAATGGTTTTGTTTTCCATTGTTTTATTTCCGTTATTTATAGTGAGTGGATAAAGTGCCTTGTATCTCTATGTAAAGCGAAAAATGCACATCAAGGACCTGGTGCTAACTCTATTTCACAAAAAATGGACATGGTATCCTTTACCTCTGGTATCCAGAGTTAAATTACTAATAAAAAAAATAAACTGTATTTTAAAATGTAGATTCAACCATATTTTTATGTTCTAAAAGGTAGTTTATGAAATAAAACAAGGAATATAGTAAAAAATATAATTTATTCTAAAAAGAAACAAAACTAATAATTTAATAACCTCCATTTTACAGTACGACTGAGGTGTTTTTTGAAATTAGAAAAATGCTAAGGTTTTCGAATAGGCAAATATTTGTTGCATCACAAAAAAACAGTCTAATGTTTTTAATACAAATTATTTTACCGATTTCAGTGTGGGTGGAAATTATGCTATAAGATTATTTTTGGTTTAAAAATGTTTAAATTTAAATATTTGAAAAAAATAACTCACCTATTTAAAAATCTTTACTTTTGATGGCTCAGTTCCAATTGGTTGGTGACCTGTAAAAATCAATTTTAATTATAATATAATATTATCTAGAGATAAAATAATGCAGATATGTAATGCATTCCATAAATACAGGGTTATTCACGGAAGTGGTCTATTAAAAGGTTATGGAGAACCAATAATATTAAAAATCTGATATTTTGCACTTTGGGGTTTTTGAATATGGCCATTCGATTAAAAAAATTTCATTCTTGTGTCGCTTTCGGTTATACCGCAATTGGCACTTAACTTTAATTTTTAAACGAAACAACCTACATATTTTTTAGTTTTTAAAATTCTCATGAAATTTGCTTTATTTTGATGTGTGACACTTTATGTCTATCTCTGGTTTGGTTACCTATAGTTTCACTGATATATTATGGTTTTTCTGAACATCGTTGTTCCCTCTAGAATTTTTCTCTCAAAAAAAGGCATTCTTTTAAGGAAATTGACCTCCTATGCGTTAAAATCAAAACATTTTTTTTTATAAAATTATAGTCACTCATGACGGTCAAATGTGGTCCAAATTTTAAATCAATATATTTTATAATAACAATGTTATACAAAAATTAAGAAAATAGTGCTTCTATGACAAGGTATGAGGTTTTGGTAGCTGGGGGTTAAATCTGGGGCCCGATTAAGAATTTTTTTTTAGAAATGTGCTAAACTTGCATGTATAAACGCACAAAAAAAATTCAGTCAATTTAAAAATTTGTTGAAAAAAAACGTGCGAAATTACAGTTAATGAATAAATTAAATAAGAATTCATTTATATTAAAACGATCTTATGCTTTTTGAATTCTTTATTTCTCTGAGTGTATTTTATAGAATCGATTACGGTTTTATGAAGTAATTTCTGTCGTCATAATATAAAGTATTGAAATGTGCAGTGGTTAAAATATATCTAATCAATACTTTGCCCTGGTTACGGTTTCTCAAAACATGTCCTAAATATTTACAATTGATCTTCAAAGTAAAATGAATATTTTAATTTTTTTAATTATTTTAATAATTATAGGAGGGGGCCAAAAAAACTTGAATTTATCTAAGTGCACCTTTAACCGATTGTGCGCTGGGATATCAGATAAAATTTTTATTTTATTATAACTTACCAATTAAAAAAATTAACCCTTTCCGGACGGATGTCTCGTATATGCGACAGAACTCATTTTATGAGTTTCCTCGAATGTCGCGTATACGCGATAGGGACTCAACATGGCGAGCTGCATACTGTCCTTGATTTTCGACGTAAACTTTCTTCTTCTTCCTTCTTTATGGCCTTTATACGTAAACTTTATTGGGGTATCTCTGAGAGCCTAGTATCGCAACTGTTCAACATACGATTGTATCTTGTGTGACCTTGAGTCGTTCGTTATAAAATTAATATCGCGTATTTGCAACATAAGGCCCACAACCGCGAACGGACTATAAAATAATTCAGCCGGTACATACATGCGGCGCGAAAGAATTAACTAATTTAATTTTAATTTAATTGTTTATTATACTCCCTACAGCTCTCAAGTTAAAAGGCTATTCACTATACGATGGTTTTTAAATTTTCGAAATCCTCAAAAATTACCCTAGATCAGCATTTTTCTTTGCAAATGTTTTTTATTGAATTCTAAGTAACTTCCAAAAAATCTGTCTGTCCGATATGATTGCCCTTTGGAAGAAGACCAATCGAACGTACCTGTCAAAATGACAGTCCGTCATATTTTGCTAATTTTTACCTAGAATTATGAAATTTGGTATGGGAGCTCTCTGCAACAAGACAAATTAACCTACCTGTCAAATTAGCTGTTCAATGTCATACTTTGTTTAAGTTTTACAAATGAAATTGAGTATGGGTGCTAATACTTCGTTTTTAAACAACTTGACGTAGAAAGATGAAATTTGATGGGCTCTTTGGAACAATACTAATCAAGTTAACTTTTATAATGACAGTTTAAGGTCACACTTTGCCAAATTTTAAACGTCTCGACCTAGAAATTTTAAATTTAGAAATTGCAACAACTACAATAGGCGCAAAAATTAAAGGATATTAAAAAAAACATCCAACATTTTTAGGTGGTTTTCAAAAGGCTGTAACTTGTCGACAAATGGTCGTAGAGCAATGATTAAGCAGCAAATTGAAGCTTCAAATCTCTAGTTTTAAGATCCTAAGTTTAAATATGTTTATCATTGACCGTTTTTGAGTAATCATAAAAAAATCAACGGTAAAAAAAATTCTAAATTTATGCTTGCCTTTCAAAAGGTCCACGGTCTTCAATATTTTTTTTGTGAGTTCATCTAAAAACACTTTTAGCTTGATTTTTTTTCTTTAACTTAAGCGTCACAAAAGCTCTTTACGATGTTTTTTTGGACTTTTGGAGTTATCAACCATAAATATGTAAGTTAAAGTTAAATTTAAAGTCCAAATTTATACCTAGGCCTAGGTACTTAGTTTTTTGGAGTTGTTGTTAGAAAATTGTTGAGAAGGCTTACAGTAACTGTAGGAGATGAATATGTAATTTAGTGACAACATATTTCTAACGGAGACTTCTTTAGGTTAAGTTTTAGTCACCATGCCATCTCTCAATTTTACTGATGAGTGATTGTAAGTTTGATATTCCTGTCTTTATATTGTTACTGTATCACCAGAGTAGTATCATTAAAAAACTGAAGACGGTATACAGTATCGTTAAAAAATTTGTGGTCTTGGTGTAGATAATTATATTTGCCAAAGCAAGTAGAATCTACTGGGTAGCCTTGCTCAAGACTAAATTCTTCTGATAGACGGTTGTTAACTTTTACTTGGATACTTGGATATGTCCTTAGTTAAAAATACAATATTGTCTGGGCACTCAAGCCGTTTTAGTTTGAAGAGTAATCTCTTGTGCCACATACTATTAGATGAAAAATAACCATTAGGTAAATTTTAAAATATATCTACTTTTCCAGTTGCAGGGTCGTTCAGAGCATAATAATTTACTTCCTCAACCTTCTCTCCTTTAGTAAAATTAGAGTGGAGTTATTGTAATAATATATCATAAACAATTTCTGAAGAAATAAACATTGGACTATTAATAAAAAGCGTTAAAATATGTACGTCTGCTATAAAGATTACTTCTACCCTTTTAGTAGTAACTAATTCCATATTAAACGCGATGTACATAATAAGCGATTTGAAACGCTCAGTAATTTTGTAAAACTCTCAGGCCAAGATTTTAGATTCGAAAAAATTGAGTTTTCATTGATTTTTGGCCAGAATTGTGGCAGTTATAACTATTATTATACCCTAAAAAAATATATTTTTTGTTCAAAATTAAAACATTTTATATACAAATCTAAACAAATTTTAAAATTGTCCGTTCGTCTGTCCGTATGTCACGTTTTCTTGTCTTTACGATAAGTCAAGAAATAATAATCATATCGATTTCAAAAAGGAAAATCTTGGTAAGGACACAAAGCCCATTAAAATTAAAAAGAATTTAAAATAATTATGGGATGCTAAACATTTAAAAAAATTGAAAATAGTGAAAAAATAATAAATTATTTGGGGCTAACAATCGAAATAAATAGAAGAAAAGTGCGATAAACGTTTTTTTTTCAAGAAAAAAATACTTTTATTTAAAGGATCATTTGTACCTCAATTTGTACCAAATTTGAAAAAAATCCATTTAAAAATAAAAAAGGGTAAATCCATGATAACTCACGTTACAGACGCAAAAAATGACACTTTCTTTTAAATATTTTATTACATTAATATAAAAAATTATAAATATCCCAATACAATTTAATGAAGTTTTACCTAAAACTTCACCAGGAAAAGTTACTTAACTACGAGTCTGGTAGTACGAGAAGTATACTAAAGAATGCGAACCATTATACCGGGTGTCTCTCCACATCCTTGACAAGCTATATCTCCGTTATGTTATGGTTATTAGGGTGGAGGGTAGCTATCTACACGCACTTAGGCCACTTAGCTGGGCCCATTGTACTACCTCCCTTTGGTCGCAGCAAATTAGCCTCCGAGCCATCCAATTCTTTGAATATATCTAATATATCTCCGTTATTTGAAAAGATAAACATTTTTGCAAAAAATAGCATTAAATGGGAGCCAAATTTTACTGACATATCCAAAACCTGACCTTGCTTACCCTTCCCCTTGAAACCATCCCCAACTTCTGCTGTTCAAATAGCCCCCCCCCTATTTTTATCAAAGTATATGAGAGTACATTTCATTCTTAATTCAACCATGTATTCAGTGGTAAGCAAGGGGCGGTTTTTGATATGTCAATAAAATCTTTTTTTGCTTCCACTTAACGCTATTTTTTGTAAAAATTGATATATTTTCAAATAACGGAAATATAGCTTGTCAAGTACCTGGTGGGACACCCGGTATACCTTTACAGCTAGCACTTTGGCTGCCATGTGTATCTCTCCGTATACATACTGGCAGGGACCAAATCGCCACGTGTATATGTCAGTATACATAATCAAATGTTCGTATGTTTCTACGTGTATACTGGAGTAACACGTTTCACGGGTTTTTCTTGTAGGATAACATTCCATAAATGGAAAAAGTCATAGCAAACATTTTTTGATTTAAACTAAAAAAGACATTCATTTAATCGGAAACAGGTATAGGATAAAATGTTATATGGAACTCGTGAGATATTGCCCACTTAAAAATTAACCCACTCAGCGTACAGCTTGGGATAAATATCTTAGTTTACTCACTGGTACTGACATAAATAACTATTATTCTTTTTTTTAACATAAAATAAAGCTGTCACCATTTTTTTAATAATTATTAGGAAAAAAAGTTATAATTTAAAAATTAATCTTTATGTTAAAAAAGCCCTTAATTATATTTTTTTACGTCTAGACAAATGAATTATACACAGAAATTCTCTACGAAACTCTACACAACGTAGGCAGCGACGACATCAGTCAGATTTCCTTGTTTTCCTTCGCACAAGATGCCTTCAAGATGCCCAACGACCAGCACCAGCGGTTGCTCGATATTGCTGAAAATAAGGAAGCGCCTGAAATTGTGACCAACGTTGAGGTTATCGAGGCCAAAGATTTGAGGCCGAAAGACAGTAATGGGATGAGTGATCCATTCGTTACTTTATTTCTACAATCGGATACCTCTAAGAGGTATAATACATCAGTGAAGCCTACCACTTTAAATCCTGTTTGGGAAGAACATTTTGCCTTGTAAGTATACTTACTTTTATACATAGACAAAAAACATAGATGAGCTGTCATCTCAAGGTTATATACAAATTTACGAGTCCTCCATTTTGTTCGGAAGTTACGTCAGAAATCAGCCGGGAAATTTAAATTAGTGGGTAAAATGTAAATAAATAAACGACCAAACCTTACTTTTTAATGTTTTCTTATGTTATATTAAAAAAAATCAAACTTACCTAAAAAATACCCAGGTAGCAAAATAACATGCCATTCAGTAAAAGCCACGTTAATATGTGACATGTGATGTTAAGATTGTAGTCCCATTTAACAAGAATGTAGCATGGCGGGGATGTCCTAAGTCCGCCCCTAATAACATCACACAATGATATCCCGAAAATAACGTGTTTGTGACATCATAAATCCACATTTCTGCGCTGTTATATCTAATATCTTATTGATGCCGTTACTGGAACTTTAATATTTAAATAATATCCTAGGATATTAGCTTTTTCTAAATAAAACCATTAAAAACGCTATAACCCTATAAAAAAAATCGGATTTAAAATCAATCAGATTTAAAAACAATCACGGATTGAAACAGATAGATTCTAAATACGAAATTGCAGATTAATCGGAGAATATATTCCTTTAATCCGTGTCCGTGGTTTTGAGAAGCCCGGCAGAGCCCCCTATTCATTGGAAATCGTATAATGTGTATACAATTTGCTTATAATAATTTACTCTATCAACATTGTCTTATATCGATTTTTTTGCTTCGAACGTCGGTGAGAAGCAAAATAACATGACATTCACGTGAAAGCCACGTTAATATGTGACATGAGATAAATTCACAGTGTTGATAAATATTTGTTATTAAATAAGATGGTTGTCACGTCTCACGTGTTACGTTGTATGTGATGTTAAATACATGTTATTTTTCAATATTATGTGATGTTATGATTTAGTTTAAAAATACACCCAAAAGTGATGTTAATTTTTTGTAATATAACATCCCTTGATACCTGGGTATGATACTGCTGTCTGCAGGTAGCAGTCGTTTTATGTTTCTACAACTTTTTATAAAACACGTCATTGCAAAGACTTTACTAGTTCTTTGAAAAAGCACTATAAAATATACAAAAACACAGAAAGACTTTAAAAGTTCAAAAACGCTATTATATAGTCTATAATAAAATAAAATGTTCACCCTTCTAGCACAAAACACCAAACGCGTAGAAAAAATAACAGAAAAACCTCAAAAACAAACTCAATACATACTTAAATTAGGTTATGTTAACCTATTGCACGAATATGTTAGAGGTGTGTGCGAAGAATTATATTTTTATATTTAAACTACTGGTAAAAATAAATAAATATCTGTGTAGTATAACATATTGATTTAGTTTTTACATATATAACAAACTGTTGCAACAAAACAACGACAAAAAGAAACTTTTACTGACTACTGAAGTGAAATGAAAAGACACATATCTAACAAAGAAAATATTCCTAGCTAACGCAACACAGTGTTACCAACATAAAATATATATTTTTTTGCTTTATGTTGGACAATTGGAATCAAAATGGAGGACGCATTTAGTCGGGACGCAGAAGTATGCGCAGACGGTCAAAAATCAATCTATTTGTTTATTTTGTCTATGCTTTTATAAGATCTTTAATATTTTAATATTATTTTTATTTGTTATGCAGTTTTTGGAGGTTCACTCCAGATTCCCTTTCATTTCTCTGGTAGAAATTAACGTAAATACAGGTATAAAGTAACCATACTACAATATTGTAAACTTAAATTTAAATTAATATTAAATATAATTGTTTTATAGTATACTATTATTCTATAAATATACAAAAGCATTCGTGCATGTCGCCAAAAAAAAATCCGTCGTCTTTCAGCCACCAGGCTTTTATTAAAAAAGATAGTAATAATAATAATAATATTTAAGGTACCTACATGTAAATACATTATAAGAACATATGCTGCTAAAAAGAACTACGGTACTGTTTTTTTAATATTTATTTGAAAATAATATATTTTTTATAAAGTTTTAAAATATGAAGAGAAAAAAAACTAAGTTATAAATACTTTTTTTTGCCCAAACCTGGTATTCCAGAGAAATATTTACGCCTGGGTCGCACAGTGGTCAGTTTTAATAATCTGGCGTGAAAAAATTATTTTATCGTTTTAACTCTATTTTTATAAAGGTATATAGATATTAACAGTTTGAAGCATTTTTGGTAACGACATTACTTAATATTTATTTATATTTTTCTTCTTTGGAAATTCTTGAAAACTTTTTCACTTTCCATTGAATAGGGTCTGAGTAGTCCGCAAAGTCACTTGACTCACGTATAAAACCGTTTGAAATTTTAGACCCGGCACTCAGTCTTTCTTCCATACGTCGAATATGGCGCGCTAGTGATACCAGCAGCCAATACTAAAAAAAAAAGAAAACATAATTTGCTCCCACTTGCAAATTATCCTAAGATAAATCGAAATAGCTTACCCAGGTAGCAAGGGATGTTATGTTACAAGAAATTAACATCACTTTTGGGTGTATTTTTAAACTAAATCATAACATCACATAATATTGAAAAATAACATCTATTTAACATCACATTTGCAACGTAACACGTGTGACGTGACAAACATGTTATTTAATAACAAATAATTAACAACGCTGTGAATATATCGCATGTCACATATTAACGTGGCTTTCACGTGAATGTCATGTTATTTTGCTTCTCACCGACGTTCGAAGCAAAAAAATCGATATAAGATGATGTTGATAGAGTAAATTATTATAAGGAAATTGTATACACATTATACGATTTCCAATGGATAGGGGGCTCTGCCGGGCTTCTCTCTCTCTTTATTTTTGGCCTTTCCCTTCCGGATAATTATAATTAGCCAAGCCGGCTTCTCAAGACCACGGACACGGATTAAAGGAATATATTCTTCGCTTAATCTGCAATTTCGTATTTAGAATCTATCTGTTTCAATCTGTGATTGTTTCAATTACTGATTGATTTTAAATCCGATTTTTTTATAGGGTTATAGCGTTTTTAATGGTTTTAATTTAGAAAAAGCTAATATACTAGGATATTATTTAAATATTAAAGTAACAGTAACGGCATCCATAAGATATTAGATATAACAGGAATGTGGATTTATGATGTCACAAACACGTTATTTTCGGATGTCATTGTGTGATGTTATTAGGGGCGGACTTAGGACATCCCCACCATGCTACATTCTTGTTAAATGAGACTACAATCTTAACATCACATGTCAAATATTAACGTGGCTTTCACGTGAATGTCATGTTATTTTGCTACCTGGGTATATACTT
>OY294048.1:32352137-32454381 GCA_958510825.1 Brachypterus glaber
GGTATCATCATATTATTTAAAATATGAGCATATAGGGATGAAAAGTCCAAACCACTGGATGGAACATTCGAAAAATTAAAATAATATTAAAAATCCAATCCCTTTTTTAGTTTTCCAATATACTTTGATTGTTGGTTCGTATTTTCAGATTACCTGCTACTTACTAGGTAGTTTTGTATTGTTTTTTTTTTATATTAGTTAAATAGTTTCTGGTTCCTTCTAATATAAGTCTAATATTATTTGTTCATGTTCTAGTTATTTTTAATAAAACAATAATAATTTTTGGTTTATTTTAATGTTGGTTCTATATTTTTATAACTATATTAGAACTATATTATAAAGTTTTAATAGTAAATTTTAAATATTTTAATAAAATTTATAATTTTATTTACCCTGGTTTAATCATCCTCAACATCTGGTTGAAACCTCCCACCCTAGAGGGATGTTTCAACCAAATGTAACTATTTTTATTTTAATTTATAAAACTAATTAGTCTTTAAATTAAAACAACTTGTACTATATTATTTAATAGAAAACATATTAAACTATAGATTGGTATAATAAAATAAAATAAAATAAAATAAAATAAAATAAAATAAAATAATTTATTAAATATTTTATAAAACGATTAAACATTAAGAGGTCGAAACATTCCCACTCTCCCCTATTAATTTTTTAAAAATATTTTTTCTAACGTTTTTTGAATTGTTGATATCAAATTAATAATAAAGATATTGATATAGGGTTTTTACCATTGTTTAGTTAAAGAATTGCGTGAGTGCCTAACGTCGCGACGTTTCGGAACTTACAAGTCAAAATATCACTAATCTAATGTTAGGTTAAGATAGATTTATGTACTTTTCTGCCAGGGTAGTTGTGAATTCAAAAACCCGATTGAGTAATTCTTAGAAATTACTAAATCAAAGTATAGTTTAAACTTTAAATAAACTTAAATCTTTAATTATATTTATTTAAAGTAGATAATGTTTATAATGCTAACACGGGTCAGTCCATATAAAACCGTTTGTTTTAATATATTTTTTTTTAATAGTGCCTAAGCAAACCCGAGCCCCTCCTTGAGTTAACTTTCTATAAAACCCCAATATACACTTAAGTGTATATGCAAGCTTGCATTCGAAACAATTATAATATAAAATAATTATTAAGTGGGACGCTTAAAATTGTTTTTATCCAATACATACAGATAATAAGACAATTACCAGCTTTATTTTAAATAGATAAACTCAATAATAACCCCCGCGTGGCTTTTACTTTATTGAGTGGATAATTATTTATGTTACCCACTCAACTGTCACTTGTCAAATTATTTTCTTGTAAATGTCATTAAAATTTTTAATAAAAATATGAATTTCTAAGCTATTTATTGGATAAAACCTTGTATGGCACTCATGGGTAAACCGATAATGCCCTCTCGAAAATTAACCTGCTTGACTGACGCCTCGCAGGTTAATTTTCTCAGGGGCTTTTTACTTTACCCACTAGTACCATAAATAACTATTTTTTTTTAATTGGTTAATTTAAACTTGTCAACTTTGATGTTTACGTCAAATATTATTTATTTTACCAAGTCAAATCGACTTAGCTTGTCAAATTATTTTAACCTATATTATAAAAACTTAATTTACACCACTGAAAAAATTAAATTAAAGGCTTACATGTATACAGGCTTCTTGCGTCCCACTTTTTTTACATTTAAGTGAAGATGAAGAAAAATGAAAACAAAAAGATTTTAAATAAATATATTCTAAATGAAAGTTACACGTCAACAACCTTTACAAACTTTTTCTTAACTCAGTTTAAAAACAGAAATTTTGGGAGGCCCTCCAATGTATCACGTTTTCAGGTAGAATTGCAAGTCCGACTCTGATAGTATAAATAGATCTAAGGGTAAAAACATTTTTATGACCTCAATTTTTTGGCCAAATTAAATACGTTTTTTTAACCCTGGATCGGTCGCAGGTTGGTCTTTTTAACCGAATATTAAGTAAAACTACCTAGACAGCGCATAATAACTAGTAGATATGCAGGGGATATACTTTCTGGATAGCCAGTATATCCAGTGGATATCCTAGTTTGGGAGAAGATATCCCATGGATATCCAAATGTCCGCCTATATCCAGAATATCCACTGGATATCCACGTAGATATACAGTGGACATTTATTTTTTAACCTTCCTAAAGTATATCCACGGGATTTTCATTAGAGATCCATCATGCAGGAACTGGACGTTCAGTGGATATAGGGCTGTCTAATGGATATATAATGGTTTGGACTTTTATTTATTATGTGCTGTCTGGGTATGTGTATCCGTAAGATGCACATGTGCTTTTTTATGCTCTTACCTGTCTCCTTAAGCCCATCAAGACCGACTATTGATGTGTTCCATGTCAACAAACGATTCTAGGTTAAATAAATATGTCATTTAGCACTGTGTAAGAGTCGAATCACTCGATATAATCTATATAATAAAATGAGGTTTGTGTCTGTCTGTATTTCCAGAAGTTTTTTCATACTTTCAAAACAGCTGGAAATCTGAAACTTGGCATGCACATCAGGAACTTAGGTTAGCTAATTAAAAAAGTCTAAAACCCCAAACAGAAAAATTGAAAAAAATATATCATTTAAAAATTATCGAAAGCGCCACTATTGAAAACTTTACGGGCTTAATATGAGCTTTTCTGTTCAAAACATAGGCTAAACGGCTAGTATATTCTAACTAAAATTGATTTCTTTCTTAATTTTCTTTTGTAATGTCATATTGTTTTAGGCCAGTGGCGGAAACCGCATCAGACGACATGCTAATTCTAGAAGTTTGGGACTTTGATCCGGCAGAAAGTGTCAAAGAAAAATTTGGAAAATTTTTCGAAGTTAAAGGAGTTAAAGGAATGAGAAAATTACTAAAGGAAATTGCCGTTACTGCCACAACTGGTCAACACGAAAATGAACTGATAGGAAGAGCCAGAATTCCACTTAAGGTAATGTGAAAATAGTATTTTTTTTTCACTATTATAATGGTAAATATAATAATTATATGATGCAGACAAGCAGTGTATAAAAAATGAAATAACCAACTGCCCTGATAATCACAAGAAACCGAGCGAAACGTAAGCATAAATTATAGCAATAAAGGTTTTTTGCCTCAAAACAATCCAAAATTTTTGAAAATTCGTCGTATCAGAACAACAAGGTTTCAACTAACATTTTTTCAGGTTTTCACTTTTTTGCATTTTTGAATAGAGCTTTTTACTACCTTTTTGCCTGTACTTAAAATATAAAAAGATTATGCACATAGGCCATTTTATTTACAATACAACCATGTTCTATCTGCATTTTTTGAGATTTTTTTAGTACAACGAAGTTCTAACTCATAATAAAGCTTAATTTGAATTTCTTACTTCAGGTACTCTGTTAATAAAAATTAAATTAAAAAGTCACATCGATGTCACTAATGCATAAAAAAATTGGCCTGTGATTTTTACCAAAATTATGGAGGTTGATGTGGAATACTTGTGCGAAACAACTATTAATTATCAATTTTAATAATGATTAATAATAATTTATGCAAAACATTGCATTTATGTACAAATTATAATGTTTGTTTTAATAATTATTAAAACAAACAGCCAAAAAACATGTGAATTTAAGGCAAAAAAGTTTTAACTCAGTTAGAACATTGTTGTACTACTACTTTTCATAGATATTTGGGTTATCAAAGTTCCCACTGATATTTAAAATATCAACAAAATGTGTATTATAGGTACTAATTTATCCTAATATAAGCCCATCCCAGCATAATATACCATTTATGAAATTTAAGGTAAGTTTCATGATTTTAAAGTTTTGATTGATCATAACTCTAATCTATAATTTATACAGTTAAAACCTTGTTGTTCTCATACGACGAATTGTTAGAGATATATTTAAGTAACTTTTAGAGATATATTAAGTAACTTAAATTAAGTTAGTACTAAAAGTCCCCAGTAATTAGAGTTTATTGGAAATAATTTTCAAGCGGTCAATTTTTTTTTTGAAAAATAAGTTATTATGAAAGAAAAAGCCTTTAAAATTCTGTACAAAATACTAATTTGAAAGTTTTTCTAATCTACTTATTTTTTAAGATAATGTGCGAAAATTGTGCCGATATATTAATGTTAAGGTACGCATTTTTTGTTTTTTTTTTTTTGAAAATATCGACTTAACGGACAATATTTAAAAAAAGGTTATTATAAAAAATAAAGCTTGAAAAAAATTATATGGTACTTTTTCCTAGCTGAGTTGTTTACGATATAAACTTCAATGTTTGCTTAAATTAGATGTAGAATTTACGCTTTACACGATATCCAAATCCAGAAGTTCAGGATATCCGACACAATTTTTCCCATTTTCTCAAAAACCAAGCAAGTAAAAAAAGTTTATGTAAAAAGTTTTTAGAGAATTTTATAAGCTTTCTTTTTTATAATAACTATTTTTTTAGAAAAATTTACCGTTAAGAAGTTATTTTTAAAAAATAAGTATATTAAAATCAAGAAGGCGGCGCGAGCTCTCCTTCAATTGTTGGGGACTTTTAATGCGTTCATCAGGAAGGTCTCAACTATATCTTTACAATTTTTTCTAAAACTTTTGGATTTTTTTTGGGAAAAACAGTGATTTTTGTACTTTCGTGACGGACTATTAGAGTTTTTAGAAATCGTGTTTTCGTATTTTTTTTTTTTAACTTTCAGAAAACTCTACTTTTAATCTTAAAATCGTGTCACATGGCCATATGTCTCTCCCACTTTGCTGCTGATAATCATAGAGTGCGAGAGAGCGCGTGATACCTGCCTAAACGAAAAATACAACCAAACGTTTTAATAGTATATTACGCACCGAGTGCGAACCTAGTTTTTAGTGCGAACCTAGTTTTTAGTGCACTCGATGTGCACTAATATGGTTTGCGTCAAGGTGCGTATACTATTTTTCCTACGACCTAACACCTAAACATCAAAAAAACGCCAAAATTGTCTTAAAATTAGTTTGTCAATTTTAGGTTATATGATTGACTTTAACTAATTTTCTGACAGCAGGTATGTAAAATCAGCTGATCGCCACTTCCCATCCGTTGTCATAGGCAACGGATGTAAAATACGCACTAACTACTAACTAGATCGTAGGAAATAGTATATTATGCACCTAGTATGCGAACTAAGTCTTTAGTGTTCGAGACTGAAGTTTTTTTGCTGAGACGGAGTCAAGGCAAAAAATCAGTCGAGAACACTTAAGACAGTTCGCATACGTGGTGCATATACCATTTTTTCTACTACCTAAAGGTAGTAACTCCAAATATTAGCCAATTTTTTGTCGGGTCACCGGAACTAACCAGGTTACTGCAACTCGTTTTTGTGATAATCGGTTACATACGGTAAGTGAGGGGAAGCGATGACGTCACTAACCGGCAGTAACCGCGTCTAACACAGGTTCGGAGGTGAGTTAGATACGGTAAACCGTAAAAACTTAACCTATACATTGTTTATTTACACCATAATTTACAGGCCAATGGAATTTTTTTCGATTTGTATGCAAAATGTAAAAAATAAAGTAGGTAAGGTATTTCAACTAACTTCTAAGTGTTTGCTTATGTGGTTTAAAATTAAATTCTTATATAAAAAACTATTTAAACTTATCATTGTTGTTTATTACCTTCCCCATGAGCAAATAAACTTGAAGTTTAAGTGCTTTTTCATCATATCCATCATATCCATCTTATCCAAAGGAAATATAAAAAATGCATACCTTATCAGTTTTTTGGTAGAAATTAGGTTAGGTACTTGTCAAAACCTCAAGAAAATAACCAATGCATTTTTGTGAGAACTGTCGGTTATACGAATTTAGTGGTCGGGATAAAAACCGTACGGTTAACCGGTGTTTCCACAAAAAAATTGGCTAATAAATATTTACTAATGTAGTTTAAAAACCAGCACTTAATTAGGTAGTAAAAAGTCCAAATTAAATTACTCCCATTCCTATGAATGTGACATCATTTTATGGAATGCCCCTATTATATAGGCTACAGCCAACATTCATTAATACTGGCAATAAAGTAATCGGGTCATTACTCGGTCATTACGTATATTTAAAGAGTAAACAAATTCTCAACGTTTCTAGTTCTTTATCATGGTCTTTTCATTTTAATTCCGCATATATTGACATTGAATATTTATTATGTTTGCATTAACTTTAAATAAAATCAGATAAATCCAACGAACTAATAACTCTTCTCTCTAGAATTTCTTTCGTTAAAACTGGCAAAATGTCGGCAACATAAACATCCGTCTGTCTTACTCGCACATCTTTGCTCTAACAGAGATAACAATACCAGTTACTCGTAACTGTTATTGTTCAGGCCTGAATATACCTACTATTTGTTTACAAACAAACCATACTTTATTTTAACGGTATGCGTATTCTAGAGAGAAGAGTTATTAGTTCATTGGATAAATCCATTCATTCGTTCATTCTGAATAAAATATTAATACCTAGTATGAAATACTATTTACACAATAATTAAGTGAGGAACAATGACATTGTCAGTATTGACAAAGAAAATTAAACAGGCTTCATGTATACATGTACTAGCCGACAATATTTTTGAAAGGACTTTTTATGACTTAATCCTCGTGGAGGTCAAGGGTGTAGCTAAGATTTTTGTGTTGTTGGGGGGGATTAACGGACTTCGCGCCTTCGCCGTTTTTAAATTAATTACATCGCACTATGTTGCCAACGGGAAAAACGTGTACATAAATAGACAAATTAAATTAAGAAATAAGGATTAAAAACCATTTAAAATTATTCACTATACTTTTCTACATTAGAAAAACTCATTTATTTTATTAATAAAATAATAAAATAAATAAGTTTGCAAATTTGCAATAAATTTGGGGATATGCGCCAATACTATATTCATGAAAATACACAACGGTTGTTTAAAAACTTATTTCGACACCCTATTAAAAATGACGGGTCTGCGCGGGTATAAATGTTGCAGAAACCGGACATGAGCGGATGAAATTCACCGGCTCAAGTCCGGTTTGTGCACCATTTACACCAGTGCAGACTCGTCATTTTCAATAGGACATGCTTACACAAAAAACACCTAGTTACTAAAAAAACTTATATTTACGCTTAAGACTCGTATGTACAACATATGCGCGCTCTTATGCGGATCACTATGAACTCACGTGTGACTGTTTTTAGGTTTTCCTTAGGTAGAAAAATCCAAATAATACTCAAATTATTTTTTTTACTTAGTTTATTTTAAAAGACAAACAAAACATGCAGAATCGAATGAAAGTAACTCGTGATATCACTCTAACCGCATATTGCACGCAGGCGTGATATGAAAGAAAAATCAAATGTAACTTTAACGTGAAAATCACGAAGTTATCTGGGTTATTTTAATAAAAATAAACAAAATGGATTTATCAAAGCAAGTCGTCACACAGTGGGGAAAAATCTCGGGCAAAATGAATGTCTAGAAGGACTTAAAAAAAATCTAAAAATTGATAACGAGAAAAATAGTTTAAAAAATCCAAAGCTTAAGGGGGTAATTTTTAAGGGGTTAAAATTTTTAATAAAAAAATCTAAAAAAATTAAAACCAACTATAAATAATATAATACTGATAACAGAAAAAATAATTTTAAAAGTATAAATCTTAAGGGGAACAATTTTGGGATGGTTAAATATTTTAAATTTCAATAAAAAAATATAAAAAACATAAATTTTTAAATTTTGACCGAAAATTCGTAATGTACGACCCCCAAAGCCCCTATATACCGATTTTGAGTCGGCATGGTTCATAAATGCCGAAAATCGCCATATTGGCGCTGCCATTTTGAATTTTTAAATTTCAGCCAAAAATTCGTAATTTGCGTCTGCTATATTCACGCCGTCATTTTGAATTTTTAATTTTGACCAAAAATTTGTAATCTTTGACCCCAAAAACTCCCCGATACCGATTTTGGGCCGATGTGAAATCATAACTTTAAAATCTAAATTTTCACGCTTATATACGTTTTTGCCCGACCACACACATATAATATAAGCGTGTAAAAATAATAAGCAACTTAATGCGGCCAATCTTGGTATGGTTTTATAGAGTTGTAAATAAGCTATCTCAGAGTTAAAAATTCATTACCTGAATCAACATGAATCAAATTGTAGATCAAGCAAAACAAAATATTTTGATAAATTTATTAAGTTAAATAAAAGTTAATATCAAAGTAAAAATAATTTCGTTAAATAAAAAATAAAGCCAGCGATTTAATGTACATACGTTGATCTTAATAATTATAGAACCCAAAACTTAATATTACTTTTAAACATCCGTATTGTACCACTCAACGCAGCCAACAAAAACTGATTTTTTTTTTACTTGCTTATAAGCATTTTTATAGAGCTTAAAGTCGGCATATAATTATACGCCGACTTTATGCTCCATAAAAATATAAAAATGTAATATCCAAGGACTTTTCTCATTCATTTTATTAAACTTTAAACAGTTTATTTTCAGGTAGTAATACTTTAATCTGTTTATTTAAAAGTTGGTTTTGTTATTTTTGTCCTGCTAGCTTTGAAAAATTCTCCACCGTGCATCACATAAATTATGTTATAAGGTGATATTTTGCTCTTAGACGCACAATGTGCATCGCACATTGCATAATGTGTCAAATAAAAAGTGCCGTACAATTTTAAATAGTTTAATTCTTATCATACAATATTATTTTTTTTTTCAGACTGTTCCAGCATCTGGCATGACCATGTGGTACAGCTTGGATAAAAAGAATAAAGTCAACAGACAAGGAGTACTCAAAGTGCGCGTTTCGTTCAGTTCGGAGAAAAATAGTCAAGTGGCCGAACAAGAATTAAGACACATGCTGAGAATTATACTTCTACACGAATTGGAAACATCAAAGGTATGAAACCATAACTCAATAATATTAGTAGATATAACAAGACATAGTTTAAATAAATTTTTTCAACAACATTTTTGACAAAAATTGATAAAAAAAGTCATGGGGACTGCCGACAGAAGTTAAAACTTAAAACTATGAAATAACAGTGTTTTTTAGTCAATACGATAAAATGTTATTAAAATATCGACATGCATGTCGCGAACCCATAACATTTTCCCCTACCAAAAATCGCTCAACGCGCCTAAAGAAGTTTTCACTTTAAAAATTCTTAAATATATTTAAGAAATCCTCCTACCACCTCATACATGATTTATCGTTTTTATTATCTACACAGTTCTAGCTGAAAGATGGTTTTCAAATTTCCAAAATCCTTAAAAATAACCCTAGATCAAAATTATGAGAAATGTAGTTACTTGTTAGGTAGAAAAAAATACTCAAAATATTTTTTTTACTTACTTATTAAGACAAACAAAATATGCAGAACCAAACGAAAGTAATTCGTGATATCATGTTGTGACTTTAACGTGAAATTCCCAAATGTTATCTGTTACTGTACTATTAAAAATATTTCTACACTCAGAAAAATGTTTCTTAAATCAAGACTATCTTGATTTGTATATAACGAAGAGAAATATATTCTCCTTTATAAAGGAGAATATATTTCTCTTCGTAAATTTAATGCATACCATATTCTTATATAGTATTCATATTCTTATTTGAAGCAAAATTCTGCTTTAAATATGAAAGGATAAGAATATGGCATGCATTAACGGAGAATATATTCTCTGTGTTATATACAAATCACAATGGTCTTTATCTACGACACATTTTTCTGTGTGTAACTGGCACTTCGGAATGCAGCGAGCTTAGATATGTATTCGATAGATCGTACGTGTTGTTGTTGTGAAGTGGTTTTTTACTAATAAATATTTGTCTACTAATGTTATAAAGTGTAAAATTCGGTTATAGCCGAGCAGAGATTATAACTTTTATTATAACTTACTTAGTTATGTTGGCCATCCAATCTTCTATCGTATAGTTAAAGTATACCCGAGCGGAGAATATACTTAACCACCAGTTACCACTTTCATCACTTTATTAGGAAGCTGTAAGTTCTAGTGAGATAGCGCTTTGGAAACATATTAAAAAACAATATCTTCTTAACTTAAGAATAATATATTAAATAAAATTGATTGAAATTCTTCAAGAACATGAAAGATCGATTCTTACTTTTAAGTTATACTTTTATGCAAAGCCCTTAAATTCTAATTTCCATTATAAAGTAGTTTGCCATTAAATACATCTAAATTAAATTATTTTATGTTTGAAATCCCAACTATTCACCATCATTTTCAAGGCCCAATTTATTGTCCACATTTTGCTCAGTGTAAATATTAAAACTGGTACGTATAAGTCCATTAAATAAGTTTATAGAATATTTTTCAAAGTTTATTATTATTCGTCAAAATTTCTATCAGTGCTCATACTAACAATATTCTGATATTACAAGTCTCAAAATCTTTCTAAGTTTAAAAACTATTTTTAATTCAAGAATAATTCTGAAAATTATTTTTAACAGAAACTACATTTTAACTTTGTATTTTTAACAGACATAGTGACACTCTGAATAAAACTGAATCAAATCTGAATTTTTTCATTAGTTTATATATGATTTTTAAAACGATAAATAAGTCAATAGTTAAATTTATTTGAGAAGGCTTTTAGCACAAAATATTTCTGAAGACACCGACTATATTTAATAACCCCGACAAAAGAGTTTAAGCTCATATATTTGCAAGATAATTACTATTCATGACATTTGAAACGATCATTTTAATAATAAATAATATTTGTTTATACACTTATATCTGTGAGTCAACTTTTAAGTTATACCGAAAAGGGTCACCGAAAAGGGTCCGATCTAATGTAGAACAAACTGACTTTGCCGAAGCAAATCTCGTGAAGCCAGAATGTATTTGCGCTATGATTAAAGCAATATTATTTTAAAAATTTTAACACCATATAAAATATGCGGATCATGACATTGTATAGGCGTGTTTGCATTCCTCGCATTCCTTTGAGGTGCCAGTTGGAAAAAATCAGACAGTATTTATACCTTAGGAAAGGGCATAAACGGAACCAACTGATGTCCTCTATCAAATAGATACCAATTTCTTGTTCCTCAAGTTGGTTTTCCAGTTTACATACATACATACATACATTTATTTCTTCAATTTGTTGTTTAAGGTTGCTCCCTATTGGTGGTGTGGAACATTTAGCCCACACGGCCGTGCTTTACTCGACCAGCACATAGCCCAATCAGGATTAAATCCTACAGAAGTAGCCTTATGCGAATGGTCCATCTTCTCAGCAATTCATCAATCTCACGCCTTAAATTTCACAATGTTCGCGAAACTTTTGGAAAAACTCATAAAACCTTTACAAACGAATGGAGTCTGTGAAGAGGACGTAAAATTGTTTTGGGAAGCAACGAAAAAGATTCTACCATCATGTTTCAGTATTATAAGGAAAATCAGAAAGAAGAATTCGAATGAGAAGACTACTGTGAATCAGGTTACGGAAGTTTTGAAGATTTTAAATAATATTTCCTCGTTAGAACCGTATCCAGGCACGAATTTGTTTCCTTCTAATGTTTATCCATGGATAACATACAGGTATTAACCTTTAGATTTTTTTTATTTTTAACACGTAACAAAGAATAATATTATATTATTTACCAAGTGAGAGAAGTTTAACATTTTTGACCTGCGTTAAATTGCGGGATGAGCGCGCTAGCGCGAAGCCCGCAAGACGCGGTCTAAAATGTTAAATCTTCACTCACCTGGAAAATATAGTATTTTTTTCACTACCAGTACAATTAATTAGCTATTTATTTATTTATTTTACTAAAATTTAATGAAAAAGCTTATAAATTTAAAATATCATGCTGGCCGTTCGCGGCCATTAAAAAAAAACAAATGAATAACTTGACATTTCTAGTAGAAATTTTCTGGTGATCTGCTAAAATTATTAAGTTGAAAGTGTTTCCGTGTTAAGTGTGATAAAATATATAAAATTGGAAAGTGAAATGCAAAGTGATGATTCTGGTACTCCCCCAGAAATAAGGGGACAGGCGAAAACTGTAAGGGAGAATCTATTGCCTCAAAAATCAATATATGGGGGTTGTACCTCTAGTAATCTATGATCCTTACGGTAATATATGGGTTGTATAATCTATGGTTGAATATGATGGACCAACGATTTTCACTTTTGGAAGTGTTTTTTGTAAAACATGTTTTATAGGTACTAATTTAGTTAATATTTTTTAATTTATCATGCAATAAATAAAGTGAAACGTCAGATGCCAAAACAGCTGAATAAAAATTCATTATTAACCATGGTGAAATTTCATTATTTTTAGAACCTCTGACGTCATAGGTAGAGAAATAATATTTCTACCGATGAAAAGAACAGTAATAAAGATGTGCTTTTAGGCTGGTGGTGAAAAAAAGCACTTTGAAGTCGGTTTCCATAGTCACACAGCGATTAATCACTCATTAAGAAAAACATTTGCTTGCACAAATTCTAACTTCATTTGCTTTGAGACAATATTAATTTTAGAATCACTTTTGTTAATTAGAAAGTCCAAACCAATGAAGAAAAACTGTTCACAGATTCACCACTGTGACAAAAATGCATTCTAAAGCAAAACATGGTATGCAGGGATGACGCGAAGGGGTGGGGGGTAATTTGCCTATTAGGGAAAATTGAAGCGCGCTGTTGGAAAGTTCGTTCGTAGTCATCAACATTTTTCGTCATGGGGTAAAACTTTTTTGCAAGGTAAAAAGTTGAGAAATTCTTATTATTTAGTTGAGAAATTTTCGAAAAAATATTTTAAAGCTATGGCTTTCAAATTAAGTCAGCTATAACCTTTTATGTTCCCTACTAGGGAGTCCCTAGTATCTCATAAAATTATTGGCCCTAATTCCAAAGAAATTTAAATGGGTATCTTGATTTAAGATTAATTAAAACAATCAATCTTAATTTAAAGTTGACATACACTTTTAGAATAAGTCCCAAATTTAAAATATTTAAAGTTATGCATACAGCCCTTCGCGAGGTGTTCAAACTAGAATGGTAAAATAAACTGGATTTTTCTGTATTTAAAAAAATATGATTTAGTCAAAGTTTTCATGCAGAGTGCCAAAGAGTTTTGGTTTATATTTGGGAATAAAATTTCAAAAGTTGGTTGATTTTAAATTACTTTGAGTCAAAGGGCCCAAGCCCTAAATTCGTTCTATTTTTTTTCCTAAATCCTAAAATTTTATTACGGATTTAAAAAAAGGTAATTCTTTTAAGTAACTTTTTTATTTTAAGTGTTTTTCTAGTTTTATTAGTTTTTGAGATATGGCCATTACAAGTGAATTTAGGGATCCGCATACTTGGGCTATACTTCAAAAATAAATTAAAATAAAAAAAAAACGTCAAATGACTAAGTTTCTTAAAAAATACAATTTTTAAATCCGTAATAAAATTTTACCTTCCTATTTAAATCTTTGAGGGTCCGGGGCGTTCCTGTTTGGAATTATACTCCGTCCAGTTATGCAAGATAGTAAGGGACGCGGCCCGTTTTACACCACAGGGCGCACAAATAGCATAATTATGCATAAATCGGAGTGTATTAAAAATTTAACAGATGTCTGTACTGTTTTCCTGAAAAGGGCCTATCCAAAGACTCGCATAACAAGCATAGCACATAACAATGCGATACCAGAATTGGCTTGATGTGTCGTCATGTATCTTGTAATGGTTGTTATGCAAGACTCTGGATAGGCCTTAAGTTGTAATTGTAACCTAAAAATATGACGTTTTCCTTGTGTTCAATATAATTTACGTTTGTACAATATGTAGAATATGCTAATTTAGTGTGAGTGTATGAAAAATAAACCAAAAAGTACCTTTTTCAATACCATACAAAATAACATTAGGTATAACCATTTTTTTATGTAACATTCTCTTCTTTTATTAGCTTTAACGACATTCAATCATTGACAGACAAAAAATGTCACAATATTTTATGTTAAAAGGTACGAGTTTTTAACCAATGATGTAGCTTAAAAATCGCAGGAATTTTAACCTACTATCTCATAATTGGACCGACTATAGAGCCAAAATTTTTATGAGACGTGGTTGTGGCTGACGTAGTATTAAGGTCGTAGGTCTAAAATAATGTTTTCGACCCACCCTAATATTAAGGCTCGAAGTATATAAAGACAAAATAGTTTTTTCCAATTATTTTCTTTGGAAAAAAATTATATTTACGGTATTAGCATTTTTTTTCTTATTTCAGCGGAGAAGAACCTAACTGTGATATAAAATCCACTCTCGCTGATGCCGTGTCCCAGGGCGCTTCTGATTGGTTTAATCACATCCTGGAAAACAACAAACGTCAAAACGAAACGGACACTGGAAAGCTTCAGCATCTTATACAGATTATTCAACTGGTCCGATCAGACCTTCAAAAGGCCATAGAATACTATGACAAAAAATTCCAAGAGATATGCAATTTTCAATACGCCAAAACGTTGTACAACTTCTACCAGGCTAAACTATCAACGCTTATTGAACCAGACGTTGTTGAAATTTGCAAAAATTTAAAAAGACTGACTTATAAAGGTGGGTTAAGTGAGCATTTCTATTGTGATAACCTTAAGATCACTTGATCCGCTGCTGATTTTCAGTTCCCAACAAGCAAATTTGGAATTTTACGTGGTTTAGGTCGGATTATGTAACAGGTTTTATGAGATTCTACGTGGTTAAAATTTTATTTTTATGATCATCACCTAGGTGATGATCGTAGCTACGAGGACCATTCTTGTAGTCATAAAAATATTTGGCAGGGGTAAATTTTTTGAAAGCGGCTGACCAAAGGTCATTCAGCGGACACACGACTAACGATCTGTTGCCGATTAGAACTGCTGGCAGAGGATCGATAAGAGATCCGAAAACTGGATGGCAAGTGGTTTTTGGCTGACACATAGGGGTATTTGGGAATTCTGGGCGGTCAAAATTATTTTTCAACTTTTCATCTTATTATAGTAAATGGTAAAAAAGTAAAAACCCATTTTTATCTATAACGGGTGTCCCATATAAAAGGATGAACCCTTAATAACTTTTAAACCAAATTAAAAAAATCCTCGGATAGGTCGATGTTTGTTTTAAAGGGCACAGTTTTTGATGATATCTCCACCACCTCCCAATTATCCCTCCACCGCAGTGCACCGTGGGAAGGAAATATTAAATTTTCCTGTCGTGCAAATAATTTAATTTTTTAAATTAAATTTTGTTTTCTTTTTTAAGGAAATACTAGTACTTTAATAAATGGAGAACGGGACCCTCTATCGGAAGGAACTTCCCTTTTTGAACTTTATCTAGCCGTTCAAAGATTTGTCACTCTAGGAATCGGACTTTGTCCATTTGACCATGAAAGCTTCCATATTAAGAATTTTCATCAGTGGTTTCATGGTGGGGTTGCCCAATGGTTGGACATTGCTGTTTATAAAGCGCTACAAAGGATTGAAAAGGCCGTTGAATTGGATAAATTGGTCCAAGTTGATAATAACGTCAAATATAGTTCATCTGCTGTGGATACAATAACTATTTTTTATCAGGTAAATTTAAACGGAACTGCCGTTATTTTTGTTTCTTTTTCTTAAAAGATTTCTTGCAAAAAAATTGATATTTTTTTTTTCACTTTTCCATACTAGATTTCTAAAGCCTTAAAAATAATGTATAATTTCTTTGTCTCGCCCAAACAGGTAAAGGGAATGCGCTCTTAGGGAACGTTTAAGTATTACGTAACGCAAATTTTGATCATTTTGGACCCCCCCCCTGTAACGATATTTTCCTATACCATTAATATGGGCGTAACACTCCAAAATACTGCCCGTATATTCCAAGGATATACGGTATGTCCTTCGTACATCCCAGGGAAATCCCGAGGGGATATCCCGTATGTCCTGTCGGGATATCCCTGGAAATTACGGGCAGTATGTCCTCGGTAAATACCCCTTAGAATGTCCCTGGGACACACGAAGGACATTTGGGATGTACGAGGTATATCTACTCGACTTCCCGTTTAGTAACAAAAGTATATCCTGGGGAAAAAGTCCAAACACGTGTGCTATATAGGACGTTGCGAGGTTATTTAGAATATATTTTGCACGGTTATACCTTGCAACTGTTGTTGTAAACTGATCTATTTACAAACCGTGAATATTATAATTAATGTGTTGTTTATGTATTACAGGTAAAAGTTTTTTGGCAACAACTGAATTGGCCAGACCCCGAGAGTTCATATTCATTCATAGCCAAAATTATCGATGTAAGTATAGATCTGTTTACTATATTTATATATTTGTTCTGAAAATACAAGGTTATTTTTTTAAATGGTGCACCAAGGAGGACTTAATATAGGCTGTCGGGTGACCAGATTCTGGGAGTTATCAGGGTTTAATGCATTTATACAGCCTGTTCCAGAACTCGCGTACCGCTATTTGAGGGTATATTAAAAACCCTCTGGAAAATATGAAAAAAATTTAAAAAAAAATCCATCTTCAATACTAATTAAAAAGGAAGCTATTTAATCTGACCAATCCTGTTGCTGATGTTAAATTACCTAAAAATTAGTTTTTCCCTACTTATTAGTAACTATGGTTGCATTTTAATGGTTGACTCGTGCATTGTTTAAGACTTTCAACTTTAGAATCTTTTTAGGTTATTATATTTTGACAAAACCGACAGAGGCTATCAAATATTCTATTTTTATAGGGTCACTCCATCCGGCGGTGGTTTTATGATACCCGTCTTAGACGGCAGCAACAAACTGCCGCTGCAACTCCATTCATCGCGCTGAATGTAGTGTTTTTTTTATTAGAAACTCAGATCTTTTAATTGATTTACTGGCTATAAATTCTTAATACAAATTAATAAAATAAAAATACAATAACTGAATTTTATTTATTTATTACAAAGTAATGAACATAGGAAAATTTTTTATCGGTGTTCCGAAAAGAGAACATTCTAGCCAGAATGTAATTTTAAGATTGGTGCAGAGGGCAAGGAATTTTGGAAGTTTAAACGCAAACAGAAAAGTGGTTGGAGACACTTCGCGAAATGCAAAAACTGTTGATAATAAAGAAGCTGTCATTTAGACTTCGGTCTCCTAGTTCTTCTACAGTGTCTGGCATATTTCTATACACTAAATTTTTTACATGGCCCCATAAAAAGAAGTCCATTGGAGTGAGATCAGGGGATCTAGGAGGCCACCTTCTGGGACCCCCACGGCCTATCCAACTGTTTGGAAAACTGATGTCGAGTTGGCTTCTTGCCGTTTTTGAGAAATGCACTGGACAACCATCATGTTGAAACCAGATGTTATCCACATTTGCCAATCTTTGAAGTGGGATGTCATCAATAAGATTTTCCACTTCATCCCTTAAGAAGTTAGTGTAGGTTTCGCCATTCAATCTGCCAGGAAACTCATGGGGTCCAACCTAAAAATAAATATTTTAAGCATTTTATGGTGGTTTATTTCTCAAAATAACTTACTATAGCATCTCCCATTATTCCGGCCCAAATATTCAAGGAAAACCTTCGTTGGGGATTTCCTTGCCTGAAGGCATGGGGATTTTCCTGTCCCCAAACATGAGAATTCCTTGAATTAAAAAAAACATCTCTTTGAAACCCAGACTCATCCGTAAAAAGAATGCTTTTTACAAAGTTTTCATTTTCTTGATGTTTCTGCAACAGCCATGTGCAAAATTCGACTCGTAAAGGATAGTCCTCCGGTGTCAAGCATTGTACTCGAGTGTAATGAAAGGGATGCATTTTTTCATCTTTTAGAATTCGTTGAACAGAGGTCAAGATTTCTAACCACGATACTAAGGCTTGTTTCAGGTTCTTCTTCAAAAGCCTGAATGACAGCTTCTTCATTATCAACAGTTCTTGCAGTTCGCGGAGCGCCTCCAATCTCTTTTTTGTTTGGAGTTAAATTTCCAGAATTTCTTGCCCTTCGCACCAATCTTAAAATAACATTTCTGCTAGGATGTTCTCTATTGGGAAAACGAATAGAATATTCTACAGATGTAGCTGAAGCACTCCGGCCACACTCGCCATATAAAATTAGCATTTCGCAATACTCTTCTGAAGTAAACATCATGAAAGTTTTAATATTTTTTTATGACATTAATAAATATTTATGTCACATTAATCACCATGTCAACCTACAGAATATGTACCTGCAATAATTAAATTTGCTTCCATAGCTACAAATTCAACCTTTAATGGTAATTTATAATCAGCAACAGTATTGGTCCACTTAAAGCGTTCTTATTTTTGAATTGAACGAAGATGGATTTTTTTTGAAATTTTTTTCATATTTTCCAGAGGGTTTTTAATATACCCTCAAATTTCGGTACGCGAGTTCTGGAACAGGCTGTATGTTTTAAAAATCAGGATTTTTTTCAAAACCTGGATGCATACAATATTTTATTCAACACTTATTTTTACCTAAAAATATATTTTTGGTCGATTTTCAAAATCGAAGTTCAAAACGAATCTACTTAAGATACCAGCGTACGCTTTGTAATTTAGCTTATTGTATTGGATTGGATTCGCGCCTATGCAAAAAGAAGGTTATTTTTACAGTGACTACACCGTGAAAACCTATTCAAACTATACTTTTGAGGTAAATTTGTACCTATAGGTTATATATTATAGGTATATACAGGGTGTAACAGAATCGCATGTAGATAGGATTCATTTCCGGACCAACCTTTATAGGAACTTTTTTTCATATTTTTTAATGTAGAATCATTCCTTAAAATATCTACATGCTACTCTGTTACACCCTGTATATAGCTGTCCATAATAATTATTATAATTGTATATAATAATCCATAATTTCAGGACATCTGTCGATGTTGCGTCTTTTACGCGGACAAAATGTCCGAACGTGTCGAAGGAATGGGCGACAGCCAAGACATATACGAGAAAAAGTTCGAGGTCACCAACGAGTGGTGTTTGGCCATCAACAACATAGACTACGTGCGGGAAACTCTTGAACCATTCACTCAGGATCTAGGAATGGCCGAGGTCATCCAGAAAATATCTGAAATCAAGAGTCAGCTGGAAGCAGACAGGTGTCAGCATACCTTGAATAATGTGATCGCTAATTCCATTGATACTGTTAGGAATAAAATTATCGAACTGTTAGAAACTGTGGTAAACAAGGTAAGAGTTACTTGAGTTACTTTTAGTTTTTAAAGAAAGATGGCAAGCACGCTTGGTTTATCAATTCTTTTTTATTTAGCTCTCTTGTTTGTCAAAACTCAAAATGCTAAAACCTCGCCAACCTACAACGACTCGAAATAATCTTTCCCCAAAGTCCCTAGAATAATATAAATTCTAGAATGACCCGGGAAAAAAAGGTTTATATATTTGAGATATGATCGGATCTCTGTATATCCAAATTTCATTTCCAAGAGCATATATGATTGGATCTCTTGATATATTCTTGGACACGAAATTTGGATATACAGAGATCCGAACATATCTCAAATATATAAACCTATTTTTCCCGGGGAGATATCTCAAAATATATATTTTTTATATTATTGACTGAATTATTCCACAGAAAATCCCATTTATATTAATTTTGTATATAAAGAAGATAAAACATTCTTGATAATGAAAATATTTGGTAATTAAGGTTAAGACTAATCAATCATATTGGTACCATTGGATATAGCGGGGAAATGTGTATGAATTTTGACAAAATATATTACATAAGTTTGGTTTGATTTCTTAGAATACGGTGGCAAAAACATGCCGATCAGATGATTATTTGTCAAGATTTGCAACTTAAATTTCAAATTGTACTCTAGGTAAATAAATTCCCCAAAATGTGATTTTAGTGGAATTTAGTAATTTTGAATGTTTGACACCGTAAAAAACGTAGGAGTGGGGAGAAACGGGCCCACCTCCCTTCTTTACACCATGACTTTCGGCGACATAACTGTATTTTAATTAACTAAAGTTATACATATTTCAATTGTATTGTGTAATTTTTTAGATGTCTCCATCAATGAAAAGGCTGTTAATAGAAGGTGCCGAGTTATGCAACCAGGATAGTAATAGTGTCGATAGACTAATGATGTATGTTGATAACAACCTGAGTACTTTACATCGGGAACTAAATGAGGAGAATTTTACCAGGACTTTGGAAATTGTTTGGGATATGTTGGGCACCACTTTAGAAGAAATTATACAGGCCAATTTAGATGTAAGTAAGGTGACAGCTACAGATCGGAGTTTGGTATTCATTTAGCAAGAGCTCGCAAAATTACCAATTAAAATTTATATATTACAAGCCGTGAAGACCGTTCTTCGAACGGGTTAGTTAAAAACTTAAATTAGTTCTCTTTGCTAACCTTGTTTAATAATTTCCCCGCAATCAAGGGGATAAGGGAGTATTTTTTATTTTAATTTTCGATATCAATAATAAAAGAACATTTCTGCCAAATGTCGAGATTGTAAAGTAAGAGATACGCAAACTTTTTTTAAAATGTCTAATCTTTAAATTATTCGCCCCTTAAAACCAATACTTCACAGTTTTTACACCCTTAGGGATCGAATATCGAAAAATCCTGAAACATGTATCTTTTTGATTTAGATAAACAATATTTTTTCCAAATATGAAGATATAACACAATAGGCCTGCAGGTGGCCGCAGGGTTTGAGGTACGAATCCTCATCTTGTTTTGTCTCTTCATCAAATATGAAGATTCTAGATTAAGAGGTCTCTGAGATACGCACACTTTTTAAACAACCATTCGACCCCCGTTTCATCCCTTAGGGGTCGAATATCGAAATTCCTGAAACACGTATCTTTTCGATAAACAATATTTTTGCCAAATATGAAGATTCTAGATTTAGAGATCTCTGAGATACGCACACTTTTTAAAAAACTTTTCATACTCCGTTTCACCCCTTAGGGGTCGAATATCGAAAATTTCTAAAACACATGTCTTTTCGATTTAGATAAAGAGCATTTTTGCCAAATATGAAGATTCTACATTAAGAGGTCTCTGAGATAAGGACACTTTTTAAAAAACCTTTCAACCCCCGTTTCACCCCTTTAGTGGTCGAATATCAAAAATTCCAGAAATACGTATCTTTTCAATTTCGATAAAGAAATTTTTTGCCAAATATGAAGATTTTAAATTAAGAGGTCTCTGAGATACGCACACTTTACAAAAACCTTTCAACCCCCGTTTCACCCCTTAGGGGCCAAATATCGAAAATTCCTGAAATATTAATCTTATCGATTTTGATAAAGAACATTTTTGCCAAATATGAAGATTTTAGATTAAGAGGTCTCTGAGATACGCACACTTTTCAAAAAAGTTAATGATAATTTAACACTTTCGACTTAAATATGACGATTTTACCACCTTAGTTTAAGGGTCAAATATCGAAAAATCCTGAAATACGTATCTTTTCGATTTCGATAAAGAACATTTTTGCCAAATATGAAGATTCTAGATAAAGAGATCTTTGAGATACGCGCACTTTTCAAAAAAGGGTAATATTTACATAATTTACCACTTTCGACTTAAATATGAAGATTTATATATAAGAGGTCTCTAAGATACGCACACTTTATAAAAACCTTTCAACCCCCGTTTCACCCCTTGGGGGTCAAATATCGAAAATTCCTGAAATATTAATCTTTTCGATTTCGATAAAGAACATTTTTGCCAAATATGAAGATTCTAGATTAAGAGGTCTCTGAGATACGCACACTTTAAAAAAATTTTCAACCCTCGTTTCACCCCCTTAAGGGTTGAATTTCGAAAAATAATTTCTTAGTGGCTGCTTACATGATAAAAGGAACAAACTCTCCAAATTTGAAGTTTCTAGGTCCAGGGGTTTGGGCTGGGTGTTGTCTCCTTATAAGTCACTATAATTTGGATTTTATATAATAGATTATCAAAATGAATACCTCATACATTGGCAGGTACTCTAAATGATTTTTTAGTAACCGGACCATCACTTGGTTTCTTTTCTGGGTTACGCCTTAAGCTATTCGACATAGCAGATACGCCATTGTGTAATAAACATGATGGTCTGGTTTTTAAAACATTGTTTTACTTTAAAAATTTAGGAATAAACACATAAGATAACTAGTTTTGATTACGACTTAAAAATGTTAAATTTAGATTTTTTAATATTACAGAAAAAAAAGTTACAAATATTGTTGTCAAAATGTTCAGAAATGGACACTCGCCCCCTTAAAATTAAGGTACCGATTTGTCGTTATTTGTTTGGTTTAGTGTTTAACCCATAACATAAAATTACTTGTCAACAGCGTAGAATTTAATGTTTGGACTAGTGTTAATTCATAAATAGTTGTTGCTTTAGTTGGTTTTCTTGTGTTTTGGAGGTTGGCCGGTAACTTTCAAAATCCACGAAAGGAAAAACAACTAAACATTACATGTAAGATTACTTTATTGTAAAGTTATTTTGATTACATGTCAGCAGCGTAGATTTTAATACCATGATTAGTTACTGCCAAGATGACTTTACATTGTAAAGTTTATAATGTACAGTCCTCTTGTTTGTTGTTTTAGTTGGTTTTCTTGTGTTTAGGATAAAACAGAAACCAACAGTGGTCTGTGGGTAGAAACTTCCAAAAACGTAACCGGGTAACCACACAAAAAAACAACTAACTAAGCAAAAACTAATTAAGTGACCTTATAGGCCTAGTTTAGAGAGTGTTCAGTAGATACCCTTTATGTATGCATGAAACATCTCTTGCAATATTCTGTTAATACTAAATTATTTTTTCTTTTTAGAAAAGAAGACCACCGTCGTTTTTTGCAAACCTACATCAGACTTTAAATTTAATGTTGGGATCATTTAAAAATCCTTCAGACTGCGCTACAAACTGTGATTTATTATCTAGAACTGAAAGAATACTGAAAATTAATGGTTTAGAAACAAACGACTTAATTCACGAGGTAAGTAAATTGATTATCTTGCGCGCAAATTGTATTTCGCTTTACCATAATTGACTAAAACTTCTAATTCAAGACACTGTTAGAAATTCCCTTATAGCGTTAAGGATCACTATACAAAAATGAGTTACAAAACACTTGAGTACAGTTGAATCCGAAAAAAAAAACAAGATTGAAAATTTAGTTGCGTAAATTCAATAATTACAATACAAACAAAGCCGTTGTCATGTTGACAATATTTGTCAAAATTATAAAGAACTTTCACTTTCGGGTTTAGACCGTGTTAATGGATTTGGAAAGTGAAAATCCATTAACACGGTCTAAACCCGAAAGTGAAAGTTCTTTATATCTTAATGGCCGTGAAAGCTTAAAATCTAAAATTTGTCAAAATTACTTATAAAAATTATAAGGTAATTAGAAATGCGTTAAGAAATGTTAAGAAATCTCAAACTATTAGTATATTGGAAGCAGGATGTAAGGAAGTGATTGTGGCTAGTGATCTCTATAGATACCTTTAATTGTGGCAAGGTGTTTCGGAGAGTTGTGTTAAGATCATAGAAAAAAGAATAATGGTTAAGAATGAAGAAAAAATAGATGAAAGGGCGTGCAGACTCGGAAAGAAAGAAGATATCAAATGAAATACAGGATGAAAATTTACTTAATTATTTGAGAGAATACCATTTACAAGAAGCGGTGCATGCTATAAACAATACAAATTTTCCTGGGTCAAAAACCATCGCCCGTCGCCGCATCGATAGTTCCAAGATTAAAAAAGCGAAAAAAAACCTCCGGAAAAGCTTTTTTTAAACGAAAATCATAATTTTCATAAATTATATGTTTGGTTAGTAGAGTTCAAATTTTTATTTTTTCATAAGATTTACTAAATATTGTATTTTAATTTTTGATTTGATTAAATATCCTAAATGTTTTTTCAGTTTATTATTTATTATTATTATTTTTTTAATATTCGACATTATTCGAATGCATTTTCTGTAATAAACTTCAAAAAAACTGACATTTAATTGTCAAATTAATCTAACCTATTTCTTAAAATCTTACTTAAACTATAAAATAATTAGTAAAATTGACATTTTAGCATATTTAAATCTTGCCTTTTTTGTGGGTCCAACTGTACTTATTAAACTATTTCCAAATTGCTATATTTTTTTAATTTGGCGCTGAATACGTTACAAGCGCCGATTTACACTTAAGCATTTGGGTTGTTTATATCAATGATTCTGTATAAACCAAACCAATAAATAGGTACTTCTCATTTCAAAAAAGTGTTTCAATTTTTTATGAGAATTTGTGTTAATTCGTAGGTTTTTATAACAAAAAGCATGATTAGATCAATTATTGTGTTCAATAACAATGAAAATGTTAAAACAATTTTAGGCCTACTTGATGATTTCTCCTGTCTTAGATTTTTTGACCCTTAATAACTAAAGCTGTGGAAACACCTGTATACGTAGCAGTTTTTAATGCACAACCGTTAACGCCCATTGAGGGACCCCAAATACGGAAATTTCAATATAATATTGTCTTACACTCACAAAATAATTTCTTTCCATAAACTGAAAAGTTATGTCACTCGATACCTAAAAACACTTTATTTTACACAGTATTTCGTATTTATAATTTGTAAACAAACTCGCCTTATCTTTCCACGATGTTTTGATGTGAATTCACATAAAAAACGTTGACATGTTTATAATAATAATATTAAAGCGATTTTATAAGCAAATTTGGTTTCCACAGGATTAATTTTTAGCGAAAGGTTTATTAATTCTCCCTGTTTTAAAACAAGGAGAATTAATAAACCTTTTGCTAAAAAGACCTGTGTGTAAAAATTATTCCTGTAGAAATGAAAGGACATGGCACAATTTATAGGGAATTTTGGCCCTCGGTGAAATTCGCTAAATTTTTTATATGTTTTAGTTTATACTTTTTTAAAAGGAATTAGGAACGTTTCAAGCACTTTGTATGTACAGTTTTTTTTCTATAAGGAAAATAAAAAAATATTTTTGCCCTACACTCCTCATAAAAATATTTTTCTAGTAGGCATTGTTTCGTTTGACTTGTCAGTGAAGGATATTCTGACGTATTTTTGAAGTTTTTTAGACTAAATTGTCAGTTTTATTGGGAAAAAGTAATGAAATACATATTGAAATTGGACAGAATAATTAAATAAGATGAAGAAAAGTGCAACAGAAATACTTCTTAAGGACTAAATTAGTGAAATACGTGAAATAAGTTATTTGCTAACCTGGTAAAAAGTACTAAAACGTATATAAAATTGAACTAAAGAATGAAATAAGAAGAAAAGCAGAATAGAAATACGTTTTAAGGGAATCGTTTGTAAAATAATAAGCGATTTTAATGCCGAAAGTGTATCCCTTATTTTTTGTACGGCAAAAAAAAACAATTATTTCCAAAATTCTACATATATGTCTATATTTCTTCTATAGAAGAAATTGAATATGTGTTTTTGTAATATAATGTACTGGAACCCATGTTAAAACTCCAGAACTTAATAAAATAATAAAATAAGAAGTAAAACAGAACAGAAAAACTAAGTTGAAAGTGAAATACTGTGTTTCTGCATAGAATAAATTATCCAATATAACTATCATACCGAGGGCTTCATAACAGGGCTGTATCAACCGTGTTAACATGTAGCAGATATGCCCCTTTGCTATGAAACCCTCGATATAATTTAAAATATGAACACTAAAAAAAAGGATCCATGAATCAAGAAAATGCATCTTTCGATTATATTTTAAGCCAAATTCTCTTATTTTTGGACTAGCATTTCTTATGAACCTAATAACTGGCGCGGGTCTTTGAATGGAAATCCGCGCTCTTCATTTAAGATGTTAGCCTTAAAATAAGAGAATATGGTGTTGTACTTATCAAAAGACATGTGTCCTTGATTCAATTCTTTTTCACAGTATTACATTAGGACATTTTTATAAAAAAATAAATAAAATGTTTTCATTTCCTCCCATTCGGGGCATCTGCTGTTGACCACCTTGACGGTTGCATACAAATTTACTTGAAAAAAGGCTCTAAAAGCCATGCTAAATTAATTTTATATTACTAATAATATATAAAAAAATTGACAGACATCAGTTTGACTTATACCAATCAAGCTTTTTTCTTAATCATTAAGCTAATTAAACTTATTTTTATGAGGAGTTTCGGGCAAAAATATTTTTTTATTTTCGTTATAGAAAAAAAACTGTACATACAAAGTGCTTGAAACGTTCCTAATTCCTTTTTAAAAAGCATAAACTAAAACATATAAAAAATTTAGCGAATTTCACCGAGGGCCAAAATTCCCTATAAATTGTGCCATGTCCTTTGCTTATAAAATCCCTTTTATGTATATTATTATTTTATATTCTCGTTAATAGCACATTTCAACGTTTTTACGGTTGTGTAAACTGGACATTGCGAATTGGCTTACGACTCACGCACATCTTGTGTTTTCATAGTAACTTAAAGATTGTTTACAAGCTAAAAGGTTTTTAAAAAATATACCTTTAATGGAAATACTATATTCACCTATTATATTATAATAGTATAATACTACTACCCTGATAACACACTTCCTAAGAAGGTTTCTTAATCGTTCCCTTGAAAAGGTTCTTAGCATAATGCTGTAAACATGCTAAGCATGTTCTTAAAAGGTGCACTGCTTTAGTAGCACAAGTGCTTCTACTCTAAACATTCTTAGCATGATTAGAGTATTTTGCTAAGAATATTCCCAATACATATTCTTAAAATATTCTAATGGGAATATTTTTAGAATAATGATATAGTGCACATGCTAAGCATGATTAGAGTATTTTGCTAAGAATATGCTCAAATACATATTCTTAAAATATTCTAATGGGAATGTTTTTAGAATAGTAATATGGCGTTACATTATTTTAATTTTATTAGGTTAGAATTACAAATATTCTTAAAATTGTAGTTATAACATAAGTTTTACCGTAGTAGTAGTAGAAATGGATGTACATGACATAAAGTCATTATTATAGTTTTAGACAAAAAATTAAAATTATTATTTTTTGAAATGATAATTATTTACTATTTTTTTCTCTAAACATTGGATTTTTGTGTGGCGCATGATTTTAATGTTTGGTACAAAGTTTACTTTCACAGTAAAACTGCATATCCCATATGAATCTTACCTGCTGGATGCTATATCTAAATTTTTATATACTTTAATTATTAGGTTTATCACAAAGATGTAAAAATTTTCGCAATGTCCAAATTTATGATATCACTCCATAAAAAGGATAGAGTATTATAAAATAAAATTGAAAGAAAGAGAAAAACTACATTAATGCAGAATTCTGAAACGCCTACCTACTTTGTTTGCGCATGCGCAATATTCAATATTATTACTTAAATGCATCAAATTAGAATATTTTTAGAAGCATGCTAAGAATATTCTTAAAAGTACATGTACCTACTTCTAAGAACATTCTTAACATGCTTCTTAAAACATTCTTATTTGATACAGAAGCTTATAAGAAGCTTCTTAGGGACTCCCAGCACGATTAAAACGGTATCCTTTGCATTTCTTTAATCGTTCTTAGAATATCCTGAGCAAAATAGACATGCTTCTAAGAAGCATGCTGTTCTTCCGGCTATTTATTTTAAGAATATTCTTAGAAGGTTTTGGTGCTATCAGGGTACTATTTTAATTTTCAGGTACATCTAGACTTAGCAAACGAATTCAGCACGTTGAAAGATTCTACATACGGAGAAATAAGTGTTCGAGTAAAATTCGAAGGTCAAGCGATAAAAGTAGAAGTCATGAACGCTAGGAACCTTATTGCAATGGATTCCAACGGAGCATGCGATTCCTTCGTCAGGATACACTGTTTGCCGGAACACAAGTTTAGCGGAGTGGAAAAACCAAAGACAAAATGCCACAACAAGACGCAATTTCCGCTTTATGACGAAACTTTCGTGATGTAAGTACAATTTTCATGCGTGTAAAATAGAAATGGTAAAAATTACTTTAATAGCAAAGGACCTGTAAACTTTAGACTTTTACAAGTTTCTGAAAAGCTTTTAAACCATGAGATCACGAGAACGCTTTGACCTACAGTATTGTGCAAAAATAAAAATTTAAGTAAATATTTTACTATTAATGTTTATTGTACAGTGCGGTCCAAAAGTCACCCCCCCCTCTTAACTTTTGAACGAGTTTAGATATCGACTTCAAATTTAGAACTCTTAAATAAGACAACTTAAACTATCTTTAAGCATATATTTTATACTTTTAGCTCCTAAAATGTGGGCAGGGGGCATGGGGCGACATTTTTTTAAATGGAAAGATGGGTCGTGTGATACATCATTTTAAAACTTATAAAATTCTCCAATTAACTGTATATTTTTTATTTTTTTTAAACATTTTTTTTTTGGGTTTAAAATAGGGTTGAAAATGGGTATTTTTGTCAAAATTTCTCTAAAAAATCCAAACAATTTTTTAAAAATGCCTAATTTCATAATGAAAAAAAGTAAATTATACTTTTCAACTAATTTTAGTTGACAAAAATAAAAATTAATAAAAAAAACTTAAAAATTTATTTTTTTAGCACAAAAACTGAAAAATCAAAACCTTAAAAAACATGTTTAAAAAATTTAAAAATGTATGGTTATATAGAAAATTTTAAAGGCTTTAAAATAATGTATCACACAACCCCCCTTTCCATTTAAAAAAATTTCCCCCATGCCCCCCTGCCCACATTTTAAGAGATAAAAGTATCAAATATATGCTTAAAGATAGTTTAAGTTGTCTTATTTAAGAGTTCTAAATTTGAAATCGATATCTCAACTCGTTCAAAAGTTAAGAGGGGGGGGGGTGACTTTTGGACCGCACTGTATATAAATTTATTTAGTACGTGTGTCTTTAATAGGTGTTTACAAAAATAATAAAATTTTAAATAAATGTTAGAATTTAAATAAAAAATTATGGTTTTTAATTTTTTTATTGTGCAAAAATATAGCACTACATATTGCTGTTTTTTATTTTATTATAAAAATAAAATGTTGTGATTAATATTTTGTGTGGCACCCCTTTTCTCTAATGACTTCAGAACATTACCTTGGCATTGGCTCAATTAGCTTATTAATATAGTCTTGATCCAACTCTTTCCAAGCCTTCCCGATTGCCGCAAAGAGAGCTTCAGCATTTCTGTAAGTTTCATATCCAATTTTGATATCCACATATCGATACCCCCAAGCAACAAAGCCGTAACTCATATATTGTCATTTTTCTCGACAGCTAAATTTCTAAAATATTTTTTTTTCTTATTTAAGGGTGGGGAAATGATTAAAGTGGAAAAGGAAGCCATGGGATATATCATTTGAAAGCTTATAACATTCTCTATTTAACTCTATAAGTAAACATTGTTTATTTATTGTTTTTTTCTGATAATATTCAAAATTAGAATTTCTTACTTTAGTGTTTTTAGGTAAACTTTTGGTTAAAATGGCCTGTGGAGAAATCTGAGTAGTACCACCATGTGTGTCTTTTTTCAAGGCGTTTACCTATGAGTATAACTCAAAATAGGTCTAACATGAGTTACATCCTTGTTGTATGGGAGTGTCGATATTGCCACAAGTTCTCTATAGTATTTTGATCTAACGATTAGGATGGCCAACGCATTATAGTAATGTTTTCATCAGATTTCTTAACAAGCTGAGTTGCATGTTTTGGATTATTGTCATATTGAACAATTGCTGTTACTGACATGACTTTATCATGTAGTGGTTAAGTTGGTTAGTAAAATATCTTTCTACATAAAAGGATCCAATGGGAGGATTAGTGTAGTCGTACTTGGCGAGTTTACTAGACAAATAGTGTGAGTTCGATTCTCACCGGCGCCGATTTGCCTTTTTCAGTTAATTCTTAATTGAAATTTGGCAAAGGCGTAAGTGAAGCGGACACTCCCTATAAATTGGTTCGAAAGTCAATTAAAGCCGGTGGTTCCCTCTACTACTAGCCCACACAAGTCCTGGACTTAGGGGATGCTTAATTAAGTAGAATAGTACGAGGTTAAACAAAATGTAATGTAATTAACCTATGATTTTGTGTAAAGCACTCATATCATGATTGGAAAAACAACCCCGAACTAAAACGTTGCCATTTGGGGCAAACATACTTTTTATTTAATATTTTCGCACTAGGTCGCCTAACATAGGCTATTTCATCCCTTATAAATAAATTGTACTTTGATTCGTCGCTAAAAACACTTTTTTCCAGTCAGTTACAGACCAGTATGCAGTACCATAATCCCCAGAAACATAAAACATCTTAGGGCATATCCACAGCCTCGCATAACACGCATAGTACATAAGAATGCGATGCCGTGATTGGCTTGATGTGCTGTATCCTGTAAGCCAATCACGGTATCGCATTCTTATGTACTATGCGTGTTATGCGAGGCTGTGGATATGCCTTTAATAATTGTAGATACTATTGACTTATGAACTTTTAAAAAAATTTTTTTGGAATGTCACATTGCCTTAGACCGTCCCTAAACTGCTCTACAACAAGTTTTCGTATGTCCTGTGACACCGTTTTAAAATAATTCAAATTAAATCAAGATTAACTTTTTAATAAATTTTAACTGATAATATAAAATAAAAATCTACTTGTTGCTATATTTATTCACAATAAAAATTGTAAAAACCATAGTTTTTTATCCCAACGTGAACTTTTTTTTACTACTATCAGGCAATATTTTCTACCTAATCGTGTCTTTAGCTCCTCGAACTCTCTAACTGAATCAACTATCTCCGCCTCATCAGTAAATTCTTTTAAAAATCGTTATGATGGTAGACATCAAACTTTTATTTTATATTAAATGTTTCAATTTTTATATTTCATATTATCTATTTATATTTGTAATAATACTTGGGCATAATAGGCATTAATGCCTCTGCCTTTTTATACTAATAATAATAATAATAATAATAATAATAATTATAATAATAATAATAATAATAATAATAATAATAATAATAATAATAATTTATTTTAAATTTTATTATTTTTGTAAACACCTATTAAAGACATACGTACTGTATAAATTTGTAAACAACAAATATTGATAGCAAAATTATAGCTTTAATTTTTTGTTTGTTGCTATCTTTTTGCACAATACTGTTTTTTTTTGACTTAGTTTTTTGATATTTTTTGTTTTTTTTTGAAAAAAAAAAATTGTTTGAACCTAGGCCTACAGGAAAAAGTATTCTTTTGTATTCAAAAAACGTAAAAAAAGCAATACAAATTTTACAACATTTTTTTGCTAACGCAAGACCGAGCTTTAGACTTTTCTGTTACAAAGTTAAATACTATAAATAATTTTTGTTTTCAGAAACATAACCAATGAACAGAAAAACATCAAAGATGGAATGATACTATTTAGTGTAAAGGATAAGGATTTATTAGGATATAATAATCAGTATATAGGAGAAGCATTTCTGCATTTTAAAGACATCCAGGAAACCAATAAGCCGTTAACTTCCCTACCTCAAGTTCATTTACAATTGGGCAGGCCTACGCACTTTTTGAGTAAGAGAAAAAATGCTAAAAATTGTGAAATAATTATTATCCTTTGACCGATTATTATCCTTACGAATGTGTGCATGTCAGGATCTGTGACTTTCGCGTTCCGCATTCAATCGACATATCGTTTTTAGCGTTGAATGGGAGGGTTTGTACTTTTTTGAGGGTGGTTGCAACCAGGCCAAATTCGTTGCAGAAAAAATCTACTATAATAGATTTTTTCTGCCAAAAATGGCAGATAGTGATACACACCGAAACTGGCACGTCCACTTCCGTTTTGGGTCGCAGTGAATGGGTTAAAGGATCCTTATATCTAGTTTTTAACTTATTTATTTTCAAATTGATAATTTTTTACCGTTTTTATTATTTGGTTAACCAATCCTTAAAGGGTACCATTTCCGACCAAGTTTTTCTTTCCGATATTCTTATCAGAGACTACAATCTCTGTTGTTATGGTGGGAATTTTCTACTTACATTCCTAAAATTCCTAAGCATACTTGTTGGGGAGGGGGAGTAGTGCTTAGCATTATGATTCATTACGAGGACCAGGGGGCTCATCCAGCGTTATGTATAAGTTAACTTGTTTTACTATTTTTAAAGAAATAAACACAGCTTTTTTAGTCTGTTAGCGTTACGTATTTGGGGGGAAGTCGCAGCGTTACAAAACGTTATATAGGGCAGCATTCCAATTGTTCTTAGTCTCTTGTATTATTAATAATCACTTATTTTCATTAATCGGAATAAATTCAGTTATGACTCATCAACGTTGAAAACGAGGTTGAAAATAAACACAGAAACATAGGCATACGGAATAATTTTGCCGAATTATGAGGGAAATTTTTATATGGGTCACTAAATCAAAACATTTGACGACTAATTTGTTACACACAACAATATTGAATATACATATTAACTGTAAATATGTAAATATATCGGTGTTTTTCGAAGAAAATAAAAATGTAAATATTTAAAACGTCGCGTCAACGATAGAATCGACGCGGCGCCTATGCGAGCACTGGAAATTCGCCGATGACTGCTTATTATACAGAGCGTTCCAAAAGTTACCCCTCCCGCTTAACTTTTGACCGAATTAAGATATATTAACATGTGTATAAGAAAACTCAAACTATCTTTTCATAGAAAGCATTTTTTTTAAATAAAAAGGGGGGTCGTGTGGTACATAATTTTACTGCGGCAATGTGGCACTGCGAGCCACCGTTACCGCGGTTTTTTTCCTGCCTTGGCTCCAGTGACTATATATACAGAGCGGTCCAAAAGTCACCCCCCCTCTTAACTTTTGAACCAGTTGAGATATCGACTTCAAATTTGGAACTCTTAAATAAGACAACTTAAACTATCTTTTAGCATATATTTAATACTTTCAGCTCTTAAAATGTGGGCAGGGGGGCATGGGGGCACATTTTTTTTAATGGAATGGGGGGTCGTGTAATACATCATTTTAAAGCTTATAAAATTCTACATTTAACTCCATATTTTTAAATTAAAAAAAAATGGGTTTAAAATGGGGTTGAAAATGCCTAATTTCATCATAAAAAAATGTTAATTATACTTTTAAACTAATTTTAGTTGACATAAAAATTTATAAAAACAAAACTTAAAAAATCGAATGTTTTAGCACAAAAAATTGAAAAATCAAAACCTTAAAAAACATTTTTAAAAAATTTAAAAATGTTAGTTTAAATAGAGAATTTTATAAGCTTTAAAATGATGTATCACATGACCCCCCTTTCTATTTAAAAAAATGTCCCCCCATGCCCGCCCTACCCACATTTTAAGAGCTGAAAATATCAAATATATGCTAAAAGATAGTTTAAGTTGTCTTATTTAAGAGTTCTAAATTTGAAGTCGATATCTCAACTCGTTCAAAAGTTAAAAGGGGGGGGGGGTGACTTTTGGACCGCTCTGTATATATAATATATATATATATGTAAAATTTTTACTTTTATTTTTTATTTTAGATTCTGATGGAATTAAGGCAATGGAACATAGACAGGGTGATAAATTAGCCAAAGATTTTTTGAGAAAATTCAGACAGCGTATGGGCTCATAAAGAAAATTAAATAATGTGATCAAAAATATTTAAGTTTATTACCAAACTAAAAAAAAAAGTTTTTAAAACAATCGCCATATAATTGCGAGCCAATAGTAAAATAAACGGAATATTATCTATTACACATCGCAATAAAGTGCAAAAAATTTAACTTTTTGTACATATTTATTTTACAAAATGTGGCGCTTTAAAATAAAATGGAATAAAATATATATGTATATTTATTAGGTTATTATAATAACCTAACGTAACGTAACGTATACGTTACTTAATGCTTTAAAAAACCTTTGATTTATTTATTGAAATTTTAAATTTAGAAACATTGTAAATGGCTATTCCTAAAAATAAGTTTATGTATTTCAAATTATGTATTTAAATATTATTATTTTAATTATACTAGATATATTATATTTTACTTAAATATTAAATATTTTTAATAGATTTTTGAATTTCTTTGTTTTAGTTTTCCTTAAAAAGTCAAAAAAGCACAGTAGCATAATATTCTTTGATTTAACCCTCAGCCACAGAAATGAATTTTTGTGACATTAATTGAAAATGTGCAGCATCGCTCCACAAGAATGGTTTCTTCATTAAGGCACCTTGATTAAGTTCAAAGACTCTTACGGCTTGGTTTACCCCGTATTTCCGAAAGAAGAAGCCGTGGGGACCTTATCTACACTTACCGTATCTTAAATTGTGACTTTTCAGTCGATTTAAATGAACTTTTTACTCGTAATTTGGACAATACCAGACGTGGTCATACATTAAAACTTTCACGTGAACTTTTTTTACCACTATCAGGCAATATTTTCTACCTAATCGTGTCTTTAGCTCCTGGAACTCTCTCAACTGAATCAACTATCCCCGCCTCATCAGTAAATTCTTTTAAAAATCGTTATGATGGTAGACATCAAACTTTTATTTTATATTAAATGTTTCAATTTTTATATTTCATATTATCTATTTATATTTGTAATAATACTTGGGCATAATGGGCATTAATGCCTCTGTCTTTTTGTACTAATAAAAATAATAATAATATACAATTGTATATTTCCTTAAGGAGTTAAATTGACTCCAGCTTATTATACTATTCACAGATCTTCCCCTCATAGAATTAGATTATTCCTGAAAATTTTAAGTCGATCGGATTATTCGTTCTTGAGTTATTGTGTCCACAAAAAAAAGACTTTAGACGGAGAGACGGACAGACGGACATTAGGGTGCTCAGTCAAAATTAAAAAATTGATTTTTTTACGGTCCCACCTTGGGCCCCACCCCCTATTATAATTTATAATAAATGTTTATTTAGGCCAATCCTGAATTTTTTTTCAGATTTAAAAAAAAATATTTAGAAGTCGCGCCCGGCGGTTTTTTGAGAGAGAAAACATGTTAAGCCTTTTTATTATTTAAATATAAAAACGTTGAAATCAGGGGATTTTAGGAAGGGACATTATTTTTGAATGTTAAAACGATTAGATTTATCTTAATTATCCGGCTTACACGGCATTTGAGCGTCAAACTAAAACGGGACCACCTCATGAATGTCCGTCCTCTTAAGTTGCAAAAGTTTTCATCAAATTCCGTTCATCCGTTCCAAAGTTATGCGGGAACAAACATAAAAAAAAGTCATTGATAACCTCCTCCTTTTTTGAAAGTCGGTTAAAAACTATGTTATTTTTATAATTAAAGCAGTATTTTTGCATTTTTTATTAATTCTTAAAAAATTGCAATAATTCTAATTGAATTATAAATACACTGCCCAGTAAAAGAGCTTTCTCATTTTTCTCCTCCGCCCGTAAAATGGATTTTTTATTATCAGACTCATTTTCAGCAACCATAAAAACCTTAATATACCAATTTTCACCTAAACTACCCTCTGCCCCTTTAGGGGTAAAGTTAGAATTTTTTTATAATCAGATTCACTTTCAACAACCTCAAAAACCCCAATATAACAATTTTCACGAAAACTACCCCCCACTCCTCAGGGGGTGGATTTAGAAAAAATTTATTATCAGATTCACTTTCAGCAACCTCAAAAACCTCAATACACCAGTTTTTACGAAAACTACCCTCAGGGGGTGAAATTAGAAAAAAAGTATTATCAGATTTATATTCGTCGACCACAAAACCCCTATATACCAATTTTGATGAAAAAATTAAAATTATATTTGGGGGTGGGGGCCCCGCGGGGGTGAAGTTAGAAAAAATTTATTATCAGATTCAATTTCATCAACCTTAAAAAACACCATACAGCAATTTTCAAATTTTCGTAAAAAAAAATGTATTTTTCCCCATTTGCGCTCCTTGCCGCACACCAATGTACACCAAAAACAATCCTGAGCGAGAACTTTTGGTAACATACCTGTATGCCAAATTTAAAGTCTCTAGCTTAAAGCGTTCTTAACTTATCGTGCCCACAAGATTTCCCGGACAGACCGATCGACCGACCGACCTACCGATCGACCGACCGATCGACAATTTTTTTTTTGTTCGAAATTGATTTATATCGTTTTACGTCATAAAACGGAAAAATACACAAACAAAATTTTTGAAAATTTTTGCACGAATACAAGGCTTTTCGAAATTTTGAAAATTTTCAAAAGGGAAAAGCAAAAATAAAAACATACTTTTATTTGCAAAGATAAAAGACCAAACCCTTTATAAATCATAAATTATGATTAATAGCTATTAATAGCTATTATAGTTATGACTACCTTTTTTCTTAAGGATAATATCTAATCTAAATAATTAACCACAAACAAAAAATACTAATTTAGTTGGAAATTAGTCAAGGCAGTATCACTGATACTGATACTGTATCAGCCCTCTAATTAGGCAGTTTTGATTGTCAGCTTTTCAGCATACTACATAATTTTATTATTTTTAAATTGTGATTTTTTGTTTGCTATACTTTTTACAATGAATTCTTCAAAGGAAGATAAAGAAAGAGGGTAAGTAAAAATTTTATTATATCGTCCCAACTAGAATTTTTGGTTGCCGCTACGTGATCATTACCTCAATTGAAACAAATTAAGTAGCGGCGACTATTAAAGAGGAACGCGGCATGTACAACTGACACATACGGTTTTCGAGCTTAGTATTATTTTACTACGGAGAATAACGGTAAGTACTAATCCTAAGGAAATCTGCAGTAAGTATACAGAAAAAGTTACCTGCCTGTCGCGTTCTTTCTATGTAACAGTTTAGCATGGATTTTATTTTTTTAATAAATAATATCTAAACTAACTATATTTATGCTTTTTGGTATTTAAAAAATGTTAATTTGTGGTATCTATATTTAAAATAGAATTTAATTGAAAGTGTAATTATTTTGTGCGTTTCAAGTGAATTTTTGAAGTAAATTATAACATCAAATATTTTTTATGATTTTTTTTAACAATATAAATTTTTGATACCTTATATTATAACAAGCCGTAAAGATATGTAGTGCTACGCATTCCATTATATACTATTCACAGTAAATGGTATATTACATTTTCCCAAATACTTAAAAAAAATAATTTTCAAAAAAAAAAAATAAAAAAAAACATTTTTTTTAAACGTTCTTTTTTTTAAAAAATAATTTTTCTTAACTTTTTTAAATTTTTAAAAAATTTTAAATGTATTTTTCAATTTTTTTATTTGTTGTTTTTTTTTATTTTTTATTTCGTTTTTGATTTTAATAAACCTAGGCCTATAAGGGAAAGTATTATTTTGTTGGCAGCAGTTTTTATATTATATGATTATTTAATTATATTTAAACAGATATATCTACTAGTAAATACTATAGTAGTACCTATACAATTGAACAATAGTAGTAACAATAGTATTAAACAATACTAGTATAATAATATATTAATATAATAATATATTAATATAATATATATTATTAATAATAAACAATAATTTTTTTTTATTTCTTTTTTTTTTATTTGTTGATTGGTGAGGATTTTATAATAATATTATTTTTGTCTTCTTATAAGAAATGTATATTTCTTTAGAAACAATAAATGTATCTATTTATCTATTAATTTTGTCTGACTGCCAGTAAAATACCCATAAATTTGCTTTATTTTGTATTTTCTTTATCCTGTTTCTCTTTTCAAACCAAAATTTCACATAGAAAGAACGCGGCAAGTAACATAATCGATGCACTTACCGCAGATTTCCTTAGGATTGGTACATACCGTTATTCTCCGTAGTAAAATAATCTTCTTCTTCTTCCTATTTTTGGCATTAGCTCATGAGGCCATATCCGACAGTTATACTTAAATTAATTTTCACTAAAAAGAACTTATATTTTATATTTTATTATTTTTTTTTATTGTATTAAGCTTTAGGTACTATTGCGTTTTACTGCGAGCCAGACGAAGTCGTAAAATAATACTAAGCTCGAAAACCGTATGTGTCAGGTGTACATGCCGCGTTCCTCTTTAAGAGGGCAGTATAGTCTTATAGCGTTCCTGTAACTATAGTTACAGGATTAATTCACTATAATTACTTACTAATTACTTAGATACCACCAAAATGGGAAAAAGTATAAGCGTAACAATTACGATCTTGCTACGTGTTTGAAACTTAGTTCGGAACGATTTCGTTACAAAACAGCTACCACGTAGCCACGTAATTGTGTGGTAGTTATTGGTTACTGCTACATGTGCATAGACATTTGTCAAAATTGTTTTGCTTTTTTTGTCGAAGGTGCGATATAAGTAATAACTTATTACACATATCATATATTTCAGTTTGGAAAGAAAACAATTAAAGGATAATAAATAGTAACGACGAAAGTTTTTCAGTGAATATCAGAATTCAGAAAATTATGTAGTTTTATTGTTTAAATAAATTATATAATTGAAAATTATTTTAAGGTTAGGAACGCAAAATCATTATCATTTGAGAATAAACCAGCCGTCTCGTATGAGCGAGAATACTTTCTTATAAAAATGTATGTCCAATTTCTAATATTTGGGGGGGGGGGGGGCGTTTGAGAGGAAGAGGATTTTTTTATCTTTCAGGTGGTTCTAAAATATTTCTTCTAATGTGATTACTGAAAAAGTTATGTCCAGAAACAATTTATAACATTTTGGGGAGAAGGGGGGTCATGGAAAAAAATGATAATTAATTTTTTTGTGTCATTTTATTTTACCTTTTAGTTATTAAGTTATGTATAGAAATATATTTTTCATTTGGGGGTAAGGGGGGGGGCGCTGTAAAAAAATTATAATAACAGTGTAGTTTTATTTAACGTTTTATGTGGTTTTTAAATTTTTCTTCTATTGTAAATAATAAAAAATTTACTACCAAACTAAGCAAACATATCTTTTTAAAAAATGGCTGTGAGCGACCTCTACATTTTTTTCAAAAATTTTGAAAAAATGCTGGGATGATATTCTTATCCCAGTGAACAAATTTAAGGGGTAAGACCTCCAAATTTTTCAATTTGAAATTTTGGTGGGTCACCCTAATGGGTATTAGCGTGGGCCTTTGCAACTTTTAGGAAAAATGTTAAAAAAATTAAAATAAGAAAACCTAATAAGAAATGCAAAAACTGTTTTATTGCAAAAAGAAATAGGTTTTACAACCAAAAATAACATTTAAAAACATCATAGGCCATATTTTAAGCCACTCTATTTTCTGCTTTGTAGTGGAAGTGAGGCATAATTTCACGTGATTTAACTCCATTTAAAATAACCCCAAAAATTGCACCAAAAAAATAAAATGTGGGCAAATAGAGAATTTTATAAGCTTTAAAATTATATATCACACGATCCCCTTTCTGTTTAAAAAATCCCCCTTGCCCCCTTTCTCCATCTTGCCCCCTAAGCATACCAAATATATACCAAAAAAATATCTGGGTTATTTTATTTGTGTTCCAAATTTCAAGATGATATCTTAAGCCTTTCAAAAGTTACAGAGGGGGAGGCGGACTTTTGACACGCTGTATAATATACATTATACATACCTTATATTATATTATATTATACATTACAAATGTGAATAAATACGATATTTTCATTAATATTAAAGGCTTTGTAGAGGGCTCTAGATGACCTTTAATCTGATTCTGCTTTTACACACACATTAGGCATATTAGAAGGCATATTTTGGAGGGTATTGCGTTTTTAAATTCCAGATTTCAATTTTTCGGCCCACCCTAATTGCCAATGTTGTGCTCAATTCTCGGATCAGTTTATAAAATCGCTTTTAAACGTAAAAGTATATCTCGTAAACGGTAAGCTGTATAATATATTATGGGACTTTTTCTGGCCGGAGTCCTTATATGTATTTTACATCGGCACTTAGTGCTACTAAGAGTGCCGATGTATTGAAATCGTCGCCGAAAAGTCAAAATCTTTGACCACGTTTTTCACATTTCTCGACGCTTTAGACCATTCTGAGTCGAAATATGTAAAAAATTTTTTTGGGGTCCGTCTGTCTGTCTGTCTGTCTGTCTGTCTGTCTGTCTGTCTGTCTGAATTTTAAATTGGCCAAAAAATGTTATAAACAACGTTATCCTAAAACGCATTGTTTTCGAGATATTGGCGTTTAAAGCAGTAAAAGGTTTTTTAGCATATCTCACATATTTATAACCCGATTTCAAAAATTATATTTTAAATAAAAGCTCTTTTTAGGCCCTATAAAAATTTTATATACAGTTTTTTGCTAGAATATAATGTTTTAAAGATACAGAATTTAAAATCAAACAAAACACCTAGTTTTAAATTTGCAAACTAGATGGCTATAGTGTACAAATTTTAAGCTTCCATTCTTTGTTTTTAAAATCAATCAAAAATTGGAATTAATAAGTTCAACTTGCATCCAAGTAAAAACATATTTTTATTATTAATTTTAATTATATATTAAGTGTACAAGAAAAGCTAAAGTTTAATATAAATATTATACAAGTTAGTTTGTGCAGTGAGGAGTAGTAGTAAAATTGTAATTATGTTATGCTACCCTGTTCTAATAGCATGTTATTAGTTTTCCCAATAGTGCCGATGTTTTGACAGGGTGCTTGCAACGTTTCATCTAGTTTACCCTTAGGTCTGCCTCTATCCAAGATAAGCTAAGAACGCTTTGAGGTAGAGACTTGAAATTTGGTATGCAGATATATTTTTTTATTATCTTCCTATTTGCAAAATTTGCGAAATCGGTTGGGAGGAAAGAGGCTATAAGGGGGTCAAATATTTGTTTTGGTCGCATTTTTTTATTATTTACAATAGAAGGAACATTTAAAAACTAAAATGTTAAATAAAACTACACAAAAAATTTCATCATTTTTTTCCAGCGGGGGGCTTTCTCTCCCCCAAAATATAAAAAAAAATATTTCTAGATATACCTTTTTTATGAGAAAGTATTCTCCCTGATTCGAGATGTCTGATTGATGTTGATTCTACCCTTAAAATTATTGAGCTGTTTTAAAAACACCATGTATAATTTTTGTTACTTAACATTTACTTAATTTTAAGAAACCAAAATTCTGATGGAAACACCTTTTTAAGAAAAGTTGGAAGATTTTTCCGTGAAGAAAAGCAACTCGCCGTAGGCCAGAAGACAGACAATAAACAAAAAACAGGCGATGCGGCTGCGGAAGTTATTGAAAATAAAACCGAAGTTTGCGATGGAAAAAAAGAGGAAAAAAAATTGACGACAATCGATAAAGATTCAGATAGTGAAAACACTTCCATTTCTTTAATATCTGAACAAGATTTATTTTTAGCTGGGTTAAATGTAAGTCATAGTTAGAAGTTAGTTAGTAGGTGTCAATTTGGGAGTTAGGTATCTCCATATCTTTAAAAGACATTTTTTTTAATAAAGTAAGCAGTACTTACTTTCTCGTGAATTCCGAGAATTTTCGGATCAATAAAAGCCTTACAAATGCCAAAAATTGCATTTTAACCAATCGGACAAGACTAACTTTGTAGAGTTTTTTTTTATTGGAATGGACCCATAAGCAATTTTTCCGGGAAAAACTAGTAATTATATGTTGTTATATTTACTGTTATCGCCATATCGTATAAAATTTGATCCATTTTGGAAAAAATCGAATTTTTCGGTTTTTGTTGATCAGTAAATTAGTAGGCAGAGTATAGAAAACAGAAAAAAACAACCTTTAATCAATCCCCTAAAAACCCAAAGTTTAAAGTTTGCTTTTGATCTGTTATACGTTTTCGTCTGTAGAAAAATCACCTTTTCGGAATGTTTATTTATAAATACACCAAAAACTGGAAAACTTTTTTTGGCCATAACAATACTTTATTTTTTCCGATATGGCTCAAAATTAAAAATATCATTTTTGGTTCTGATATAGGTATACCTATATATAGCTATATTTGCTTATATGTAAATCTGAAACTCCCCTGCTGAAAATGACGGGTCTGTGCCGGTATAAATGGTGCATAGACCGGACTTAAGCGGATGAAATTCACCCGCTCAAGTCCGGTTTATGCACCACTTATACCCGCGCAGACCCGTCATTTTCAATAGGGTCTGCAGAGTTTCAAATTTGGCTTTAAATTTCCTTTTCAGTGACGTCCATTTTGAAATACTTAAATATTTTAAAAGTAGTTAGGTATTCAACTTAGAATAACCCAAAAAGGGCTCTATCCCTGTAAAAAAAAGTCCCATCAAGTCTTACGTAAACGATCCTATGAAATCTTATGAAAATCCCATTAATAAAGTAGGAAGTTGTAGGAAATATCCCATCACGATGGGATGGAAAGTTGCAACGATAGGTTTTCATGGTTTTTGATAAATTTTGGTAGCGTCACATTGAAATAGGAATTACCATTCCTTTAAAATCATACGAAAAAACCATTCTCGGTCCCATCAAATCCTACGCAAACTATCAAAGCCCATTTAATCTTATTAAAATGCTGTTTTTAGTTCATGAACCAAACCCCAAAATTTTTAATTTTGAATAACGTTTTTATAACGTTAGAAAACTGTATAAAAGTACGTTATAAAATATGTGCAAATGTCCCGCTTTTTAACGTTAGAATCAAACGTTAGTTACAAACGTTAATCTAACGTTAGATTCTTAAGTTAGAAATACGTTATAAGTACGTTTAATATCTAACTTTGGGAGGGGGCGTGGCCAACTAGGAAATTTCTACCTGCATCATAAAATGGTAGCTGGAGACAAATTTATTCATATAAATAAATCTTAATGTATATTAGCAATCATAATATTTTTAAACATAATTTTATTACATTTATTTATAAAATAGCCATCTTCTTAGGTGGCCCTAAATATATTTCGTGTAATATGCTGTAATAGTTCGATAAATACGTTTACCTCTCAGAAAAACTTTAAAAAAGTTAATATTTATTTATACATTCAGAATCTTAAAATATTTTTTTAATTCTAGTACAGCGTTGCCAGACTTACTATAATTTTGACTTAAGGGGAATATTTTTTTAAACTTATTATAGAAATAATAAATAATTATCAAACCTAGGCACATAGCTGTCTGAAATGAGTATTTTCTACTATAGCTTACGTATTAATAATGGAAATTTAAAAAATATTTAAAGTTAGAATGAGGTTAGATAACGGTTAAAATTTAGTTGAGAAACTAACGTTAGATTTATGTATTTTATAACGTTTTTGTCAAACGTTAGTTTTTAAGGTTAGATTTATATATTTTATAACGTTTTTGTATAACGTTAGAGACTAAACAGAAAAATGTCACTAATCTAATGTTATGTTAAGTTAGATTTATGTACTTTTCTGCAGGTAAATAATATACACGCACAATTGGTTTACGAAACCATAAATAATGTCAGACGTGACATTAGCCAAGCCAAGCTTTTTTCCTATATCCAGGAGGTCTGCAAAATGTCAAGGGAGCAACAACAAGAGCTTATCATGATGGCCAAAAAGAAAGAAGTGCCTAAAATTGTAGCCAATACTAAGGTAAGACAAGATGAAACAAGAGTGGCTACTATGTGGCAAGTGTGTGCAATGCACACGGGCCGCCGCACTATAATAAATAAATAAATAATAAAAAAAGTAGTTGAAGCCATGGAGGATGATCAGTTGGCGGCTGCAGTCATGTACGACCTACAAAAGGCATTTGACTGCATGCCATTCGACACATTATTAGACAAATTAAAGTTCTATAACTTTGACAGATTGAGTGTGGACCTGATCAAATCCTATCTTAGTGACCGCATCCAGTATGTTTTTGCTAACGGTGTTGCCTCGGAGGACAGGGGTGTCACATACGGCGCCCGCAGGGCTCCGTACTCGGCCCCATCTTGTTCCTGATCTATATAAATGACCTTGAACATCAGGTGGCGCTGGGTGCGGAGCTTGTGCTATTTGCTGATGACACCACTGCCCTTCTCAGGGGCGGCTCTTTTAGTGAAATTGAGATTGCTGTGTCTGAACAAGAAACTAAACTGAACCAGTGGTTTAAAGCTAACAAGCTTCATATCAATGAAAGTAAAACAAACCGCATTGTGTTTACCCACAAAAAAATTGACGCTCTTGTTAATTATAACTCCACAGATCCGAAGCTGCTTGGAGTTATCCTTGACTCAACCTTGAGATGGGACTCGCATGTGAGTCATGTAGCTGGAATCGCTTCAAAATATGTGTACCTAATCAGAAAAATTAGGGATGTTATACCCTTTTCAGTACTTCTAACTGCATATAATTCATTATTTATATCGAAAATAAGCTATGGCATTACATGCTGGGGTCATACTTCCCATCTTGAGAGATTATTTATTTATTTAAACTACAACGTAAAATAATACGGATAATTACAAAAAGTGGCTATCGTGACGACGTTAGGCAGAAATTTAAGGATCTGAATCTGTTAACACTTCCAAGTCTATATATTCTAAGATGCGCATGCGAAGCTCATCTCGACAAGGACAACTACAGGTCTCACTCTGATATTCATAGTTTCAACACTAGAAACAGAAATAAAATTTGTATAAATACATTAAGATTGACTTCAAGCAGGTACGGAACTAACTATTACGGACCTGTGTTTTTGAATAAACTTCCTCAGTATATGCTATTATTACCCCCGCCTAGGTTCAAAACCACACTCAAAAAAATACTCCTAAATAGAGTGTATTATTCAACACGAGAATTTTTTGAGGACAATTTGCCTTCCAATGTAAATACTTAGCTTTAAATTGTTTCTTTCATTGTTATTTTAATTGTAATGTCTACAAACTGTTAACTACATGTTAAATACTATTTTAATTAAAACTAAATGACGACTGTAAAAACTGTAAAGTTTAATGCAAATAAATAAACTAAACTAAACTAAACTAAACTAAACTATGTAGCCTTGTTTTGGTGTCCAAAAAGAAAAAACGAAATTTCATAAATAGAACATAAAATAGTTTTTATTCTATTGATTCTAAAAGCGACACTTTTTGTACATGTTTTTCGGGCCAAAAAGTTTTTTTTCACCAGCTAACTAAAACTTGTTATTTTTAAGATTTTTAAAAGAAGATGCTTTACCTTTACTGTAATATTTATAAAGAAATATGACCTTTTTGACACTTTTGGTCTTGAACTAACTGTTCTTTTTGACCAGATACAGTTATTATAATCATTTCATACAAAATAAAAAAAAATTTATAACATAACTGATTAAATCTGTATTCACCCACTAAAATAAATTAAAATAAAACACAACATTTCAATTGTAAAAAGAAATATTTTTTGCACTTTAAAATTAAGTATATTTTAATAATTTATTATAATTAGTAACAATCGAATACAAAATATTGTATAATACACGGGCAAAAAGTTAAATTTCGATTTCGTAGGTTTATTACCCTCGGGCTGGCCCTATCGGCCGGCCCACGGCTTCAAAAAACCTACTCAATCGAAAAATTTAACTTTTCTTGTATTATAAATAACTATTAAAAACATTAAGTAGGCTATTCTGCGCTATAAAAATGCATTGGCTTTGTTTGTAGTAAATTAGGGTCTAAACGTCAGTCCGTTTTTTATACCAATGTAAATTTTTATTTCCAAAATTATCAAAATTTGCGTTACGTAATACTTTAACGTTCCCCATGCAACAAAATAGGTAAAAAAGTAGACAAAAAGTCAAATAATAATAATAATAATAATAATAATAATAATAATAATAATAATAATAATAATAATAATAATAATAATAATAATAATGATAATAATAAACAGCACTGCCTCGATAGGATTCAAATGCTTGTGACTGCAAAAAAGTCACAAGTCAGAAGGGCCAGGGCTTTTAAGGAAAACAAACTTTTCCACGAAAAGCCCTCCCGCCTGTTTCAAGATCCTCCACGTGCTGTTGATAATCCGCCGACCGCTGATCAAGTGGAATACTTCTGGAAGGGTATCAATGAAAAAGTGCGTCCACTTAATTTAAACACTCCAGCCCTGGCGCAATTTGAGACATTCTGCGAAAGATTGCAACCGCAGGATGAGCGCCGGCCGATAACCCAGGAGGAAGTTCGAAAGGCTCTTGAGGGCTCTAAGAACTTTGCTGCTCCAGGCCCAGATGGCATTAACAATTACTGGTGGAAAAAGTTACCATCCACCCACCAACATTTAGCCAGAATATTTAATTCATGGCTAAATGAGGAGCAGCAAATACCCTCCTGGTTCATCGAGGGGCGAACTGTGTTACGATAACATGTTTAAACGCATGCTACAAGATATTTACGAGAATCTTGTACATGCGGGTACTCCAAACAGTGGATCCGGTATTCCAAGATATCTATGAGCAACGAGGGTCAAAAAGAGGGGTTGCCGGTTGTAAAGAGAACCTGCTGATAGACAGGTGCATCACGCAGGACTCTATACAATACAAGCGCAATCTCTCAATGGCCTGGATCGACTACCTCAAGGCATTTGATACAATACCTCATGAGCTTATTATACACCTGCTCGAATGCCTTGGGGTACCGGATCAAGTAGTGAAATGCATTAAACAACTGTTGCCGCTCTGGAAGACCCGTTTCACCATAGGTTCAGGTGAAACAAAGGTTACCACAGAGCTGATTACTTTTATGAGGGGAGTATTTCAAGGGGACTCCCTAAGTCCATTACTATTTTGCATTTCACTACTTCCCCTATCCGTTGTTCTCAGGAATACCAAAGGATACCACTGCGGCACACCAGGAAACCGAAGGCATAAGGTCACACATCTGTTTTATATCTCCATATTCGTTCTCGTTCGGTTAAACGTCGTGCTCCGTATTTTGATTGAAAAATCAGGGTTTTTCATAGTTAAAAAAGTTTTTAAATAAGGCAAACTTATCAATAAGTAGTCTAGATTCGTAAACAATAAAAATATCAAAGAAATACGTGCTGTGAAAATAGTTTTACAATTAAACAGTATCTAGTCCAGTGCCGGACTTAAAATGAATAAGTGTAAATCCTGCAGTGACACAGTAAGCATAGGAAATGACTGCGTGCAGTGCAACGAGTGTAAGGCCTATTTTCACTACGAGTGTTCCATTGATGAGGAATCCTACAACAAACTTCCAGCGCCAAAAAAAAGAGGATGGAAATGTAATAGATGTACTAATCCAGGAACCAATAATGGAAAATCTACTTCGGCAAGTAGCACTTCTCCTGATATTTTAAAATCCCTTAATGCCATTAAAGCTCAAGTTGCTGATATTGAAATTATCAAAAATAGTTTAAATGGTATCCAAGCATCTATTGATTTCATAAGTAAGCAATATGATGAATTTAAAGTAACGCTCGATCAAAATAACACTGAAATTAAAAAACTAACAAAACAAGTAGGCGATCTTACTAAGCAAAATATTGAAAAAGATAAGTTGATTTTAAACCTCAACTCACATGTAAACAAAATTGATCAGCAACTAAAATCCAAAAATATGGAAATTTGTAATATACCAATGGATGAAACAGAAAATAAAATGGATATTCTAAAAACAATAGCTGCCGAGGTAGATATTGACATAAATGGAAATGATATTGAAAATATTTATAGAATTCAACCTAAAAACAAAATTCCCGTCTTGGTTGTCGAATTTACCAATAAAATAAAACGTAATGAGTTTATTGCTAAAAAAAACCATGTACTAAATGATCAAACAATTTATTTCAACGAGCAACTAACTCAATACAACAAAAAACTGATATACTTCACAAAACAATGGGCGAAGGAATTTAAATATACGTATGTTTGGGTGAAAAATGGTAAAATTTTAATTCGTAAATCAAAAGAAGATGAAGCAATCGTAATTGAAAAAGAAGATGATTTGAAAAATATTAAATAAATGCGTCCCTGTCCTTAAAATATAAACTACTTGATCAAAAAAAAATCTCACTGATAATGTTAAATTTAATCGATTCGATTGATAATGCATATTTTGATTCTAAAAATTTAACAAACAAAGGACAAATAAATGACTTTTTTAGTGACGACAGCTCAAAAAATTTTACAGTTTTCCACACGAATATAAGAAGTGTTAATAAGAACTGCGAAGAGTTACAAGTGTATCTTAAAAACTTTTTTAAACATGATTTTGATTTAATAGTATTATCAGAAACATTTAAATTAGATAATCACAAACTATTTTATATAGATGGGTATGAAAACTATTATAATTTAGGCGCAATTAATAAAAATGATGGGGTACTTCTCTATATCAAAACTGGAATAAGTCATAATTTTAAAATAGTAAAATGCAATAAAAATAATTTTGCTAGACTAGAATTTGTTATAAATAATAAAAGAATTTTCTTTACAGGTGTTTACAAGCCGTATGAACAAAATAGTAATGAATTCTTAAACAATTTAGAAAATTACATAAAAAATCATTGTATTAATCAAAATGAATACCTATTAGGTGATTTTAATATAAATATTGTAGGTTTGCCATTATCTATAGAGGCTGACAAATACTTAGATTTATTAAACACAAATTATATTTGCCCTTTTATAAATAAATTCACTAGGGTAGATGGCCCAAGCAAATCGTGTATAGATCATATTTGCGCCAAAACCGACATACCACGAAGAGATATCGATGCAGCAGTTATTTCTATACCAATAACAGATCACTATCCTGTTGTATTAAAACTCAAATTAGATAAAAATAATGATCAAAAACGAATAAACCCTATCGCAAAAATTAACTTCAATAAGTTAAACACTAGTCTATCTAGAATAGTTTGGGAAAATGAATTAAACGATAAGTGCGTTAATAAAAATACAGATACATTTCTTGAATTGTTCCAAAATTCAATAAAAAGTTCCACTGTTATAAACACAAATAAAAAACTTGTTCGAAAAAAAGTTTGGATTACGGAAGGTATTTTAACATCTATAAATAGAAAACATTTTCTTTATAAGGAATTTGTCAAAAGTCCTTCTATGCAAACTAAAACCCAGTATGTTATGTATCGCAATAAACTTAACTCAATTGTTAAAAAAACTAAATTCGATTTTTTTAAATCAAAGATTGAAAATACAAACAATAATACGAGGGAAATATGGAAAGTAGCTAATGAAATTACTAATAGATCTTTAAAACATAAAACTATAAAAAAAATTAAATCTAGTAATGGCGAAATTCTTACTGACCCCGCAGACATTGCCAATTGTTTTAACGACCGTTTCATCAATATTGGCACTGATATATCAAAAAAAATCAAAGTGAAGAAAAAATATAACAGAAAAATTAAATACATACAAAATGCAATGATATTAAAAAATATTGGTGAAACTGACACAAAAACATTTATACACTGCCTTAAAAAAAATAAAGCTAAGGGCTATGACGGTATAGCGGCGGAAACTATACAAAAAACACAACAATATTTAATAAAACCAATAACATTACTTATTAATCAGTGTTTCCGACAAGGGATATTTCCAGATTGTCTGAAAACAGCAATTGTTAAACAACCTCTACATAAAGGGGATGATAATTTAATTGTAACAAACTACAGCCCTATATCCATTATTACCGCCTTATCAAAAATATTCGAGTATGCTATAAAATTTCAAATATTATCTTTTATAGAAGAAAATAAAATCCTTTCGGAAAACCAATTGGCTTTCGTCCCAAACGTAGTTCTCAAGATGCAATCACCAAACTGCTCTCAAAAATATATGAAAATATTAACTCTAACAAACCAACAATGGCAATTTTTTTAGACCTTGAAAAGGCATTTGACACGGTTCCGCATGAGTTATAAATATGGATTCAGAGGGCCGATACTTGACCTTTTGAAAAGCTACCTGTCTAATAGGAAGCAAATGGTAATGGTTGATAATAATATGAGCAGTTTCAAAATTGTCAAGTCAGGCGTACCTCAGGGTACCATATTGGGACCGATTTTATTTATAGTATATATTAATGATCTTTTTAATAATATAGGGAATTGTATGGTAATAACTTATGCGGATGATACCGTTTTGCTTATTGAGGCAGACAACTGGGATGATTTAACTATCTTAGCGGAACAGTGCCTTAAACAAGTAAAGGAATGGCTAGACAACAGTTTGCTACAATTTAATAGTAAAAAAACCAAATTCATTTGTTTTGCTTTAACAAAAAAGTATACCAAAGATATCAACAAGCTGACAATCCATAATTGCTCCACTAATAACTGCAGCTGTGATGCCTACATAGAAAGGGTTGACTGTATACGTTATCTAGGATTAATTATTGACTCTCAGCTTACTTGAAATTATCATTTAGATGCACTTAACAAAAAATTACGTAGTTTAATTTCACTATTTAAGATTTTGAGAGAAATTTTTCATGTTAACACATTAAAATCTATATATTTTGCATTAAGTCAATCAATAATGACATACGGTATTGTGGTATGGGGCGGCACAAGTCAAACAAATTTAAACAAAATTTCCACAACACAAAAACTTATTTTAAAAACTTTGCTAAATAAACCAAGAAGATATCCCACTAATGACCTTTTCGAAAACTTATCTGTGTTCAATATTTACCAGTTATATGCATTGGAATTGTTGAAATATTATTTTAAGAACGAGAACTTAGTTGTGTTGAATGATCACAAATATAAAACTAGGTTTAATCAAAACAAAAACTGTATAATTCCCCAGTCAAATAAAGCTAAGACTCACTCGTTTTTAAACATACATATTTCCAAATTGTATAATATTATTCCTATGCATCTAAAAAATACACAAAAAAAGTATGCTAAATATGTATTAGAAAGCAAAAAATGGATTTTGGAAAATAAAAATACGATTCAAGAAATTATATCTTAAAAAAAGTATTTTACTGTTAAAATTTACTAGTTTAAGAAAATATGTATTTATTGTAAAATGTTATTCTATTTTTTTTTGTTATTTATGTTATTGTAATTTTTTATTTTTTATAAACAACGAAAAAACTGTAGATTCATATAAATATTTATATTTTTTATATATACATAAATAGTCGCTGTTAGAAAATTATTTTTAAGTAGGCATACGCCACAAACAAGTTTTTCAGAAACTTTCGTGGGGCATTTGCTTTCAAATGTAAAAATTTAGATATTGTAAGAATAAATATTATATTATTATTATATATTTATATGGATGACCTTAAGTGCTATGCCTCGGGGGAAAGGGAACTCAATCAAGCCCTTACAGTAGTGCAGGAGTACACGCATGCTATCGGAATGGAGTTTGGGGTCAGCAAATGTGCAGTGGTTCATCTCAAGAGAGGACGATGCGCGAATGTTGAGGAAGAAACGCAGCTCGTAGATGGAAGCATCCTACATCAACTTGATGCCGGAGAATCTTATACCTACTTGGGTATGGCTCAAAGCCATACTCAAGAAGTATCCGCTGTTAAAGAGATTCTCGGCGGCAAGTACAGACACCGGCTTCGACAGATCTGGTCTTCAGAGCTATCGGGGAAGAAAAAGGTGTCTGCTACTAATATGCTTGCTGTTCCAATCTTGGCCTACTCCTTTGGAGTAATCAAGTGGTCAATAGACGAGCTGCGACAACTCGACATAGGTACGCGAAAGATGATGAACATTTATCTCAGCCATCATCCAAAATCGTCCGTTCCACGACTTTACATCCCTCGTTATCAGGGTGGTCGTGGACTCTTGGGATTGGAGTGTTTACATGACAGAATAGTCCTGGGTGGAGCCTGTAAGGTGATCAGGAGTTCGGATCCCCTGCTTCGCATGGTTTGTAATCATGAAAAAGTGGGGGTTGGAGCATTTTTATTTAGGGCAGCTACGAAAGCCGCCAATGAACTCAGTCTCACCTTTGACATCCAAAGAAGGATTCATAATTCGGTAACTGAATTGGATCCTTCTCCATTAAAAGCCCAAGTTAAGTCTGCAGAAGCCATGCGACTTCTGCAAGCACATGTGGATAAGCCGATGCACGGTCTCTACTTCAAGGCCGTGGAAAACATTGGCTTATCCAAACGATTGACTTTCGCATTTTTATACTCTAGTGGGCTAAGGTCAGAGACTGAGGGATTTATAATTGCGTGCCAAGATGGTGTATTTAACACCCTAGTCTACCGTAGTCGCGTTATGGGTATAGAGGTCCCTGACACAAGTTGCAGGGCGTGTCGAAAGGCGCCGGAGACCTTGATGCACTTACTGTCAGCGTGCTCGACTTATGCCGTCTCCGCCTATATACGACGACATAACGCGGCCTTGCGAGTGCTTTACTTCCACCTAAGGCACTCGTACGGTATTGACGATACACCCGTACTGCCCTATGTTCCAGACGATATTGAGTCCGTTGTGGAGAATGAGAGGTGCCGAATTTATTGGAACTACTCATTCTCCACCCTCAGGCAAATAAGATACAATAAGCCTGAGGTAGTCCTCCTCGATAAAGATCTAAAGACAATGTTCGTTATTGAATTTTCGGCTCCTGCCGAAACGAACATAGTCTTAAAAGAGGAGGAAAAACGGACGAAATATCAAGACCTGCTTTTCGAACTCCGTAGGCTCAACCCGGGTTATTCTGTTAAGCTGGTGGTCCTTATAATTGGTTCCCTTGGTGGTACGAGGCAAAAATTTCTCTCTGCACTTAAGACCATACCGGCACGCTCCAAAAAAGCAGAACTCTTATCCGGAAATATGCAGAAGGCCATTATTCTGGGATCATTAAATATACTCAGAGCGCACGAAAATCGGACCCAATAAGTACTAACCTCACGGTGTGTGGAGTAGTTATTGGTTTTTGCTGGCTCGTCTGCTCGTAACGTTGGAGATACGGACAGGGCCTGACCAGCGTATGCTTTGCATAATAATAATAATAATAATAATAATAATAATAATAATAATAATAATAATAATAATAATAATAATAATAATAAAATTTATTGTTTAAGAAAAAGTATAAACAGTTTACAATTTTACAATAAATATGCCATAATACACTAAAATATCTGGAGATATTTGAACGTGCATATAAAATGGATAATAAAATGGATAATAAAAATACAAAAATACAAAATGTAAAATACAAAAAACTATACAAATACTAAAATACAAAACTTATATACATCGTATAGGCTAAACTAAAAACTAGACATATACTTAATTAAAATATTACGTGAGGGTCAAAACTTAAATTAATTACACTACCCGACAATTTGAAACTTTTGAAATATACTATTTATGATATATATTGGGTCTAGAAGTGTTTTTCTCCTGATTTCATATCCGTTTTCAGAATTTTTCTATCACTTCACAGTTTTGATATACAGTTTCGTTGCCAAAATTTTAAAAGATGGAATTTTTCGATGTAACTATGAAAAAAACACTCATTTCGATTTCAATTTTTTTCTGGAAGCGGCGCAATATTAATTTTAAGTCCGTTATGTCAGCTATTTTAACAGCAATTTGCATAGTTCAAGAAGAATAAGTAGGCTTTGGACCAGAATTTGACATTTTAAATTCTACTTACTTCTTAAGATACAGTTTATTTATGTTTAAAAAGTTAACCTTATTTATTTTTATCATTTATTTGTTTATTTTATTACATCGGCACTTAGTGCTACTAAGAGTGCCGATGTATTGAAATCTTCGCCGAAAAGTCAAAATCTGTGAGCACGTTTTTTTACATTTCTCGACGTTTTAGACCATTCTGAGTCGAAAGCAGTCTGTCTGTGTGTCTGTCTGTCTGGGTGTAAACTCTCTAACTCCATTTCTACATGAGATATCGACTTGCAGTTTTTTGCATATTGTTTCTTATCGCTGATTAGATTTTGGGGGTAAACGATTGGGGTAAGGGGGTAAAAAGGGTAAAACTTCTATTTTTAGCGTTTTTTGTTTATAATTAAGGCAATTATTATTGTATTTGGTTAATTTAGCACTTATATAAAATATAATTTTAAATTGGTCAAAAAATGTTATAAACAACGTTTTCCTAAAACGCATTGTTTAAAAGATATTGGCGTTTAAAGCAGTAAAAGGTTTTTTTAGCATATTTCACATATTTATAACCCGATCAAAAAATTATATTTTAAATAAAAGCTCTTTTTAGGTTTTTTTTTTAGTGTACAATAGTGTTGATGTTTTGACAGGGTGCTTGCAACGTTTCATCTAGTTAATTGATTGAATAATTTAACTTGACTTAAAACCTCAAATTTTTGTACAAAGCCTACTTATTGTTCTTAAACTATGCAAAACGCTGAAAAATATCTGACATAATTGACTTAAAATTGATATTGTGCCGCTTTCTGAAGGTCCTTCAAAAAAAAGTTGAAACCAAATTGAAGCCATATAAATACAGAGTGTTTTTTGGTTAGTTACATCGAAAAATTCCATCTTTTGAAATTTTGGCAACGAAAAAACTTTTTCTTTTTATTATAAAAAAAATGACAATCGATATTTAATTTTTTTTTTAAATATTCGAAAAGCACACAAATTTTTAACAAGTGTACCAAATTTGAAAAAAAAAATTCATAAATGTGAAATCTCCCGACGTTCAAAAAAATGCCTATTTTTATTATAAAACACCCTGTATATCAAAATTGTGATGTGTTGGAAGAATTCTAAAAACAGATTTAAAATCAGGAGAAAAAATACTTCTAGACCCTATATCTCATCAATAGTATATAAATCATGTCGGGTAGTGTTATCAATTGGTAATTGACTTTTTGTCTTCTTCTTTCCTATTTTGTTGCTTGGGAAACTAATTAAATCTTAAGAAAATTTTATTTGACTAATCCTGTTAATTTAAGAGTAATTAAATAGCATCTCGCTATTTAGATAAGTGACTATTATGCAGATAGCTCAACATTACCAAAAATACAACTGCTTATAGTTTAGGTGGTTTAAATCATCTTTTTCAGAAAATAATCTTAAAATATACCCCTCCACCTAATGATTTAAACCACCTAAATTACAAGCAGATGTATTTTTGGTAATTTTGCGTTAAGACAAATGTTTTAATAACACTAGTGTGTGCCTACTGCACTAGGCAACAAATCTCAACTTTTTTTTTTGTCCCAATCGGAAAGTAAATTTTTCTTACTAATTCGAGGGCGTAGAAACCGAATCTGACCTTAGAAAAATTTCAGCACCTAAAATTTTTGAGATATAAGTCCAGGAAATAATGACGTTTTTTTTCAAAATCTTAAAAAAGAACAGTAGGATTTTGAAAATTTTAGAGTATATTAAAAAAAATACGAGGAACTCAAAAATATATATGCCAAGGACCTACTGTCAGAGTAAGTACGCGAAAAAAAAAATAAAAAGCTTAAAATGAAAGTGCAGAGTTTACTTAATTGCTCTTTTGTGGCAAAACTATCAAATCTGTATAAAAATTTTATAGAACTTAATTTGTAGATTATAAAATTCTCTACAAAAATATTTATACAAATATTTTTTTATTTTGCTTAGTTTGTTCGTAAAGAGTATATAAATGAAAAAGAAACAAAAATAAAGTACACAGTGTAAACTTTTTTCCCGAGCCCAAAAAATATATTTTTCTTATCAATTTAAAGGCGCAGAATCCAAATTTGACCTTAAAAAAAATCCAGCACTTCTTATTTTTTTAATTTTAGTACAGTCAATTATGCCAATTTAAAAATAAATTATAAAACAAAATATTGTGTTTTTTTTTTGTTGTTTTTTTAATGGTTCTACATCATAAAAATGTTACTTTATTACATAAGAACCATATTACGTAACATATTTTTAGTTAATTTTTGACCCCCTAGTAATGATTTTTGACAATTTTTAGCATGAGTACGTGGCGATAAGCTTGTCCCCTTATGCAACCTTCTTCTTACCCTCCACCCCTACTTAGTTTTGTCAGATTACCCATTTTTTTTAATATTTTTTTTTCATAATATCCCTATTTATTCTACCTATGAATTTAAAGTTTCCATGTTTTAAGTTGCATCTTTTTTAACTAATATTGAGTCGCCGAATCTAAATTTGTCCTTGGAATATTTTTATCTCCCATGATTTTAGAACAAAAGCGGGATAAAATAATGATTTTTTAACATTTTTATCTCATTTTTCTCAGAAAACTTAGGTAATAGAAACATTCTGAGGCCAGATTCGGTTTCAGCGACCCAAAATTAGTTAAAAAACATATGACTCCAATCGGGACAAGAAACCGTGTCGCCTAGTGTAATTAATAGGGGAACAGGAGGCACAGTGAGTCACTTACTTTTCCAGAGCGCATATTTTTAAAAGTTTTAATAATAAATCAGATTTTTTTTCATACTACGTTTCTTTGATCTTTAAGCTAACATAATTTGCAGGTTTAAATTAAAAATGAATAGACCATGATTTTTTACAAGTACTTTTTTGACAGTATGTCATTTGATTCACTGAGCCCCCAGTACGGGGTACAGTGAATCACTGCAAGGGGTACAGTGAGTCAGTATGGGGTACAGTTAATAGTGATATTTAAATAAATTAAGTCAATTTATTAATTTAAAAAAAATGTTTATTTTAGATACCTACATGGTTAAATAAAACTCTTTGGTAACAAAAAACAAAACTTAAAATTAATTAACGTAGGTAAATCAAAACCTTGAAAATGAAACTCTTAAGTAAGAAAAAAAACAAAAGTCAAAATAAATTAACGTAAATCAAGACCCTGAAAAACAATGTTAAATGTGTACATTGATTGTATATTGTATAAACCAATTTTCAAAAAAATCATCACCACCCCTAAGGGGGTGGATTTAGAAAAAAATTATTTCAAGATGTAGTTTTAGCAATCTCAAAAACCCCCATCGCTCGGGATTGTTTATGGTGAACAATCCCGAGCGAGAACTTTTGGTAACATACCTGTATGCCAAAGTCTCTAGCTTAAAGCGTTCTTAAGTTATCGTGCCCACCAGATTTCCCGGACAGACCGACCAATCGACCAACAATTTTTTTTTGCTTGAAATTGATTTATATCGACATAAAACGTCATAAAACCCAACAATACGCAAAAAAAATACGAATACAGGGCTTTTCTAAATTTTGAATATTTTAAAAATGGGAAAGAAAAATTGCTAGAATAATTTTAATTACAAATATACAGGAACATTTAACCATAGTTGAGGCATAGTGGATCATGAGCCACTGTGTCCAATCGGTCTTTGACTCACTGTGTCCCCCCAGTAACCAGACCAGTTCAAAGTGGACATAAAAAAACATACCAAATATCTGATAAATTTGTGTAAACACACTTATTTAAGAGTTAATAAAGAATATAAAAATGCCAAATTACATTGGAATTTACGTAAAAGTAGTACAAATATATCTAATTAACAGATTAACAAAGAAAATACTTTCATTATTTATTTTATGCAGCCACCTCTTCGCTTCAATACACGCCACGCAGGTTTGCCGGCAACTGACCCTTTATCTAGAGAAACGTCTTCTTAGCGCGCCATTAGAAAGCGGCGTTTCTAAAGCTAATATTGGTAGAGTTATAGTCAACGATTCATTGTGCCCAATGACTCACTGTGCCCCCTGTTCCCCTAATTCATAGAAAAGCTCTCGACCTGCGGGTTCTATTCTATCGGAATAATATTTAAGCAACCAAATGTGGTACTATATTTTAGGTAATTGAAGCCAAGGAATTGATGCCAAAAGACAGCAACGGATTAAGCGATCCATTCGTTACTTTGTTTCTTGGATCGGATAAAAGCAGGAAGTACAAAACTGTAGTAAAACCTGCTACTTTAAATCCTATTTGGGAGGAAGAGTTTGTCCTGTAAGTATATTTTGATTGACCTAATTTTTTTACTTTTATTCACTAAAAAAAAAATATTTTAAAAAAATCAAACTTTTAGTCATCATTCACTTTATTTTAGGTTAGTTACCGGTTTCGATTATCATCGTCAGACTAGCCAAAAATATATAAAATACTATATCCATAAAAGATAAAAAAATAACCATAAGAAAACATTTTTTACCTTTTATGGATATAGCATTTTTATATATTTTTGGCTAGTCTGACAATGATAATCGAAACCGGTAACTAACCTAAATTATTAATAAAGTGAATGATGACTAAAAGTTTGATTTTTTTTAAATAATATCTCTTCACTATAAGTATACGTAGGTACGTTAAATTATGGATCTCAATTTTTGATTTTCGTTTGGACTTTTTAATTATTACACATGATTCTGCACGTAAATATGATTCAATGCAAATACATGTAAAATTTACTAGATTTTACATGTAATTTTACAATTTTACATGTAATTTTAAATTTTACTTGTAATTTTCAAATTTTATATTACATGTAAAATTACATGTAATTTGAATCTGATAATAAAATTTTTCTAGCTTCATCCTTGCGGGAGTAAGGGGGTAAATATTTTTAAATGTTTTCAATATTTTCGTTAAAATTGGTATATAGAGGTTTTTGGGGTTGATAAAACTGAATCTCATAATATTTTTTTCTAATTCCATCCCTGAGGGACAGGGGTAGTCCTCTTGAAAATTGGTATATCGGGGTTTTTGAGGTTTCTGAAAGTGAATCTGATAGTAAAAAATTCTAAATCCACCCCCTGAGGGGCGGAGGTGGTTTTCGTGAAAATTGGTATATTGGAGATTTTGAGGTTGCTGAAAGTGAATCTGATAATAAAAAAAATTCTAACTTCACCCCCTGCACTATGGAACGAGTATATGGTATAGATCGGACATCATATACAAATTGAAAATTTATATTAAAATATTAATATCAATGGGTAAAATTGTTTAATATAAAATGATTAACATTATATAATGAAAAGTTACATTTTATCTTATTAGGTGTAATAAATAAGTAATAATATCTCTGGAAAATATTATGCAAGTATTAAACGATACAAAAATTACTGTTTGGTTTGGATTTGAATTTTAAAGAAAAATACTAAAAAAATAATTTTTTTTTTCGAAACAATGGATTTTTATGTTTTATGTTTATGGTAAACGTTTTGTATTAAACAAGAATATTTAGAATTACACAGAAAGAATTATATAAGAGAGATGGCAAAAAAACTATATGCAATATATAAAGTACATCTATTATAGCCTTATAATAAGGCTATATATTAGTGTCTAGTATGTGTAGTTTTGAGAAAAAAAATCAAAAACTAGAAAACCAGAATAGAAAGAGAAAGTATTTTTTTATGTAACATTATGAAGGTGGGTTACAGGCCTTTGTCACAAAAGTAAACTTTAATTCAAGATCAAAGTGAGAAAACACTTTTAATATTCAGTAATATTTAAACGTCTCCAGAAAAAGTAGCTATAAAATGGCTTCAGTTAAATTAAAAACAAGGCTTACATCTCATGTAGAATATATTAAGGTATTAGAAAACCGAATTTGTATAATTATTCTAGCATTTTTGGTTTTTACCCGATATCCGACCTAATACATAGGCTCGTTCCATAGTGCCCTGAGGGTCGAGGTGTAGTTATTTTAAAAATTGATATATTGTGGTTTTTTAGTTCGCTAAAACTGAATCTTGAAATAATTATTTTCTAAATGCACCCCCTAAGAGGAGGGGGTAGTTTTCTTGAAAATTGGTATATTGTGGTTTTTAAGGTTGCTTACAGTAGATCTGATAATAAAAAATCCATTTCACCCGAGGAGGTGAAAAATGAGAAAGCTTTTTTACTGGGCAGTGTATATGTATTTTTTTTCCTGAACACTTTTGCGCATTCGTATGTATACTTAAACAAATGCGCCTAAATATGTTATTTTTCGTTATCAGATTCAGTTAGGTAACTTAAAAACCTCTATACCAATTTTCACTAGTATATTGTAAAAATTTAAAGATAATCACTCCCTTCCCCGAGGGTGGAGAAAAATTTTATTATCAGATTCAGTTTCGTCGACCCCAAAAAACCTTTATATACTAATTATAACATAAATATTAAAACCATTTAAAAATATTAACCCCCTCACCCCCGCGAGGGTGGAGTTAGAAAAATGTTATTATCAGATTTAAATTCAGCAAATTTAAAAACTTCTATAAAGCAATTTTTAAATTTTTGTAAAAAAAAATGTATTTTCCCCAATTTGGCTTGGATGCAAACGAAATCTTAAAAATTCACACTTACGTAGTTTACACAAAATTGCTAAGACTCTACTGCTCAGGGGGGAAAAATATGTTTTACGCATTTAAAGTAAACTATTAAGCAATACTGCCACTTCGTTAAAAAACTAGTTAAATTAAGGTACCAATGAAGATTTTTTTTTGTATAAACGAAAATATCACTCCAGTGCCAATAATTAGCGGAGTCCCAACGATTGGGGGTTTTACCTACTATGATCCCAAAGAAATTACTTACCGTCCCCATTGATACTAATTATTTATAGACCTGTGAAAGAACCTATGCCAGACGACAAGCTAATCCTGGAAATATGGGACTTTGATAAGGCTGAAAGTACTACGAAAAAAATAGGAAAATTGTCCGAAGTAAAGGGAGTTGTTGGATTTGGAAAATATTTAAAAGAATGTACAAGTACTGCTAAGATTGACCAAACAGAACTGATAGGAACAGCAACAATATCACTAAAGGTAATATAAGTAAATAATATGTCGACACCTCCCTAAAATGGACCCTTATTGTCCGGAAGCAGTTATACCCAACGAACTAAAGGTTACTTACTTTGTTTTTATGATGTTTTGATGTAAAAAAAGAGAATTGATAAAGCTGTTGCTAAAAACACTTTTATATTCCTGTAGAAACAAAATTTCCTTAAAAATCGCTTTTATTCCAATAATTTAGAGGAATAAACCAATGTTTTGTTCTCGTTAATGGCACGTCAACGTTTTACGGTTGTGTAAATTGGGCCTAGTCATTTTGCTTACGACGCATGCGTATCTTACGTTGCTATGGTAATTTCGAGATTGTTTCAAAGCGAGAAGGTTTAAAATAACTATACCTTAAAAAAATACACTTTAATAACTCTTTTCTCTAGAATACGCATACCGTTAATATAAAGTATCGCCAACATATCGGTTTGTTTGTAAACAAATAGTAGGTATATTCAGGCCTGAACAATAACCAGTAACTGTTATTGTTGTCTCTGTTAAAACAAAGCTGTGCGAGTAAGACAGACAAATGTATCTGTTGGCTACGTTTTTGTCAGTTTTTACGAATGAAATGCCTATTCTAGAGAGAAGAGTTAGTTCATTGGTTATACCGGTTGTTTCAGGTGGTTCACCCCTCTTAACTTTTTTACTTTTTTTGTAGGATCATGATATTTGCAGGAGCTATATTATGTATAATTTAGGATTTTTTGACATGGTTAGAATTTTTTTGGGACTTCTGGTTTCACCGGAAATGAATCCAACTTTCGATTTTTAAATAGAACACCCTGTATATCTTTAAATATTTCGATTTAAAAATCAATTCTAAGAACAAGCATTTGCCACTTGTCAATTTTTGACAGGTCATGTATTATTATTTAAATTTTTATTTTGAATCTAGATTGCCTTAAATTGTTGGTCTAGTATCTTCAGAAAAATACTATTTTGATATTTTTCCCAAAACCCTAAATGAAGTGAGCTCTTAAAAGTTCGAAAATCATACTTTTTTCAAGTGGAAAGAGGGTGACTTATTAGGTTAAAACGAAAGATAATTTTCTTGCGAATATTTTGATACCACACATTAATACATAGTTTATTTAGAAGAACACAAAAAATTTAAAATAAATATTTCACGAAAAAATACATGACCTATCAACATTTGACAAGTGACACATGCTTGTTCTCAGAATTGGTTTCTGAATCAAAATATGTAAAAATATACAGGGTGTTCCATTTAAAAATCGAAAGTTCGATTCATTTCCGGCGAAACCGGAAGTGCCAAAAAATTTCTAACTGTGTCAAAAAAACATAAATTATACATAATATAGCTTCCACGAATTTCAAGATCCTACCTAAAAAAGTAAAAAAGTTAACCTTCCTGAAACTCACGGTATTCTGTAGGGGTATCCTAGATATGTCCCTCAACTTTTAAGACTTAACATTACATTACATTTTGTTTAACCTCGTACTATTCTACTTAATTTGACTTTCGAACCAATTTACAGAGAGTGTCCGCTTCACTTATGCCTTCGCCAAATTTCAATTATTAATTAACTGAAAAGGCAAATCTGCACCGGTGAGAATCGAACTCACTCTATTTGGGTAGTAAACTCGTCAAGTAGGACGCGGTAGTCCACTACACCAATCCTCCCATGATGATGATGATGATGAGACTAGTTTGATTCTCATCCATCCATAACTTTTTTGTCCGCTTTTAAAGCTCAAGCTTATGTAAAGTATGGCAATTACTACTACTAAAACTATAGTTAAAAAGTTTTAAATATTATATTTATTTTGTGCAATAATCTTAAATCAAACACACAAGTTTTTTTTGAAAAACCTTACTCTACCCATACTTGACAAAAGACCCTTATTTTTATATTTAACTCGCCACGCGTGTGGTGAAGAATTAAAACTTTGCGTGTGTGGTGGGGTGTAATTAACCCCAAACTTAAAAAACATACATATGTAAAAAAAGTAATCCTTTAAATAATCATTTGTTTAGATTACTACATTAATATATTTTATATACTCGTGTCAATCTGAGAATGCGACTCTGACGTCACAGCCCGTAAATTAAAAAGCACTCTGTAGTGTAACTGAAACTTATTTATTAAGACTTAATACATAATTATCATATAGAAAATGTATATAAACAAAAATCATTTATTACATCTTAAGAAATAAGTTTCAATTACTCTACAGAGTGGTATTTAGTTTACGGGATGTGACGTCAGAGTCGGATTCTCAGATTGACATGAGTATACAAATTTGTAGAAATTTAAAAATCATATTTATATTTTATTGTTTTAAAGCAAAAAACAACATGATTCTATAGAATGCATATACAGGGTGATCAATAACTAGCATGCCAAAATTTAAGAGGTGATTCTGCATCCAAATATATAAAAAAAATCATATAAAGATTGGTCCTGAAATGAGCCCTAAGGGAGATATGGCCCTTTAAAATTGTAATAAAAATAAGGTTTTTAATTAATGACTCTGATACCCTTTAAACTAGAGCGACGAGCTTTTGCATGTATACTAGTATTAATAAGGGCAATAAGTTTATGTTAATTTATTTTTTTGAATTTATCCAGAGGCGTGCCTAGATGGAAAGAATAGGTGAGGCTTAACACATTTTTGCCTCAAATATTTTTATATGTTTTTTTTTTATTTTTTTAAATATAGATTAAGTAAAAATACATAAAAAATGTCATATAGTGTAACACTGTAGGAAAAACCGTTTTCAGGAAAAATGCATTTAAGAGAAATTAACATATTTTGCCGTAGAAAACTTTTCACAAAACGGGCGCAGGTCTAGTGTAAAATAATTTTAAGCTACATACTTATTGTTAAATACTAATTATAATTATTTCCCGAGTTAATTCCTAATCATAATTAAATTAAATCCACCCATACGTAACTTTTAAATCACTGAAAAAATAAACAACAATAATATAGCATTGACATATTATTGACAATTATTGTCAATATTGTCAATATATTGATAAGTATACTTATGTTCGTTATAGTATGCGTTTACCTGCAGTTCAGTTAAGTTCGTTTATTGATGTAATATTACATATAGACAAGTCAGCATTTCTTATATCTAATTTAAATAAATGAATAAATAAGTAGTAAGAATGCAAAAAATAAAAAATAATTAATATAAAATAAGATAGACAAACAATAAAGATCAAATAAGTATATTAAAATGATAAGTATTTATATAAATAAAAATAGGTATTACAGCTCATAATATGATAATAATCATATTATGATTAAAAATAACTTTACAATAATTACATAAGATACAACAATGAATAAATAAACAGACAAATTTATAAGTAATTAGAATGCAAAAACATAACAAACAATACATATCAAATAAGACAGACAATAGAGATAAAATAAGTACCCACCAACGTTTAAAATGACAAGTATAAATAAAAATATGTATTACAGCTCATATATGAGCTGTAATACATATGATTATATTATATATATGATCAAAAATAACTTCACAATAATTACAAAAGATACAAAAATTAATAAATAAACAGACAAATAAATAAAATTACTCTAAAGTTTCTGTGGTTTTAATATAGCAGTTTAACGAATAAAAGCATTTTGAGATGAAGTAGGTACATTTTTAAATTATTTTTAAAATGTGTTATTTTTTGTAAAGGTTTTATATTATTAGGTAATAGATTATATAAATAACCTATAATGGAGATTTTTTATAGTGTTCGCGCCTTGTTTTTTTAAGCTTATTTTATATCCTGTATTCAGGGTTGTTCAGAAATAGGGTCATTTAAAGGGTGATTCTACAAAGGAAAATATGAAAAAAAGTTCCTATAAACATATGTCCAAAAATGCGTCGTAAGGGAGCTAGGCTAAGGACACTAGATCGGTGATGCAGTAGGAAACTGAGTCCTTAAGCTAGACCCCTTTAAAAGTGGATAAAAAAATTCGGTTTTTATTAATAACTGAGGAACCCTTTGAGATATAGAAACTAGTAGTGTGCGATACGGGGGGCCTTATCAGTTTTTTGTCCCAAACATTTTTTGTAATTTTATTTTTGAAATTTGATTCCTCAGATCAAAATACATAAAAAGGTACTTTTGTTGTAATACTGTAGGATTAACCGTTTTCGAGAAAAATTAATTTGAAGGTGAAATTTTCGGAGGCAAAAAATTAAATAATAAAATATTTAAAACCAAAATTTCAATGCATGGTGAATGTACATTAAAAACTAAAGAAAATGCCTCATATATAGGTACTTTCAAAAATCAATCTTTAAAACCCATTTTTCGACCTACATGTATAAAAACCTTTTTTTTTTGTTTTTGATATTTTTCAAAATTTTAGTATTTAATTTTTCGTCGTCAAATCGTGAAATTTCACCTTTAAATGGATTTTTCTCGAAAACGGTCATTCATACAGTATTACAGCAAGAGTACATTTTTATGTATTTTGACCTGAGAAATCATATTCCAAAAATAAAATTACAAAAAGTTACACAGAGAAAAGTTTGGTATAAAAAACTGGTAAATAACTGATAAAAATAGAATTTTTTAGCCACTTTTAAAGGTGCTTAGCTCCCTTACGACGCATTTTTAGACATATGTTTATGGAACTTTTTTTCATATTTTCCTATAGAATCTTCCCTTAAAATTAATGACCCTATTTCTAAAATACAGGACATACGTATGTACTTATTTATGGTGGTTTACTTATTTATAATCGGACCCTAGCATTGACAACAACAAAAAAGTTGTCTATGCTACACATACAAATCAGAAAACCTCAATAAATACCCAGGTAGCAAGGGATGTTATATTACAAGAAATTAACATCACTTTTGGGTGTATTTTTAAACTAAATCATAACATCAAATAATATTGAAAAATAACATGTATTTAACATCACATTTGCAACGTAACACGTGTGACGTGACAAACATGTTATTTAATAAAAAATATTTAACAACGCTGTGAATATATCGCATGTCACATATTAACGTGGCTTTCGCGTGAATGTCATGTTATTTTGCTTCTCACCGACGTTCGAAGCAAAAAAATCGATATAAGATGATGTTGATAGAGTAAATTATTATAAGGAAATTGTATACACATTATACGATTTCCAATGGATAGGGGGCTCTGCCGGGCTTCCAAAGACCACGGACACGGATTAAAGGAATATATTCTTCGCTTAATCTGCAATTTCGTATTTAGAATCTATCTGTTCCAATCTGTGATTGTTTTAATTACTGATTGATTTTAAATCCGATTTTTTATAGGGTTATAGCGTTTTTAATGGTTTTAATTTAGAAAAAGCTAATATACTAGGATATTATTTAAATATTAAAGTAACAGTAACGGTATCCATAAGATATTAGATATAACATGAATGTGGATTTATGATGTCACAAACACGTTATTTTCGGGATGTCATTGTGTGATGTTATTAGGGGCGGACTTAGGACTTCCCCACCATGCTACATTCTTGTTAAATGTTACTACAATCTTAACATCACATGTCACATATTAAGGTGGCTTTCACGTGAATGTCATGTTATTTTGCTTCTCACCGACGTTCGAAGCAAAAAAATCGATATAAGATGATGTTGATAGAGTAAATTATTATAAGGAAATTGTATACACATTATACGATTTCCAATGGATAGGGGGCTCTGCCGGGCTTCCAAAGACCACGGACACGGATTAAAGGAATATATTCTTCGCTTAATCTGCAATTTCGTATTTAGAATCTATCTGTTCCAATCTGTGATTGTTTCAATTACTGATTGATTTTAAATCCGATTTTTTATAGGGTTATAGCGTTTTTAATGATTTTAATTTAGAAAAAGCTAATATACTAGGATATTATTTAAATATTAAAGTAACAGTAACGGTATCCATAAGATATTAGATATAACATGAATGTGGATTTATGATGTCACAAACACGTTATTTTCGGGATGTCATTGTGTGATGTTATTAGGGGCGGACTTGGGACATCCCCACCATGCTACATTCTTGTTAAATGTTACTACAATCTTAACATCACATGTCACATATTAACGTGGCTTTCACGTGAATGTCATGTTATTTTGCTTCTCACCGACGTTCGAAGCAAAAAAATCGATATAAGATGATGTTGATAGAGTAAATTATTATAAGGAAATTGTATACACATTATACGATTTCCAATGGATAGGGGGCTCTGCCGGGCTTCCAAAGACCACGGACACGGATTAAAGGAATATATTCTTCGCTTAATCTGCAATTTCGTATTTAGAATCTATCTGTTCCAATCTGTGATTGTTTCAATTACTGATTGATTTTAAATCCGATTTTTTATAGGGTTATAGCGTTTTTAATGGTTTTAATTTAGAAAAAGCTAATATACTAGGATATTATTTAAATATTAAAGTAACAGTAACGGTATCCATAAGATATTAGATATAACATGAATGTGGATTTATGATGTCACAAACACGTTATTTTCGGGATGTCATTGTGTGATGTTATTAGGGGCGGACTTAGGACATCCCCACCATGCTACATTCTTGTTAAATGTTACTACAATCTTAACATCACATGTCACATATTAACGTGGCTTTCACGTGAATGTCATGTTATTTTGCTACCTGGGTAACCTTTTAGGTTCACAAGATTATAATATTTTTTTATTATTTATCAGTCAAATTCTTTCCAGCTTATTCCAGTGTCTGGCACAACCTTGTGGTATAGCTTGGGCAAAAAGAAAGGAGAACTCAAAGTAGGCATTTCATTTAGTTCAGATAAAAATAGCCAAGAAGCCAAACAAGAACTACGAGACATGTTAAAAATTATTCTTATTCACGAATTGAAAACATTAAAGGTAAGTAACTTATGCAACCCTTGGTATATCTTCAAACCAATTAGGTCCAAGGAACACAATGCAACAGCACACAAAAAGATAAGTTCAATTACACAGGCCTACAAAAAAAATGTATTTGCTGGGGTTGGGACCCGCCCATTCTTATGTATTTTGGGATGCCCTAACAAATATGTCATAAAAAAGGCACTTCATGGACTCATTTTTTGCTACACTGAAAAAACTGTCTAAAATGGTAAAAATCTCATATTATTTCAGTGTAGCAAAAAAATGAGCCCATGAAATGCCTTTTTTATGAGAGATTAGTGTTGAGCGTCCCAAAATGCATAAGAATAGTTGAGTCTCAACCCCAATCTCAACAGGCAACTTTTTTTTTGGTGAGCCTTATCAATGATTATAGAGGAGTATTCTCCTTTTTAATCAATGGCCTTATAAAGACAAACAAAAAAAAGTTGTCGGTGTTGGGGTTTAGACCCACCTATTCTTATGTATTTATAGATGCTATAAAAAACGCAACTCAAAGGGCTTATTACGCAAAAAAAATGAACATCTTTGCACAAATACAAAGCTTTCCAAAAATTAAAAAAGAATGGTAAAGCAATAACCATAAAAATACATAAATAACCTTAACTGAACTGTTTGGAGAAACTTACTCATTTTTTCCCTTAATTTTCCCTACTTTTTTTAATTTTGACTGTAAAATTATTATTATTTATTAGTAAATTACACTTTTTTTTAAAAAAATGTGGTAAATTGTGCCAACTCATTTTGAAGAACACATCATAAGAAATAAGTTGATATATAATTTGTTTATATTGATTGGGTTGCGTTGTTTTGCTGGATATTTCTAAAATGTCATTTATTAAACTTAATAGCAATCTTATGAAAAAGCATGTAGTATTTGAACATACAAAAACCATTTTCAACTAATTATATTTTATTTAACTTATGCATCTATAAGAGTATAAAAAATGATAAAACACTTTTAAAATTCCGTATTAATCCAAAACTATAATTAATGTAAAACAGCCAGACACAGCGAAGTTCTTAAAGCAAAAGATTTCGCGCTATTGCCCTGATCTCAAATAGTATATTAAAGTACTAGTTTCATAAGTCTTTAGCGCATTAGTACAAGTTTAGAAAACGAGCCGCTTGCGGCGAGTGTTCTAACTGAGAAAGAACAAAATAATCTAAAAAGTTCAATCAAATTACTAAGATCTGTAAAGTTAGTCCTAGTCCTGACTTATTTGTCTAGTAAAGACTAGTTAGTACAATTTTATTTAGAAAACATTAAAAATTTTCCACATAGGACTAAGGCTAATTTTTATGATTTCGGTATTAGATATATGTGCATATACATGTGTTTTTAGTAGGCACATAAGGCTAGTGTAAAGCAATACAATTGTGTGCTGATCTCAAAAAAGTGAATTTTTGCAGATTGTCTTAGAAGGGCAGTTTAATCTATAGATTATACTATAGTGTAGTGCACTACATGGATAATCGTGTACATGCGCCTTCGCCAAAATTACAAATATGTATACTCCGTCCAGTTATGCAAGATAGTAAGGGTGCGGCCCGTTTTACACCACAGAGCGCATAAATAGCATAATTATGCATAAATCGTAGGGTATCAAAAATTTAATAGATGTCGGTACTGTTTTCCTGGAAAGGGCCTATCCAAACACTCGCATAACAAGCATAGTACATAATAATGCGATGACAGGATTGGCTTAATGTGTCGTCATGTATCTTGTAATGGTTGTTATGCGAGCCTCTGGATAGGGCTTAAGTTGAAATTGTACCTAAACATTTGACGTTTTCCTTGTGTTCAAATCAATCCTAAGGGAGCTATGGTCTCCTAAAAGCACAATTTTTAAAGGACCATAGTAGCTTTAAAAGCGATTTTCGACCTATAGAAACTTTGTTTCTTAGTTTTTGATATAGAATAACCCTGCATCATTAAAAATTTGCTTTTTAACATTTTAGTATGTATTTAATTTTTTCTCCTCGAACGGTTACCTTCAAATTAATATAATATAATTGTAGAATATTTAAAAAAATCTTTCAACGTCTTAAAAGCACATCCTTTTTTTAATAAGTGACCCGAATTTGATTAAAAAATATTCATAAAAACAAATTCTACAGTCATTTAAAAAAAGGTGTTTTTTTTCTAAAACACCCTGTATAAAAACTGTCATAGCCCAAATCTAAAACAAGATTCAGAATCAGGAGAAAAAATGATTTAAGAGGAGAAAAAATGATTTAAGATGAGAACTCTTCTCTCAACGAAAATTTCAAAACTTTATAAATTATTTCTTCTAAAAAGTCTAATTTGCTTCAACTAAAATAGGTTTATGTAGAAAAAAAATGTCACAAAAACTTTTTTATTTGATATTTATAATTCGTCAATAGCACAAATTAATAGAAAATGCACTTTTTCGGAATTAAGGGGCAATTTCAGGGCCTTGTTGGCACGGGTTAGAAACTTTTGATCTGTCTAAGATTTTGCAGGCTAATTTTTATATTTAAAAAGAAAAATGATATATATATATCAAGGCTTTTAAATTTTATAAAATTACAAATACTAGGGCTGATTTTATACTAATTTTATCGATATTTGTATTATTTTAGGGTTTTTAGGGCCCTAAAATACCACTTAGGGTTGTCTATATAAATTTTTACTCTAAGGACGTTCTAACCACAACAAATAGAAAAGATAAAATAAATTAAAAAAAATTGGACCACCCTACTGAAACATTGTTTTTTAAAAAATAGTATGCGATACGACAAAAATTAAATTTAGCTTTATATTAGGCAATTTAAAATATCAACATTAAAAATATACTTATGACTTTAAGACTCAGTTTCCTTAATAAAACAAAACAGTTTTCCTTTAATAAAGCATAACATGCTACAACAAGCCGTGAAGATATGTAATGCTACGTATTCCATTATATATTATTCACAGTAAATAGTATATTACATTTCCCAAATACTTAAAAAACAAATATTTTCAAATAAAGTAACAAAAAAAAAACATTTTTTTAAGATCTTGAAAAACGAAAAATTATTGTAAAAAAATTAAAAGAAAAGTTCTCAAGTTTAAAGAAAAATTTAAATTTTTAAATCTTTTTATCAGTTTTTTTTGTTGCGAAAAACGAAAAATTTAAAAATAAATAAAAAAAAATCAAAAAAAAAAACTTAAAAAAAATCAAATTAATTATTTTATTTTCTTTTGGTAAAATTGATCCTTATCCTTATCCTTATCCTTATCCTTAAAAGTAATTTTTCCCGAAAAAATTACGTTAATCGGAATTTTCTTTCAGCTTTTTTAGATTTTTTTTTAACCCTCTATAACTTTTTTCTTTTTGGGGGAATTTCAAAAACAATAGAGATCTCTCCCTCGTAGAACTTGATTTTTCCTAAAAAATTCAAGTCGATAGGATTATTCGTTCTTCGGATTTTCGATTTTTGTGAAAATTCGAAACTACCGTATATTATTCTAGCGCAGGCGCTGTGAATAATATAATAATAATAAGAACATAAATAACACTAATAACATAAAAACACTATTACTGTATAGTACTTAGTAGAATAGAATAGAATTTATTTTCTCATTAATAAAGGATACAAAATTATGTAATACATACAAGATAAAAAATAATAATCAAGGTATCGGCCTAAGGCATAGAGAAAGATAAATATAAGTACAAAAAAATAAAATAAACTAAGATAAAAAAAAATGTTAAGTTGAGAAAAAATTGAACAAATACAACAAGATATGTAAGTAAACCACAAGTTAATATTTTAATCAAATTTTTGATTCCAGAACTCTTGTAGATTGTAAAAAACATAATTATTTAGAAATAACTTTAACTTTTTTTTAAATACGGATACTTTAAGTAGTATTGTAATAATGGTGTGTTACTACAGTTTAATCAAAAATATCCTAAGAATATCAAGATTTTCACCTAGCATGCTATTATTATATCAATTATGATCAATTGATATGAAGTAAAATATTTTGATTTAGGATGACGATTCTTGGAGTGGAACATTTAGCCCACAAGGCCGTGTTTTACTCGATCAACACATAGCTCGATCCTGCCTAAATCCAACAGATGTAGCCTTATGCGAGTGGTCCATTTTCTCAGCATTCCACCAATTCCATGCATTAAATTTTGGATTATTCTCAAACCTTTTGGACAAACTAATCCAACCTCTACAAACGAATGAAGTCTGTAATGAAGACATTACTATATTCTGGGAAGCAACAAAAGAACTTTTACCATCCTGTTTTAGTACTATAAGAAATATAAGGAAAACGTTTTCGAATGAGGAAACTGCTCAAGAACAAGTAACAGAAGTTTTGAAGATTTTGAATTGTATTTCTTTGTTAGAACCTTGCCAAGGGATAGATATGTTTCCTTCGGCTGTTTATCCATGGATTACATGCAGGTATTTTATCTTCAGTTTATAAATTTTAGTGGATATTACTGTCTATATAGTAAAATCAAATGGTTCTGTCTGTCTGTTTCTTTGTCCTTTTGGCTGTTTTTCAAACTTCCCAAATGGCTATGTGAACTTGGCCATGAAGTTGGGGCAGTTTTTTTCATTACAAATGTTTATTATTAATGATTTAATTAAAAATATTTTTCTAAAAAACCTAGTAGGTTAATTTTGCTAACGCTTTATCCGAGGCGTTGCCTTTAAAACAGTGTATCTTCTTTAATAACAGATATAATAACCTAAATAAAAAACAAAATGTTCATAAAAGATAGGACTACAGTATGATTCCAATTATCATTCGCTGTTATTGCTGATTCTCCCCACAGGGTGTCACAAATTTGGGGAAAAAACTTCTTCTTACTTTTTCACTCTGTACATTCTCAAATTGAAACCAGAATAAAACTTTTTACCATTGCATCTTTACTAAAGAGTCAACTTACGGTTAAAAAAAATTATGAAAATCAGATGAGCAGTTTGCTAGGAAATCAATATTAAATTTGTGGCAATTTTCTAGTGTTAATTTTGCGGTCGAGTGTATAAATAATGCACTTATTAGTTATTTATGGTACTAGTGGGCAATATCGGTTTACCCATGAGTGCCATACAAGGTTTTATCCAATAAATAGCTTAGGAATTCATATTTTTATTAAAAATTTTAATGACATTTACAAGAAAATAATTTGACAAGTGACAGTTGAGTGGGTAAAATAAATAATTATCCACTAAATAAAGTAAAAGCCACGCGAGGGTTATTATTGAGTTTATCTATTTAAAATAAAGCTGGTAATTGTCTCATTATCTGTATGTATTGGATAAAGGTATTTATTTTATTTACTTTTATATTTAAGAATTCTAAAATTAAAAGTATTGAAATACACATTTTTTTTCAGTGGAAACGAACCAAACATTAAATCAACGCTCGCTGATGCTGTGGTACAAGGCGCTTCTGAATGGCTTATAGACGTTTTAAACAATAATAAACCTCAAACCGAAACAAACATTGGAAAACTTGAGCAGCTCAGGCAAATTGTCCAACTAGTCCAGTCAGATCTCAAAAAAGCTGAAGTGTACGATAAAAAATTCCAAGACATATACAACTATCAATACGTCTTAACGTTGTACAAATTCTACCAGACTAAACTATACGAGCTGATTGAACCAGATGTGGTTAAGATATGTGAAAATAATTGTAAATATAAGTTTTTTTTAATTTCAATTTATATCATATATTAATATTATTATATGATATAAATTATATTATATTATAATAAACATAATAATATACATAATATTATTATGTATAATATCGTCCATGATACTTAAATTCCGCGTAACGTCATTTGACACTGTAAAAATCAGTCAAGTGTCATTGTAATTCAATAAACATGACAGCTTTTTTCGTTCCTGTCAAATGACGATACGCGGTATTGCAGTATCCCATAAACACACACACACATACATACATACAAATTACGTTGCAACCTTGCCGTAAGAAGTTTTTTAAAAAGTTATTTTAAAGTTTTTTGAAGTATTTTATTGAATTACAAATTTATTAAATAATGTTAATAGTTTACAATATAATTACAGATTGATTGAAAGAAAGTAAAAAGCTACATAGGTAAACTATGCTGACAAAACAATATACATTTTATTATATAAACAATAAGTTGCTGAGTAGCATGACTCCGGTCATGTAACTCCTCCCTCCTCAAAATGAAGCATCCCCTGGGAGGTTGAAGTTCTGTCCGGGGGGGAGTGGTTGGAGTTCCTCTTCCTGTGGAATGGGTTCTCTCTTTCTCTCCTGGATTCGGCTTCTGATGAATTTCAGTCCAAAATATGTTAACGCCATGACGATTACCACGTAGAGGGAAATGGTCATGATGCTTGGGGTGAAAATATCTTGTTGATTTTTCTCCATTGGTATAACTGCATTTTCCGAAATTTCGTTTAATTTCAGCGTTTTTAGGTTTATTTTTAAATTTTGTATTTGTCGGTCCTCTATGGCAAGGTTTAAATTATTTACGAGGGCAGGCTTTCCAGATGATTTTTCTTCGAAAAATAGCTTGTTTTGTTTGAAAAAAATTTCGCAGTTTTCTTCTTTTATGAGGTAAATTCCTTGAAGTGACTTAGTTTCGCTTTCTTCGTTGCATTTAATGTGGAGTTTTTCTTCGTTGGGAAATACTCCGAGAAACTGGTTAATTTCCGGGATGACTTCCATATGGTTTTCGGTAATATCAAGTTTTATATACGAGCATGAGTGTGAGTTTTCCTGTAGGATAATATTCTTCTCACAAGTCACATCCTGACTTGCTTGCAAATAGTTTGCGCATTGAAACCTTTTGCCCTTTTTACAAATGTCATTCAATGGTACAAATCCATTTTCTTTTGACTTTAATAAATATTTAGTTTTTGGAATTATCGTCACAAACTCTGATTTGAACAGGGTAGGGATGGGTGTGAGGCGGTATAATTCAAAATCTGTTTCGTAATTTATTGGGAGGGATAGAAAATATGTTATTCTTGTAGGCTCAATTTGACAGTTAATTTGAATAAGGTTTTCAAGTTCTAAAATGTTTTCGTATTTTAACTCCACTGGGAGTTGGTTTTTATAGTGTTCGGCGATTTTTCTAATTTCGAGGAATAATTCATCTGTTTTTATTATGCTAGGGTGCATTGTTTTCAACTTACAAAATGTTATCGAGTTTTCGATATCCGTTAGAATATTTAAAATTGTATTATATATAATTAAAATTTGGTTATGGAGGTCTTGTGCAAACAACATAAAAATTTGGCTCTGAACTTTTTCGTTCATGAAGTTATTTAATTGTAAAATTTTATTTTTTAAAATATTTTCATTATGCTGTATTTCTTGTAGAGTATCATTAAAATTTTGTATTAGTTTTTGATTAATAGAGTATTGTTGATTTAATTGCGACTGAAAGTTATCGTTTTTCTTGCGAATGTCGGTTAAAATTTTGTATATTTTTTCACCGTCATTTGCATCTAAATTACCTGTAATGTCCTTAATTATGGTTCCAAAACCATTAATAAGTCCCCGTTTGTTTCTTGTGAAACTTTCATTATACCCTAAATTAATATGATTAATTTTTTCATAAATTTTTCCCTGTGTATAGTTAATAATTTTCTTATAATTATCTAATTCTCTACTATAAAAAGTTTTGTTAATCTTAAGTAAATCTAGCCTATTATATAAAGTTAAGTTTTTCGAATTGGTCGAAAAGTGGTTGTAATTCGTAGTAGTGGACAAAAGTATGGTCCGTGCGCTGCAATTTTGCAGGGCCCAAATTTATAGGAAGGATACCAAGGTTTGTTGTTATGTTGCGGATGTCCGCTGCTCGTCCGCATGTGAGCAACCTGGAATAGATAAATCTTGTTGAGTTTTTGAGTTACTGTTTTTTCTAGGGCGTTTTATATTCGAAAGGTGGATTTTATCTATGGTATTAAAATGGGTTGGGTCAATTTTTGCGGTTTTTAATTTCCAGTTTATATTTTTGATTTTTTCTTTTTTGAATTTATTTTTGGTTTTTGACTGTTTTTGTTTATTTTTAACGAATACTTTTTCGGGTATACTTTTGGGAATTTCTTCACGTTTTTCATTTAATTTGTTAATAATTTTTTCTTTCGTCTTTTGTGCGTCTTTGTTTATTTTTTGATATAAAATTTTGGTTTTTTCTTTATGGTTAAATATATAGTTATTCATTAATTGTTTGTTCAATTCTAAGTTAAAGGGTGAATCTGTGCCTAAGTGTCCTGTGATTATTTCTGAAGGTTTTAATTTTGTAGTGCTATGTATTGTATTATTATAGGCCAATATTGCATAATTTATTTTTATCTCAATTGGCTCGCTCTTAAAAATATCTTGGTTATTAAGTAACCTTATGTGCTCGATTAGGGTGGAGTGAAATCTTTCTACTGGAGAATTTGAATCGGGGTGTTGCGAGCTTATGAAGTGGATTTTGATTTTATGGAGTTCTAGTAACTCTTTTAACACACCGCTATTAAACTCACCACCATTATCCGATACGATTTGTTCGGGGATGGAATGGTGCGTAAAATATTTTATGAGATTATTTACTACTTCTATGCTTGAAGCGGCACTTAGTTTATACGCTTGACTATATTTTGAGAAAGTGTCAATTATTGTAAGAAATTTAGATTTTTCTAGGGTGATACTGTCCATGTGTAAAATTTGGAATGGTCTAGTCGCTGTCGGTGTCAAGTTAAATTTTAATTTTAGGGGGTTTCTGTCGTATTTCGTAAGTTGGCAAATTTCACAGTTATTTATGTACGTTTGAATCACACGACGTTGATTCGGAAAATAGTACGACTCTTTTATACGTTTTTCGGTTTCTTCGATTCCCCGGTGGTTCGTTTTTCCCTCGTGAAAATTTTTTATAATTTCTTTTATTTCTACCTCCCCTATTACGTCTGTAAGGTATTTTGTACACCTAATTAAATTTATTTGTCCATTTTTAAAATATGTTTGTAATACAGCACAAAATTGTTCATAGATTGGATCCTCGAAAAATACATAATACTTAATTTTTGGGGCGATATATTCTTTCATAATTTTTATTACATCTTGTTCAAAATTATTTTTTGACAATTGAACAAGCATTCTTTGTTTTGATTTATAGAGGATAACGATTGAGGAGGTTGCAGGGGCAAATTCTTCTAGTGAAAGAATAATTTGGTTTTTGCCATAATTGACTGGACAAGTTACTATTGGGACACCAATAATTGGGTTTTCCGCGTTAGAGTGTACTGTATTAAGATCGGTTTCTGTAGGTTGTTCCGCTTGCTTAATATTTTCTTCCCGCTCTAAGTCGTCAAGGTCCCCTGTTTCAACAATTATAGACATATTGTCTGAGTCTTTATTCGCGGAAAAGCTGTCGTTAAACTTTTGCATATAATCTAATAAGGGTTCATTAATATTGTCTGTAATGTCAGGTTCGTCATTTGTCAACTCTTCGCAGAATTCTTCTATAAAGCTGGAAATAGCACTTTTATTATTTTCGTGATTAGTGACGTTAATTTCAACTTTTTGGGGTGGGTCAATATTGTAAATAAGTATTTTAATTTTAGAGTTTTGAAATATAATTTTAATTAAATTAAGTATGATATCCCATTTTAGGTTATCTAGGCCGGATCCAATTTTTGGCATAGCTACAGTAAAATCTTGTAGCTCTAAACATAATCTTTTGAGGCTTATCAAGGCGGAAATTATAGTAGTGTAGGTGGGTTTGTCCCTAAATATCTTTTTGGTAATTAAATAATAAATATTTCTTGTAGGAAGTTTTAAATATGCAACTTCACCTACAGGTTTGTTTTGTGCTTTTAGTGTGTTTACACAATTAAATTTTTCCCTGAAATTACGGGCGATTCCTTTTTTCATGCTAAAACACTGGGAGACGCAATGAGCAAGAGATATATTCTCGTCACAATTAAATAGATCATTGTCGATTATTTTTACATTATTATTAATTATATTAAGGTTATTATAAATTATTTGACGAAGAGTTTCATTTTTATAAACGGCGTCTGAAAGTTCATTTAAATTTATTTCGTACGTGGGAATAGATTCGCATATATTGTCATCGTAATCTGATACTTCCTTATCTTTGAAACTCGTACGTGACTTTATGTTATTTTGTAGAGGTGAATTACTTATAGTATTTTTATTGTAATTATTACTTAAAACTTGGGCATAAGTTAAGTCAGTGGCGTTACCGATTTTTTTTATTTGGGGGGGTTCGTTTGTGGGGTTTTGTAGTTGGTCGGGATTTTTGGGAATATCGGTTTCTGGGTTTATTACGATGCGTGACAAGGCATCTGCGTTACTATTAAGGACACCTTTTTTATAAATAATTTCATAATCATATTCTTCTAAGTACAACCGCCACCTACATAATTTGGAATTAGGTTCTTTAAGGGAGAACAACCACTGCAAGGGTTTATGGTCAGATACTATTGTAAATTTTCGGCCATAAAGGTAGGGCCTAAAGTATTTAACAGCCCAAACGATTGCTAGGAGTTCCCTTTCGATAGTACTTAGATTACATTCTGATTCGTTAAGGGTGCGACTTGCGTAAGCTACTGGCAAATCAGAGCCTATTTTCCCTTGTGACAACACCGAACCTAAAGCAAAACTAGAAGAATCGCAAGTTAGAATGAAGGGTTGATTAAAATCTGGATACTGCAGTATGGGTTGGTTAATCAACAAATTTTTACAATGGTTAAAACATTTTACATACTCGGGGTCCTTAATATTAATTTTATGATTCTTTTTCAGACAGATAGTCATAGGTTTAGTTATTTTCGCAAAATCTTTTATGAATTTGCGGTAATAACCCAATAGTCCCAAAAAAGCCTTAATTTGTCGTGTAGTTTTAGGAATAGGATAGTTTTGAACAGCTTTAATTTTTTCAGGATTCGGTTTTACGCCCTGGGGTGTCACTATATGACCTAAAAACGCTACTTCTTTTTGCAAAAATTCGCATTTATCGACTTGTAATTTAAGATTAGCAGATCGCAATCTATCAAAAATCTCTTTGAGATTGTTTATATGTTCTTGTAAACTTGTACTAAAACAAATGATATCATCAAGAAATACGCAGCATTTTTTATTTAATATACCCCTTAACAGGTTGTCCATGACCCTCTGGAATGTGGCTGGGGCCGTTTTAAGGCCAAAGGGCATGCGCAGGAATTCATAGTGACCATTTTCTGTGCTGAAAGCAGTTTTTTGAATATCCTCCCTAGCCATTTCCAGCTGGTGATAACCACTGGCTAAATCCATTGTACTAAAGTATAAACAACGTCCCAACTTGTCCAATAAGTCCGTAATGTTCGGCAATGGGTATCGGTCATCAATAGTTTTTTCATTTAATTTACGATAGTCAACTACTATGCGCCATTTGCGTTCAGCAAAAGGGGCACTTTTCTTGGGGACCACCCAAATTGGCGAACTCCACGGGCTATAAGAGGGTCTTATGATTTTTTGTTGTAACATTTTTTTAATTTGTTTATCTACCTCTTGCTTATGGACATTTGGAAAACGATAGGACTTTGTGTACACTGGTATTTCGTCTTTAGTAACTATTTTATGTTTAATTTTATGCGTAAAAGTTAAGGGTTTTCCTTCTGAATGAAAAATATCAGAGTACTCATTTAAAAGATTTAAAATTGCTTGTTTTTCCTCTGCATTCATATGATTTATTTTAATTTTAGACAGATCAATTGGCGAGTTATCGCAATATGTATTAATATTATTAAAATTAGAAGCTGTGTGGTGTTCGTATTCGTCGAACATTTGCACAGTTATTGGGTTTATTTTAGCAGAAATGTCCCTATCTGTAGGGTTAACAATACTACAATAAGTAGAAAAATCTTTTACACTGGCTACGCTTTCTATTATTTCTAGATCACCAGCTTTCATGTGAGGAATTATTACGTCACCATTTTTAACATTTTTAATATTTATTTTAATAATTTGTTCTGTCTTGGCAGGGACGACTATGCTGTCGGCCCCACTAGATAACTCAAGGTAGTGAATTTTGATTCTGCGGGATGGTGTAATTAATACATCATTATGCAGGTCGACAATCGCGTTTAATTTCTTTAGGTTATCTAAGCCTAGTAGACAGTCAAATTGTTTATGAAAGTTGAACATATGAAATTTAAGATTAATGTTATTTTTAAACAATTTGCCACACGGGATCTTTGTACTATACTTTTCCAAGGAAGTACCGTGTGCACTAGATATTAAAAATGGGTCATGTATAATATTCCTAGAAAAAAATTTATTTGCGATGTCATGTTTAACAAACGACTTTGTGCTACCACTATCTAATAAAACTTTTAAATTTAAATCTGGGTAAATTATATAGCACAATTGACTTTTTTCGTTTGTTAAACTCATGATATCTATTTTTCCGAGGCTCAATTCTCTAAAAAAGATGAGTCATCTTGATTTTTATTTAAATTTTCCTCCGGAAACTCTACTTTCGGCGCATTATGCAAGTTGAAAACCTCTTCTATTTGAAAATTAGGCGTTCTAATTTGATTATTTGAATTATTTCTATTATTAAAATTTTGCCTAGCATGGGACATATTAGTGTTTCGCGTAGAAACACTCATTGGAGTTGGTCTCGGTAACCTTACATTAGGGTTTGGCCTAAACACATCATTTCTGGAGCTAGGCCCTGGCTGATTTTGAAAGTTTGTATTTGTGTTATTATTATTAAAACCATTTGGCCTTGGCTGGAAATTTTGTGGGTAATTTGTTAGTTGCAATTGCCTAATATTTGGCAATTGCTGCCTTCCTTGTGTAAAGTTACGATTATTATTAAAGTTTGGCTTTTGTCTAGGATTTTGGCTATAAGAATTTCTAATTATTTGGTCATTTATTTCTAATTGAAAATCGTTCGTTAGCATATTTAACGCAGAGTTCAGATCTTCTGGATTTTTGGTTCGCATTAAGGATCCTATTGGGTCTCGGAGGCCCCTCAATAAAACCCTTAAGGCGTATTTTCTTAAGTATGCGGTTAAAGTTCCGACCTCTTGTGCATTACCATGATGCACCGTTAAATATGCTATCTGAAGGTTAAGTAGCATAAGTATACTATTGTAAAAATCGAAAACTGACTGTTTGAGCCCTTGCTTTAACTCTGTCATTTCCAATTGCAAGCTGAAAACGTCGCGTTTATCGCTATATGTATTCTGGAGTGCTAATTTTAAGTCATTCCAGTTATTCAGAATGCAAGAGGATATTTTAGTTGCGGCATCGCCCTTTATTTTAGCCAAAATGCTAGACATTAGGTACTCATTCTGAAAGTCCGTCGGGTCATTAAGGTTATAAAATTTATTGACTAATTTTTCACATATATCGATGAATCTAGGAAGGAGTTCTGACTCGCCCCTAAACTCAGGGATCATGTTCAAGTAGTCGGCTTTCAGAACGTTAGCCATGTTTAAATTTAAATTATTTATTTCGGGAATGGGGTTATTTGTTTCTATTATGGTAAGTTCTAGTTCAGAGTTTGTTTCGGACTCGGAACTGGACTCAGAATCGATTAAAGTATTTTGAAAATTGAATCTGCAATCACTAAATGACATAGGTACTTACAGGCAAATGGTCGCTGCTATGATGTCCTTCATCTGTGATGTGCACTCACACTCGAAGAAAACTTTTTTTTTTTTTGTAATTTCTCTTGTTTGGAAACTACCAGGTTCTATCACCAACAAATCGTCGAAACGAATCAATTTTATGCTAAATTGATTGGTGAAAACTGCCGACTGCGCCAATTACGTTGCAACCTTGCCGTAAGAAGTTTTTTAAAAAGTTATTTTAAAGTTTTTTGAAGTATTTTATTGAATTACAAATTTATTAAATAATGTTAATAGTTTACAATATAATTACAGATTGATTGAAAGAAAGTAAAAAGCTACATAGGTAAACTATGCTGACAAAACAATATACATTTTATTATATAAACAATAAGTTGCTGAGTAGCATGACTCCGGTCATGTAACTTACATACATACACACACACACGATGACCTTTACAAAAAATACGTTGAGGTACGAACAAATTAACTAAACCCGATTGTAGCTGCATACCTGGAGACAGGGGCGGATTTATTTCATTTTAAAGGGGGGTGGGGCATCCACAAGAAAAAAATGGTTCGCATTCATCAAAAATATAATTTTGAAGGTATTTCTATGCTAATATATCTCGCTGGGGGGGCATTGCCCAATGCCCCCCCTAAATCCGCCCATGTCTGGAGACAATATTTATAACCGTTTATTATAATATAGTAACAATCAATGTAAATAAATTGTATAACCGTAAATAGTAAAATTTTAGCTGACCGACTTTGGTAAGTAATGTGGACTTGTAAGTCGAAAGCTATAGCTTTCTCTACCTCTACTATAGTAGAGGTCGGCCCTTCCAGACCTTTCAAATTTTTTTGATATATTTTTTAATTGAACTAAAAAAGAAATTAATGGTTTTTTATCAGCGGTATAATATATAATTTTATAATTTATAATATAGCCAAAGAAATCAATGATATAATGTTCTTATTCATTCCTTCTCATATAGCACAAGTTATCCCCAGGATATACTTTTGTTACTAAACGGGAATATGCTACTTACCCAGGATATACTTTTATTACTAAACGAGAAGTCGAGCGACTTCCGAACCCGTATATCCCATGGATATACCTCGTATATCCCAAATATCCTTTGTGTGTCTCAGGGACGTCCCGAGGGGTATATCCCGGGGACATACTGTCCGTATATTCCAGGGATATCAAGAAAGGACATGCCCGGGATATCCCCTCTGGACTTCCCTGGGATGTACGAAGGACATACCGAATATCCTTGGGATATACGGGCAGTATATCTTCAGGTCATAGCTTTCCTTGGGATATACGACTAATGTCCCGGGACATGCGACATTGAGAGGACATTGAGAGGATAGGATTGTGTATTAGCCCATATAGCTAATACGTATTAAAGCACTAGTGCTATCTTTTAAAATACTTTAAATCATTTATATTTTTTTTAGCCCTTTGTAAAATTTCGGTGCCAGTTATAACTGATTAAACAAAGCTAGCAATTAATTTTTGTCTCTAAAAAATCAGTTAATTTTTAACAGTGAATCTTTTTTAGTACACAACGTAGACGGAGGGGAAGAGGAAGGAAAATCTCTTTTTGTGCTTTATCAATCCGTTCGAGAATTTGTAATGCTGGGAATCGAACTGTTTTCATCCAGCATTGATGAGTTCCACTTAACGAACTTCCATCAGTGGTTCCACAACGGAGTAGTGCAATGGTTGGAGATTGCAGCTTGTAAAGCGCAGAAAATGATCGAAAAAGCCGTCGATTTGGATAAGTTTACTCTAGAAGATGATAATGTAAAATGCAGCTCGTCTGCTGTTGATTCTTTAGCTATATTTATTCAAGTAAGTCATAAAAAAGTTATTATACCAAATTTTGCATATCACAGGAAATTTTAGCAACCCACTGAAAATGACTGGTGCACTATTCGGCATAGTTGGACCACGATTACTTCATGGTTAAAGTGAAGGTATTTCTTATGAACTAATTTTAATTTTTAATATACAGGGTTATTCAGAAATAAGTTCGAGATATTTAAGAGGTGATTCTACCTTAAAAAAAAAAAATATATGAAAAAAAGTTCCTATAAAGGTTGGTTGGAAATGAGTCCTAATGGAGCTACGGCTCTTTAAAATTGCAATAAAAATAATGTTTTTAATTGATAACTTTTGTATCCTTTAAGCTAGAGCGACAAGCTTTTGCATGTATACACTGATAAAAAAGATAATTTTGATTTATTTGGATATGGCCAATTAAATTATTTGGTTGCGAGTAATAAATTTTATTTGAGTCAAATAAATATTTAGTTCATGTAAATAAATATTTTGATTTCAAAATCATTTATTAATGGGAACAAAATAGTTAATTTGACAGAAATTAAATTTATTTGTCACAACCAAATAATTTAATTGGCCATATCCAACCAAATATTTTGTTGACGCAAATAAACTGTTTTATCAGTGTACTAGTATTAATAAGGGCAATGTTAATTTATTTTTTTGAATTTATCCAGAGGCGTGCCTAGACGGACAAAATATTAAGACATAACACATTTTATCCTCAAACTTTTTTATGTATATTTTTTTGGATTTTTAGTAAAAAATATAGATTCCTTGAGTAAAAATACATAAAAAATGTCATATAGTGTAACACTGTAGGAGCAACCGTTTAAAAAAATACAATTAAGAGGAAGTAACATTTTGTGCCACTAAAAATGTTACTTTTTAAAAGGATATTACTCCTTTAATATTAAATTTAGGTGTTTTGGTGAAGATAACTTTTTTGCTTAGTTTTAAATGAAGAATCGTCCTACAGCATTAAAATTTAATTGGTGCCTTTTTGTTCCCCATTCAATATGTCGAAGGGCCGCAGCTCCCTTAGGGCTCATTTCCGGACCAACCTTGACAGGAATTTTTTTTTTCATTTATTTTATCGAAGAATCACCTTTTAAATTTCTAAAACTTATTTCTGAATAACCCTGTATAAAAATTTAGAAAATAGTATAAATAGTATTAAATCAAAAATCGTTATTTTTGATTTAATACATAAATTGAAGCTTTAAAGCAAAATTTCTCATAAAAGTAATCATAATTCAAAAATTTATTATTGCTTTTGTGTATGCTTATCAATAAATAATTATTCATATAACATTCGATTTGACCAAATAATATATGTAGATATATTTAAACTTGAAGTAATCAACTCTGCTATCCGAAAAAAGGGGATAAAGTTTATGGTTTTAAGATTGGTGAACCAATTCCTATGTTTATAACCGTCACTTTTGAAAAGGAGTTAATGAGAAAATTTTAAAATAACTTGGCACCCTTGAACAAATTTGATCCACCTTGTTTCAAAATAAACTAAAAAAATTGACTCTGATTTTTTTTCAGAAAACCTGTATTATTTTTATGTATAAAACTTTTTACAAAATATTAGGCATCTCTTAAAGTTCACAAAAAAAAATATTTTTAATATTTTTGCCGTCATAAATAAATGTGCTGAAGTTGACACACACAAAAATAATATGGCGTACTGGAACCGCCCCCATTGGTCTGAAACACAAAAACCAAAAACAGTCTCGTTAAAAAATACGTCCTTTAGTTCACTTATTATACATTAGTCAAAATTTAAAAAAAATCCACGCCATTTTCCGGCCAAAAACGGGTAAAAAACGGGGGAATCAAATATAAATAACAAGGTTTTGAAAAAAAAAATAACTAACTCGCCAACATGATTTTCAACTACCTGCCGAAAGATATACGTTAATATGTTAAATAGTTTTTTTTTTAATCGCTGAAATGGCATTTAGAGAAAAACGCGTTTAAATTTTATTTTAAAATTTTAAATTTTATTTTATATATAAGCCAAATCGTTATTCAACAAATTTGATTTTTTCTGAACTAAATATAATGACTGTACAACAGTTATATCTATTAGAAATTTTAAAATATTATTTTCAAAATAAGTCAGTTATAAATCCGCCTAATCATGAATATCACACACGATCAAAAGAAAATCTTACAGCTGTAATTTCACGAAAAAATTAAAGTAACTCAAAAAAAATTTACACACCATGTTCACAAACTTTACAATCTTATGCCAATAGGCTTAAAAGTAAATACACAGGCATATAAAACTTTTGTTAACAAAGTCAAAAATTGGATAAAAAATACAGAAATTAATTTATAATTCATTATTTTTAATTTCATAAACGTAAAAAAATATATAGCAATAAAATAAATAACCTACGAGACAATAATTAACTTCGAAAATCGAATTCAAGTATCCATAGGCCAAGTACAAACTATTTATAGCTTTTGTGGCCAATACAAGAAATGTTTATCGTTTATTATAAAGTAATTCAAGTCTCGCTTAATTTATTATTATTGCATTTAATTTATTATATTAGTTAGGAACCGTTTTATGTATGAAGTATTGTAATAATCTATATTAAGTGAAACAAAAAATAAAATAAATAAACAAAATAAATAAAAATTAGTATATGTAGTAAGTATATGTATGTCTAACTTTTTAAAGAAGACGAATTTCGTGAAAATATTTTAGGAGCGTATTCTACACATATTAAGAAGTATAAAAAAGCAAAAAAATCATTTTTTTGAAACCAAAAATGAGAACTACCCCTTAACCGACCAACAGTGCTAATTATACCTCTGAATTACGACGTTTTGCGATTTTTTTTATGGAGGTGCACCTCCTAGGTGCAATGACCACCCGCTAAAGGCCAAATTTTAATGTAGTTATGGAGCCTATTATAGGTTTATTATAAACTATAATAGTGGTATAATATCTCTACCACTACTACCACTACAAATGCTAGGGAAAAGGGCCCTAAGTTGGTGAACATAAGCTTTGATGGTTTGTGTAAAAAATGGGTTTTATTTAAATAATGTTTTTATTTACAAGGTTAATAATAGTTTATCTTATTTAATAATAATAATAACAAAAATTTATTGGTCTCCCAACTGGCTATAGACCTAGGTCTTTTTGTCTGTCAATACAATATTTTTAAACTAATAATAATTGTACATGATAATTAGTATTTATAATAATCGTATACAAAAAAAATCTTTGGTGTAATATGTAAAAAAAAAATCTTATCTATTTTGTTTTGTTTTAATTATTTATATTCTTTCAAAAAAATTAATTTGAAAAAAAGTAAACTTAGTCATTTTATCACCAGCAGAAGCTAAGTTGACGAAGAATAAAAAATCTAAAAATAAAGCTTTGTTAAAAATAGAATATCAATTAAAATACACATACTGCAACTGTTGCTCCATGTGTTGACGTTCGCTTTTTATAGAAGATTCATCAACTTACCCAGTTCGTCATCTTAGGGCCCCTTCCCCTATTACTATAATAATAATTGTTATTTTATTACTTACAGGTAAAAGAATTTTGGAGAAATTTGAATTGGCCAGATCCCGAAAGTTCATATACGTTCGTACTCAAAATTATCACTGTAAGTATATTAAATTCGAATATAACTTTTACAATTAAATTCTAAGAAAAAAGGACTGTCGAAATTGAGTTTTAGCACGCCAGTCCTGAGGTCAGTTTACGTTTTAAAGAATGGTCAAAACAAACAACCAGTGGATATTGGTAGAAAGGGGTCTAAGCTATTTCTAACCAACAACAGCAAAATCGCTGCAGATGAAGGTTTCGGAAGATACTTTTAAAAGTCCTTGGTGATGACCATGTTTAACACATACATATTACGTGAATTTTTTTCACTAAATTTTATTTAACTTTAATCAAGAGAATCCGAATCCGTTACGAAATTGCTCGTTTAAAAAAAATGCAATTGCAAATTGATGTTTATGTTTAACTTAGACCTCCCTCCAATATCCACTGGTTGTTTGGGATGTTATATAACAAGAAATTAACATCACTTTTGGGTGTATTCTTAAACTAAATCATAACATCACATAATATTGAAAAATAACATGTATTTAACATCACATTTGCAACTTAATACGTGAGTCGCGACAACCATGTTATTTAATAAAAAATATTTATCAACGCTGTGAATATATCGCATGTCACATATTAACGTGGCTTTCACGTGAATGTCATGTTATTTTGCTTCTCACCGAGGTTCGAAGCAAAAAAATCGATATGATGTTGATAGAATAAATTATTATAAGGAAATTGTATACACATTATACGATTTCCAATGGATAGGGGGCTCTGCCGGGCTTCTCAAGACCACGGACACGGATTAAAGGAATATATTCTCCGCTTAATCTGCAATTTCGTATTTAAAATCTATCAGTTTCAATCTGTGATTGTTTCAATTACTGATTGATTTTAAATCCGATTTTTTTTATAGGGTTATAGCGTTTTTAGGGTTTTATTTAGAAAAAGCTAATATCCCAGGATATTATTTAAATATTAAAGTACCAGTAACGGCATCCATAAGATATTACTAATTTAATATATAATATATAATATATATATATATATATATATTAGATATAACAGCGCAGGAATGTGGATTTATGATTTCACAAACCAGTTATTTTCGAAATGTCTTTGTGTGATGTTATTAGGGGCGGACTTACGACATCCCCACTTTGCTACATTCTTGTTAAATGAGACTACAAATATTAAATTAAATATTAAAGTTCCAGTAACGGCATCAATAAGATATTAGATATAACAGCGCAGAAATGTGGATTTATCATGTCACAAACACGTTATTTTCGGGATATCATTGTGTGATGTTATTAGGGGCGGACTTAGGACATCCCCACCATGCTACATTCTTGTTAAATGGGACTACAATCTTAACATCACATGTCACATATTAACGTGGCTTTCACGTGAATATCATGTTATTTTGCTACCTGGGTGAAACATATACTGAATTCAGGAATAGCGTGTTAACTTAACTTAAAAATTAACTTCTAACCTCTAAAGATCTAACGTTAAATTTTGGTTAGATTAAGGTTTGTAACTAACGTTAGATTCTAACGTTAAAAAGTGGGACATTTGCACATATTTTATAACTAGTCCAGTAGTTTTAGACTGCTAACTAACTATACCAAAGTGTAGGTTTTGGTATCTGAAAACATATGTCAGTGTTCCGGAAGTCATGGAAGTTTATCATGTACTAACAAGTAAGCTTTTATAAATAAAAAAAAAACAAATGTTAAATGCTTCATAATTATTATAAATATTATAACAGTGTCTTAAATAAAAAATCTACTTTTTGTAGTTTTTGTTTTCTTTTTCAGTATTTTGTTAATGGATATATCCATTACATATAACCTTCAGAAAGAACTTTTTTACAAACCAAAACTAGCTTTTACCAATATTAAATGGAAGATTGACCGTTATGACGTGGTAGAAGTCCGAAATTATATAAATAATACATTTTTTCGTACTTTTACAACATCTCATTGGTAAATCCTAGGTTTAACACGTTAATCCTAGGAAACTAGCAAACTTTGAGCTTTTACTGTAACATATACATTAGGGTGACCCACCAAAATTTCATATTAAAAAATTTGGAGGTCTCATCCCTTAGGTTTGTTTATTGGGGTAAGAATATCATTCCTGAATTTTTTCATTTCAAGTTTTGAAAAAATCTAGAGGTCGCTCACAGCCATTTTTTAAAGAGATATGTTTCTTAAGATTTTTTATTTTTTTTTAAGGCCGAAGGATTTTTTATTTAAATCATTTTAACACGCGACGGTATAAAGGGATAGTAAATAAATAACCTCAAAAAAAATCAGAAGTTTTCTTTCAAATTGGCGGAGCTGTGCCCTTTTAAGTTCGAAAATGCACTACATTTCTTCATTTTAGGCGTAATGACAGGCACAAAAATTTTTTTCATTGTCTTAAAATATTGTACGTGTAGCCCAGCTAGCCCCAGATAAAAACCAGTATTTTGTTTATTGGATATACGCCCTATTAAAAATGACGGGTCTGGGCGGGTATAAATGGTGCATAGACCGGACTTGAGCGGGTGAATCTCATCCGCTCAAGTACGGTTTGTGCACCATTTATACCCGCCCAGACCCGTCATTTTCAACAGGGCGGGGCTTCCAGAAAAAAATAATATATATTTTTTTAATATTTTTGAGAGATAACTCGGTTTTTAGGCAATTTAGTTTTAATTTTCAAGGTTTTTTGTCTTTAGATAAATTTCGAAATATAAATATATAAAATCTGTAGTATTTTTTTATTTTATATACAAGATGTACAGAAAAAAAAATTAAAATATATACATCCAATAAAAAAATAACTACAAAAATATTATTTGTATCAGAACTTGTCTAAAGACAAAAAAAACTTTAAATTAAATTTAACTACTAAAAACCGAATTTATCTTTCAAAAATGCTAAATAAACTTAAAAAAAAATAAAAAAGCTAGAGAAACACATCTTTTTAAAAAATGACTGTGAGCGACTCTAGATTTTTTCAAAAAATCTGAAAAAAAAAATAGGATGATACTGTTACCCAATTAACAAATTTAAGGGGGTGAGATCTCCAAATTTTTCAATTTAAAATTTTGGTGGGTTACCCTAATATACATAAACTTTCCCTAGGTTAATTTTATGTAATTATGTATAAACCAGCTTAAAGTTTGTCTAATTTATTAATTATGTCTGATTAATGTTTTGTAATTTTAGGATGTTTGTCGCAGTTACGAACTTTATGCGGACAAAATATCTACGCGAGTTCTAGAAATGAAAGAGGAGAAAATATTTGAGGTAACCAGTTTGGCGATTAAAAACATCGAATACTTGGCAGACAACCTTAAACCCTTTATCCAGGATCTCGGAATAAAACAAATTATTGAAAATTTATCTGGAGTCGACGAGGTGGACGGTTGTCAAATAATTTTCGTTATAGAGAAAATGTACAACAATATGGTCGAAAGTTCCATTGACACTATGCGGAACAAAATTATATTATTAATGAAGTCTTTGGCCAATATGGTAAGAGAGAATATTTTTTGTTGCAGACACCACAATTCCAAACTCGTATAATTTATTTATTTACTGATTTATTAAACCAATAACCCACGTTGAACCATGTAGAAGATAATTGTGAAAGTTTGTGGTTTATATAGGATATTTCCGCAAATATACTGCCGCGCATTAGATTCCGGACACCTAAAAAATTGACATTTTTTAAATTCAAATATTTCGAAAACTAATTAATGGATTTGACTGATTCTTTTTTTTTAAGCTTAAACATTCTCTACTTTTGTTTGTTTTAAGAATGATTAATTTTTTTTTCGTATTTACAGCAACAAATAATGTACAACTATGTTTTTTACCCAATCTTCTAGGACTTGCATGGTACGCCACTGCAACTGTTTATCAAATTATTAAAGTCTTTTTTATTGCCGCAGTTTTAATGAATATTTTCTTTTTTTATTTTTTTACATTTTTACTTCTGGTTTAGGAGATATCAGGATTTTCCTGAAAGTTGTCATTATACAAAAAAAAATTTTTTTTTTTATTTGCGGAGGGGACCTTATAGTTGCGTCTGGCTGTATTTGATATGCTCGGGCCGGTCAAGAAGTCCTTGGCCTGCCTGCAATTTTCCACCGCTGACCATTCTTGCTTTAGTTGTTTCTCCACCCCACAGAGGGCCAGGAAAAAAAAAGTGGACAAAATTCTGAATTTTTGCATACGGCTATTTTTGATACCGCTATTTCGAATAAAATAATGAAAAAATTAAAAAAAAAAATTCCGCGCCACTAGGGTGGTCCAAAATTTTATTTTTCTTTCGATCCTTATAAAAATGTGTCAAATGACTTCTTTTGATTATGTTTATGTAGACCAATGTTCATAACCTAAAAATTCCAAATGGCGGAGTCAATATGACTCATCGGTTTTTGAACCTTTACTTTATTTGCACGAAATCAGGGGTAATTTTTTTTGAAAAATCTTCAGTTCTTAAGAAATACTTAAAATTAAAGCACTTAATATGAAAAATCTATGGAAAAAAAAGTTGCGGATTTTTTGCGCAACGCAGAGAAAAATAATAAAGTTTTTTTATATACGTATTTTTTACGTAGATATTAACAACAGGTTAATGGTAATCCAATAATTTTGGCTTAACGCACGAAATGTTTGATAAAATTAAACCTTATATTTTTTTAATTAAACTTTATTTTTATAATAAATATTTTACTTTCTACTAAATTATTTTATTATTATTTTGTTTATCACAAAACACCCCTTATAAAATTAAGATTTTAATTACAGCTACCATCAGAACTTTAATTGTCATCATCGTCACTATCGTCATCGTCACTATCGTTATTGTCATTGTCTTCAGTACTTGGATTTATTTCTAAGAGGGTAAGTACTTCAGGTAAATGGAAGTTTTTTCTTTTTTGGTAATTTTCTAAGACTTGTAATAAAAGGGTCAGAAGTTTGTAAGAGCATATTTAATACGACTCTGTTTGTCTTTTCTCTACTGTGATGCTCCCTATTTTTTTTTAAATCTTTAATTCTAAAAAAATATACTTAAGGGTTTTGTTTTGATCAAACATTTTTGTCAAGTTTTATTGTGCGTTAAGCCAAAATTATTGGATTACCATTAACCTGTTGTTAATATCTACGTAAAAATACGTATAAAAAAACTTTATTATTTTTCTCTGTGTTTGGACTTTGGACGCAAAAAATCCGCAACTTTTTTTTCCATAGAATAATATTACTATAGTTAAGGAAAAATCTTCATGGAAAGGCACACTTAACAAATGGATATATTTTTTTTTTAAATTTATGATTTAAACTGATAGTTACTATATTCACGTTTCTGGGACCTTTATATTACGATACAGACACTTTACTAATTATGTAATATATTTTTAGACATATCTGATGATACTTAAGTACATATTCTATGATTAAAAAAAAATAGTTTATTTTACAGATGGCATAATATCTTGAAATAAAGATTTTCACAAAAATAGGGGATTAAATAAATTTTTAAGTTTGATTATATATTTTTCATATTAAGTGCTTTAATTTTAAGTATTTCTCCAAAACTGAAGACATTTCAAAAAAAATTAGCCCTAATTTCGTGCAAATACAGTAAAGGTTCAAAAACCGATGAGTCATATTGACTCCGCCATTTTGAATTTTTAGGTTATGAACATAAACATAATCAAAAGATGACATTTGACACATTTTTATAAAGATCGAAAAAAAAATAAAATTTTGGACCACCCTAGTACGCGAAAATTTTTTTTTGAATTTTTTCATTATTTTATTCGAAATCAGCGGTATCAAAAATAGCCGTATGCAAAAATTCAGAATTTTGTCCACTTTTTTTTCCCTGGCCCTCTGTGGGTGCACCCATGTAAAAAGACTAACTTAAGACCTAGATCCTAGTGTTCCTAACAATGATGTATTTAACAGATGGTGCCATCAATAAAAATGCTCTTAATAGAAACTGCTGAATCTGGCAACGAGGAAAAACTAATGAATTACATTGATCAGAATTTGAATACTCTATATGGAGAACTAAACGATGAAAATTTTAAAAGGAACATGGAAATTTTTTGGAAAATGTTCAACGCCACTTTGGAAAATATAATACAGGCCAATTTAAATGTAAGTTAAAATGGAGTTTAAATACCGGTAAAAATAAGTCGCTTAAGCATACCAACATGTACCTTGTCTATCAAAAATTGGTTAATAAATTAGTACTATTACTATTACCTCACTGGCGCCGATTGCATTTTTCAGTTAATTAATAATTATTGCCTTTTTCAGTTAATTAATAATTATAATTGAAATTTGGCGAAGGCGTACTCCCTAGATATATTGGTTCGAAAGTCAATTAAAGCCGGTGGTTCCCTCTAGTACTAGCCCACACAAGTCCTGGACTTAGGGGATGCTTAATTAACTAGAATAGTACGAGGTTAAAAACAAACAAACTATTACATACACGAATGTATGTATTTGCTATAGTACACCTATACTGTCGTACTTAACTAAAAAGCAATAACTCAATTTGTCAATGGCAGCGTTTTTAAAATATTACATCAGAGTTGACGTAAAAAAGTTGTTATGCGACAAATGGATTTACTGCTTTCTTGTTAAGGAAGTGTGTTTAATAATTTTTCCCTAATTGGGGGGTTGGGGGTTAGTTAATTTTACTTTGTTACATTGTTTTAATTCTATTATTGTTTTTAGAAAAAAAGACCACCCTCATTTTTTGCTTGTATGCACCAAACTGTAAATTTAATGTTAGAAGCATATGGTAAACCATCAGAATGTGATTTGTTATTCAAAACTCAAAGAATACTGAATCTTTATGGTTTAGAAACAAATGACTTAATCCATAAGGTAAGTCGTTAATATATATTAAATTAAATATATTTAATTAAGAATCCCTCGAATAATCCATTACATTTCAAGACGATATTAATAGTATATTAAGGTAGTACTACACCCGTTATTAGTACTTAGTACTTTAGAAGACTAGCCGCAAGCGGCTTGGTTTTTTAACTTGTACTAAAAAAAAACTTGCGCTAAAAACGTGTTATGAAACGAGTGCTTTATAGTATTTTTTTCTATTTAGCTCTAAAATTAAAAAAAAAACTTGCGTTTAAATTGATGACCGATTTAGGGATTTTTGTTTGGGGTTGGCATTACAATTTTCGCTATATTTGAAATTCATAGAACAAACGCTATTTTGATATATTTTATAGTCAGCTCTTCTTAAATATTCTTATTCTTCAATAAAAAAGCATAAAATTTTTTAAAAGGAGTCGTTTTTAACATGCATTAAAAGGCCATAAGGAGGGCCAAAAAGGCAAAATTTAACTTTATTTAGATTAAAAAATAAGGGAAAGGATTGAATAACCGAAGCCTTTAATGCATTTAAATTATTGTAATTACAGTCTAATACGGTATAAAATACACTGCCCAGTAAAAGAGCTTTTCCATTTTTCACCTAAGCGCGTGAAATGGATTTTTTATTATCAGATTCACTCTCAGCAACCTTAAAAACCACAATATATATATATATATATATATATATATATATATATATATTGTGGTTTTTAAGGTTAAGGTTAGTTATCTGGTTTCAATGAATATATATATATATATATATATATATATATATATTGTGGTTTTTAAGGTTAAGGTTAGTTATCTGGTTTCAATGAAAATATTCCGAACCGCTTGAAACTGCTTTTTGGACTTTTTTAAGGTTGCTAAGAGTAAATCTATAGGTACCAATTTTTACGAAAACTACCTCGCCACCCTCAGGGGGTAGATTTAGAAAAAATGTATTTTAGGATTCAGTTTTAGCACCCTCAAAAACCTCAATATATAAACTTTCAAGAAAATTTCGAACCTAATCTGTCAAATGTCGGTACTGCCAACACACTATCTATCAACATCAATAAACCTGAAAACCCTAATACAATATTAACAATACCCATTGTAAACATCAAAAATCGCAGTGTCAATAACTGGGTGTTCTGTGCAATAACTCTCATCCTGCCTCCCAGGTAAACAATGCCTCATCTCGCTGGTAAAAGCACATCATACATTAAGAAGAAAAATTTAGGAGAGTCAAACGATCAGGAAAACATGGGGGTTAGTCCTAAAGTATGGCTATACTTAAATCGTTTTAAAAGAGAGATCACTAGTGAGGCCGTTCTGGTAATGATCAGGAAGGAGCTACCCACTGACACAAACCAAAACAAATGCTTCATGTTTGGCGCTGACTTTGAACTGAAAGATAAACTTTATGATAAATCCTTCTGGCCAAGGGGAGTTGAAAACTACCCCCCGCTCCTCAGAGGTTGGATTTAGAATTTTATAATTTTTAGATTCACTTTCAGCGTCCTAACCCAACCCAAATATACCAATTTTCACGAAAACTACCCCCGCCCCTCAGGAGGTGGAGTTAGATTTTTTTCTTATCAGATTCACTTTCAGCAACCTCGAAAACCCCAATGTACGAATTTTCACGAAAACTACCCCCGCCCCTCAGGAGGAGGAGTTAGTATTTTTTTATTATCAGATTTACTTTTAGCAACCTTAAAAACCCCAATATACCAATTTTCACGAAAACAAACCCCCACCCCTCGGGGGGTGAAATTAGAAAAATTTTAATGTCAGATTCAGATTCGTAAAAAAACCCCTTTATACCAATTTTGACGAAAATATTGGAAGAAGATTCCATTTCATTTCGCTAAAAATTTTGTGATGAAGATTAAGAAGCTGTCAGAATCTGGTACCGATTAAAATTTAATGTAGAAATAAACACTCTCTGGCATAAAACACCTTTTCGTAAAGGTCGCTGTGAAGAGTATAAATGAATAAATAAATAAATAAATAAAAATAAATATGCATTTTAGCGCAGATAAACAGATCCAAGACATAGTCTGAAAGAATCGAAAATTGTAAATATCCCCTTTTGAAAGACACTTCTAATTAAGGTCCCTTTTGTATAACTATAAATAAATACCTAAATGAATAAATAAAACTTCACTCCAATGTTCACCAAAAACACTCCTGAGTGAGAACTTTTGGTAAAATACCTGTATGCCAAATTTTAAGTCTCTAGCTTAACGCGTTCTCAAGTTATAGTGCTTACAAGATTTTCCGACAGAACGACCGATCGGCAATTTTTTTTTGCTCGAAATTGATTTATATCGACAAACGCGTGTTAAAACACAAAAATACGCAAAAATACGCAAAAAAAATTGAAAATTTTTGCACGAATACAATGCTTTCTCAAAATTTGGAATAAATAAATAAATAAATAAATAAATAAATAAATAAATAAATAAATAAATACAGTACTGCAGTATTTCCATTTAGGAGCTAGCTACGCCGCCCTGGCCTTGGTTTGAGCCCTCCCTGGCGTTTTCGCTGAGCCCCCTTGGTATTTTTTAAGTCACCTACTTTTGGGTGCCAATTTTTTTTTGTAGGAGCGCCAAGTTTGGTAAAAAACGTCATGACGGTTTGGACTGACGCGTCAGGGACAAAGCTTTTTCTTAAAGGTAATTTTTGGGGCGACAATATTTCTTTGAGGGGTCGCCAAGTTTGCTAGAAACCGTCAGGGATAAAAAAAAATTTGAGGGTACCTGAGCCCCCCCTCTAGATTTTTTCGACCCTGGATAAGTATAATTGCATCTCAAAAACAAAAGCTAGTCGTTAAACTTATGTTTAACGACACTTGTAGCTTGTTTGGCCTATATCATTTTTTTTTGATAGCTTTAATAATAAAGTGTCAATTGCAGTAATTTGTCTTAGGTGAATCTCGTTGTATATACAGATTTTAATGACATTTAAATGTATATAATATATACATTTAAATGTAATATATAAAGTTTAAAAAAAAAACAGATCAACTTCAGGGAATCTGATTGATTTCACCAACTTTACAACGGATGCCTTGGCAAAGGGTTACCAAAATGATACCATCTATACAGACTTCCAAAAGGCCTTTGATAAAGTTGACCACCCAATCCTAGTTCGTAGACTTTTTGAGGATTTTTCATTTTCATGGGAGTTTTGTAAACTTATAGAGTTATATTTAAGCGACCGAGAAAAGTTTGTTGGCATAAAAAACTTTTTATCTGACCCGTATACTGCTACCTCCGGTGTTTCACAGGGTTCTAAGTTAGGTCCTATTCTATTTTTAATTTTTATTAACAGTATAGTTTTCGTTATCCGACACTCTCTAATTTTACTTTTTGCTGACGACATGAAGATATATAAAATAATAACAAATCTATTAGACTGTTTTAAATTACAGGAATATCTAAACAGAATATACCGGTGGGCACTTGAGAGTAGACTTCCATTTAATATACAAAAATGCAAGGTAATAATTTTTACATATGCACAGGAAAAAATTAACTATAATTATCTGATGAATGGCATTACTCTAAAATCCGTAACCACGGTCAAAGATCTAGGTATAATTTTTGATACCAAACTAACTTTTAATTATCACGTAGAATATATTGCACAACAGTTTCATTATATCAAAGATTGGTCCCCTTACTATACCAAGTATATACAAATAATTGAAAATGTCAAAAATAAAAATATATATATATTCGATACAACAATTTTATTTTACAAAGGCCACATCTTCCATATAATGACTATATTGAATTTGCAAAGAATGAACCTTATGTCACTTGCAAACAAAAGAGTATATTTCAGCATCGTGTATCTATACAAAATTATTAACTGGTTAACTTTTGATAACCTTACATTAACGAAAATAGTAATACTTGTTTCGAATTCAACAAGAAACAAAAATAATAAAACCTTTTTTATCCCAAAATTAAGAACAAATTATCAAATCAAATCTCCTATTATAACAATGTTAAAAATTATAATGAAAATCAAAATTATGTCGACATATTTGGCGACAAGCCCTACAATTTTTTTCAGAAAACTTAAAGAGAAGTTAATCATAGATATTAAGTATTAATTTACATTTTTAGCAGTAAGATTAGTATAAGTTATATTAGTATTGTAAGCATTAAACACAAACTGTAATTGGGTTGAAAAACCTGGAGTTTTGTCAAATAAATAAATAAATTAGGCTTAAGCTAAAAAATATTAATTTAAATGATACAGCAACGTGTTATTTATAACGTATATTTTAGTTTAATTAATTAATTTTGTCAAAAATTGGGGTTAAACGCTTAATACAACGTTCGACCATTAGGTAGAATTTAAAATTTTAAATAAATATTATAAAACAAAAATATTTAAAATTTATCAAGACGCCAACCATAATATACCTATTAAAAAAATCCATAGATAAATTAAGTCATTAACAGTGTGGCACAAAGATACTGAACGGATTATATTACTTTTTTTCAGATATATCTGGATCTTGCAAACGAATTCCGCCAATTAGAAGAATCTCCATACGGAGAGTTAAACGTCAGGGTAAAATTCGTAGGATCCACAATCAAAGTGGAAGTGATAAATGCCAGAATCCTGGTGGCCATGGATTCCAACGGCCTTTGCGATCCCTTTGTCGAAATTTACTGTTTGCCCGAGTACAAGTTTACGGGGTTGCATAAACTAAAGACGAAATGTCATAAGAAAACGTTGTTTCCACTCTTTGATGAAACATTTGAGATGTAAGTACAGGTACTGTGTATATGTTACCGGCAATGTAAAAAAATCCGGCAATGTGCGAAATGACTAGATATTCCGCAAACTGACCAATTCACCAGACATTATGCAAAATCACTACTACTTTGGGTGATCTACGAATTTACTACGCTATTGTTGGAAATCTGCAAAATGCCTGATCCAATAGTCAATCTGAACCTTGAACATTTATACATCTCACATTGTCTAGGTAATTTGAATGCCTTAAAAATAAAGTGTTGTGCAATAGTCGTTGCAACTTTTCTAATTCCAGCAAAAATAAATAACAAGCCTCTGTTAATTAACTTAGTTTTTTGTAATGTTTTGTTGTACAAAACCTACTTATTTTTAGTAGGGAATATATTTAAAAATATGTGTTTTGTTGCATTTACAATGTTGAGTCATAAAAAACATTGTCTTTAACTTTGTCCGCAGTTTAAAGCCCTGAATAACTTCCATGCCAAAATTTAAAAGGTGATTCTGCATCCAAAAATATCAAAAAAAGTTTCTATAAAGGTTGGTCCACAAATGCTAAAGGAGCTACTGCCCTTTAAAATTGTAATAAAAATAAAGTTTTTAATTAATAACTCTGGTACCCTTTAAGCTAGAGCATGGATACTACTATTAATAAGGGCAATAAGTTTATGTTAATATATTTTTTTGAATTTATCCAGAGGCGTCCCTAGACGGAAAAATGTATTAGGCTTAACAGTGTAACACTGTAGGAGCAACCGTTTAAAAAAAATGTAGAAAGTAACATTTTGTACCACCAAAAACGTTTCTTTTTAAAACTCCTTTAATATTAAATTTAGATGTTTTGGTGAAGAATACTTTTTTTACTCAGTTTTAATTGAAAAATAACCCTGCAGCATTAAAATTTTATTGATGCTTTTTTTTGTTCCGCATTTAATATCTCATCTTCGTTTCTTTTTAAAGCTTTTTTTCATATTTTGGATGTAGAATCATGTCTTAAATTTTGGCATGGCAGTTACTGATCACCCTGTATAGTCAAATTAAAGTCACAAGCAAGTTGCAAAACAACTTATACTACAATATTTCAAGAACGCTTTGACATAGAGACTTGAAATTTGAATCAAATTTTCTCTACTACTTAGAAAATCTTTGTTCCAAATTTCAAATTTCTGGGTAAAAGCGTTCTTGAAGTATCGTAGTGTAAAGTTATTTTGCAACTTGCTTGCGACTTTAATTTGACTTTACATAGAATTTTCGGCTGAATTTTTAAATGTAAAAAATACAGGGTGTTCTATTAAAAAAAAACATATTTATGCAACTTCCGGCGAAACCGGAAGTGAAACAAAAAACATAAATTCGATACCCCCAAGCAACAAAGCCGTAAATCCTATATTGTCATTTTTCACGACAGCTAAATTTCTAATTTTTTTTTTTATTTAAGGGTGGGGAAATTGTTGAAGTGGAAAAGGAAACCATGTGATACATCATTTGAAAGCTTATAACATTTTCTATTTAACTGTATAAGTATTTATTGTTTATTTGTTGTTTGTTTCTGATAATATTCAAAATTAGAATTTCTTAATTTAGTGTTTATAGGTAAACCTTTGGTTTAAATGGCCTGTGGAGAAATCTGAGTAGTCTTTTTTCAAGGCGTTTACCTATGAATATAACTCAAAATAGGACTAACTTGAGTTACATCCTTGTTGCATGGAAGTGTCGAATTCACTATTTTATAGCTAATGTAAAATTATATAAATCACCAAAGTTTTGTTTTTATCGAATGAAAATTAATCTTAATTTTGGGGGTGGACTCACCCGGTATACTAGATTTTTAGCTTTTTCCATAACAAGTGTTGATCAACCTAACAAAAATAAGTTATATATACACGACGTCGATTGCAAACAATCAAAAACATGTTCATACATAGAAAAAGAGTACTCAATAAAATACTTGGGAGTAGTAATTGATCAACATTTGAGATGGAAGGAGCATACAGAGAATCTGGTTAAAAGGCTAAGGAAGTTCGTACATGTTTTTTGTCAAATTAGAAAATTTTTGAGCTTAAAGAATCGGTTTGCCGTTTATCATGCCTTCGTCGAGTCAATATTAAGATATTGCATTTCCATATGGGGTGGTTGCTGCCTAAATGTAATAAGAGGTCTAGAGGTTACGCAAAATACACTGGTAAAGAATTTACTAGAGAGAGATCGAAAAGTCCAAACTCCACTGATAGATTATATAGCGAATCAGGTTTATTTAGCATTCACGAGTTATATGCACTTAGTCTGTTAAATTGGGGTTTCAAAGTAAATAAAGATCAAAATTATACGGTTAAACAATTAACCGTTCATACAAGAACAACTTTGACGCCTTCTTTAACGGTTCCCTTTTGCAGAAAATCTTTTTCACAACGTTTCGTATTCTATCAAGGACCCAAATTATTTAACACCTTACCCCTAAGCCTTAAAATTAAAACCCTCTCATTGAGTTTGAAGCGTGAATTAAAAGCGTATATAAAATAAAATAGTGAAACCATAAAAAAGCTATTAGACAATGATTAGTATTTGTCCCTCCCCTTTTTTCTTTTCTTATAGTCTTCTTTATTTAAATTCCACCACACTCACACAAACACACACATTAATTTTTAAGTTTTGTTAAAAAAAAACTATCTTTAATTTAATTTTTTATTGTTTAGAAAATTATACAACTTCTTGTAAAAATTTAAACTAAGACATGCTGTAAAATAAAATATAAATTGTAAAAATAATTTTCACAAAACGGACATACTATGTCTAGCGTGAAATTACTGTAGAATAACTATTGTAATTTTTTTCTTACGATAAATAAATAAATTGAATACACTGTAAAGAGTATTCTATGGAATGCGAAGCATCACATATTCACTGCTTGTATTTGTTTTAGAAGCCTTTCCAAAGAACAAAAGGCAACCGAAGATGGATTATTATTATTTAGTGTACAAGACAAAGATTTATTGGGTGCTGTTTGTGAAAATGTAGGACTAACATTTATTACCTTTAAAGACATTACAGACAGTGATGAGTCGTTAAGTTCCTTGCCTCAAATTCGTCTACAATTAGGCAGGCCTGCGCACCTCAGTAAGTAAAAGTCACAGATTTCATATACATATACAGAGCGGTCCAAAATTCACCCCCCCCCTCTTAACTTTTGAACCAGTTGAGTAAACAAACATGTATTTAATACTTTCAGCTCTTAAAATGTGGGCAGGGGGGCATGGGGGAACATTTTTTTAAATGGAAAGGGGGGTCGTGTAATACATCATTTTAAAGCTTATAAAATTCTCCATTTAACTCCATATTTTTAAATTAAAAAAAAAATTGGGTTTAAAATGGGGTTGAAAATGGGTATTAATGTCAAAATTCCTCTAAAAAAAACAAATAATTTTTTAAAAATGCCTAATTTCATCATGAAAAAATGTTAATTATACTTTTTAACTAAATTTAGTTGACATAAATAAAAATTTATAAAAAAAAACTTTAAAAATCGAATGTTTTAGCACAAAAAATTGAAAAATCAAAACCTTAAAAAACATTTTTAAAAAATTTAAAAATGTTAGTTTAAATAGAGAATTTTATAAGCTTTAAAATGATGTATCACACGACCCCCTTTATATTTAAAAAAAATGTCCCCCCATGCCCCCCTGCCCACATTTTAAGAGCTGAAAATATCAAATATATGCTAAAAGATAGTTTAAGTCGTCTTATTTAAGAGTTCTAAATTTGAAGTCGATATCTCAACTCGTTCAAAAGTTGAATGTAAACTCTGTGGTAGAAGTACAATTAACCAAAAAAAAAAAAATA
>OY294048.1:32454581-32540226 GCA_958510825.1 Brachypterus glaber
CAAAATCTTGAGTTATCCGTGTTGACAAATATTATGTTTTGAGGTGGGTGAGGATTGATAACCCGTATAAAAGATTGACTCGTATATTCTAATATCACAGATAACATATAAACATATAAACACAGCACATTGTGCACCTCGCTAGGTCGGGGATCCAAGAGATCTTTTCAGTCATGTGTATGACTGTATATCGACTCGCGCATGCGCGCGTAGCCGGATAGCACACCCTTACACTAAGTTTTTTTAAGCTCTGCTTAATTTATGTAATTTATACTTTATCTTTTTATTAATAAAGTATAGGCTTAAACTTTCATTTTGTATGAGTGCTTTTATTGAACAGTAACTAGCTTTTAGATTTTATTTAGAGTTATTTATTTAGTTTATTTTTTTGTAAACTTTAGTTTAATTTAACCTAGTTAATGTTCAAAAGCTATCCTATTTTAATACTAGTGTACATATGCTTTTGCTTTTCTTAATAAACATTTTTAGACAAAACTTTGCATTTTTATTTTTTTATTTAATTATAATTTGTATTATAATATTTTAATTAAAGTTTAAAAGCTTATCCTTAAAAGAACTAAACATTTGCAAAGCTTTCTCCTACTTCCCCCATCCTAAGCTTCTAACTTTATTTAAGGTATTTAAACTTTACTCTATAAGCTTTCAGGAAAAAAAATATTAACTTACAGGTAAGTATTTAAAAAAAAATTATTTTTTTTTTTTTTTTTTTTTTTTTTTTTTTTTTTTAGAAACTTAAGACTTTGTAATACCTTGTGTATTTTATTCTGTTTGTTAAGAAATTCTGTTTGCAGATTTTAATCAGGAAAATTAAATATTAATTATTTTCTTTTTCTAATCAAAATCTAGCACATAATTTTTTAATCTAGATGGTAGTTTATAGTCTCTTTTAGGTCTCTTATTATCTAGCACTTTTTCACTCCCGGAATTACTGTTAATTTTCAAATTTTCGGACACTATACAAGACTTAACATTACTTACACAATTACTTACACAATTACTTACACAATTGCCTTCCTTATGTAAAATCACATTATCATTGTTTACATCAAAATGATGGTAATCTGATTTTTCATTCGTATTTTGATTTCGAGATTTTGCGCACTCGCCAAAATTAGAAGAATTTTGGTCTCGCAAAGTTTCGAGATCAGTTTTCTTTTGCAAAATTACCTTTTCTTTATTTTTATTTAAATTTTTCTTATGTAATATTGCAGAAGTTTTTCCTTTAGTACTATTTTCGTTTTTAGTTTTGTCAGGATTGCAATTTAATCTAAATTTGTCATTTTTATTTACATTTACAACATTTTTACATAAAATTTCGTCATTCTTAGATACAATATCATCATTCTTACATAAAATGTCATCATTTTTACATAAAATATCATCATTTTCTCTTAAATTTAAATTTTCACACCCAGAACTACCACTTTTGTCAAAATCGCCCTGATTTTCTAAATAATTTGAAGCATTCTGAGTGTCATTTGCGTCAATTTGCTGCTGTGAAATGTCATTTTGATTGTCGTTTTGACTTGAATTGTCATTTTGGACATTTTCACGCGTATTGGTGCAACTGACACTAGGAAATTGCAAAAAATCAGAAATATTATTCCTGATACTCACCGATCTGCCTGAAAATTCTACCTGTTTTGGTTGTGTTGCCTGTCTCCGCAAAATCTGTCTTTTTCCTTGTTCCAGTCTAGCAATTATTTGATTACAACTTCTTTTCCATAGTAAATTTTCATCAGTTCTGCAGAGATACAAGGATCTCCCCATTTTTCTTTCAATTACAGCTGGTACCCATTTTTCCTCGTTTCTTGTCCTATAATCCTTCACCATTACCGTCTCCTTGATCTTGAAACTTTTCCTTTTTGCCTCTTCTTCCTCGTAGTCGCCTTCGCCATTTTTCTGCTCGAACTCAGAAATTTGTGTTAATCTGGTCCTGACTTTTCTGCCAAACATTTTCACATCCGGTGCTTCTGAAGTCGTGCAATGGGGCATCGTACGGTAAGATAGTAGAGCTCTGGAAATTAATATGCTAATGCTCATACCTTTATATTTAGGATCGTCCAGCATGCATTTCAGTCGTTTTTTTAGATTCTTGACGGAATTTTCACAACTGCCATTTGACATCGGGTGATACATTGGACTTGTCAGGTGCTTTATGCCATTACTTTTCAGAAATTTTTCCATTTCCTCGCCAACGAAAGCGGAAAAGTTGTCAGACACCAAACAGGAGGGTATCCCGAAACGTGCGAAGCAATCGTATAACTTTTCGATCGTCTGCGCTGCTGAAGTGTTTTTCACAGGATAGCATTCAAGCCATTTTGAATAAACATCGGTTATCACCAAAAAATATTGATCTTTAAGCTGCATATGGTCAATATGTACACGTTCAAATACGCTCTTTGGTGACGGCCATGGAGTAATTGTTTTTGGTGGATTATCCTTGTGTTTTAAGCAAATTTCACAGGATTTTGACATTTCAGCTATGTCACGGTCTATGTTTGGCCAGTACATGAGTCCTCTGCTTACTGCCTTGGATTTCACTACTCCATAATGCGCAGTATGAAGCTCCTCTAAGAGACTACTCCGTAATACTCTAGGTATTACTACTCTTTGACCAAACATGACTATGCCTTTTTCTATTCTCATCTCATTTTTCCTGAAAATATAGGCTTTTAGGTCATTTTTTACCTTTTTGGCTTCTGGCCATGTTTCTTTTTCTATCCACTCTTTAACCTTTTTCAATTCTCCATCTTTTCTGGTCTCAATTTGGACTCTTTTGTTATCTATGGGCCAATCAGGACATACCTCCGTGAAATTTATGTATGTTCCCGATTCTTCTTCTTCTTCTTGCGCCCTTAAGGCTTTTTGCTCATCCCTTATTGATCTGCTCAGGTAATCAGCCATGATATTCGTACATCCCCGAATATATTGAATGTCGAAGTTGAATCCTGATAGATATATGGACCATCTGACTAATCTATTTGCATGGAGAGTCGGTATCCCCTTTTTGTTACCGAATAGGGCTAACAATGGTTGATGGTCTACTCTCAGATTGAAATAATTCCCCAGTAACATGCCTTCAAACTTTCTTACTGCAAAATATACTGCTAAAGCTTCCTTATGGATGACAGAATACTTTTTTTCGCTCACCGACAATGACCTGCTGACACAAGCTATGACCTTTTCCACTCCATTCTCCATTTTATGCATTAATACCCCTCCAACGGAATCCATGGAAGCATCTGTTGAAAGAATTATTGGAAGTTTATTGTCGAAATGAGTTAAACTAATATCTTCTACAATAAGTTGTTTTATTTTAATAAAAGCTACATTACATGCATTTGACCATATAAATTTGGTGTTATTTTTCAATAAATCATACATTGGCCTTAAAATCTCTGCTAATTTTGGAATAAAACGTGCATAATAAGTAACCATGCCAATAAAACTTTTTAGTTCACTTACATTCGATGGTTCTTTTGCATCTGCTATGGCCTTGACTTTGTCCTCGGTTTTGGACAGTCCGTCCCTGGAAATATAGTGACCTAGGAACTTTACTCGTGGCTGGAAAAAGCTTGTTTTTTCTTTGTTGACAACCAGGCCTGCGTCCTGCAGTTTTCCTAGCACTGACCTCAAATTTTTCAGGTGCTCTTCTCTGTCACGTCCCGTGACACATATGTCATCAACAAATACTGCAACGCCTTCCATGCCTTTAAAAAGCATATCTAGATTTTTCTGAAATATTCCTGCTGCTGGCTTTATTCCATACATCATCCTAGTCACTTTGTACAGCCCCCGATGAGAATTCCAGACTAACAGCTTCTGAGACTCTTCATCTAAACAAAATTGCATATAGGCTCTTGATAAATCGATTTTGCTAAACTCTTCTCCCCCTGCAAGTTTGGGAAAGAGGTCTTGAATGAGAGGTAACTGGTAGTTAAAATCCTCCAGATTCTCATTTAATGCTTTATAATCTCCACAAATCCTAATGGTATTATTCGCTTTTGGGACAATAACTAAAGCTGAGGCATTTTTACTGAAGTTTATAGGTACAATAACTCCTTCGGCTTCCAAACGATCTAACTCATCGTCCACCATTTTAACGTAGGCTAATGGAACTTGACGTGATTTTGCAAAGACAGGTTTCACATTTGGTTTCCTATCCAAACAGATCGTTGAGTACCTAAAACAACCAAGTTTTGTGCTAAATACCTCACTAAATTCTTCAAATAATTTACTAATTTGGGTTGAATCTGCTTCAATTTGATTAAGCATAGTGAATTTTATTTTAAAATTGTTCAACCAATCCTGGCCAACAATGTCGGTCACAGAATTTTCAACTATATAAAATTTTTGCGATTTAGTAACCCCGTTATAAGTTAAATTAATTACGATAAAACCTAAACTAGTTGATTTTGCATTATTAAAACTCTTAAAAATAAGATTTTCTCTAGTTAATTTAAAATTACTAAAATATTTATCATATGTTTTACTAGAAATTACGGATACTTTGGCTCCTGAGTCCGCAAGAAATTGAACTTTAATGCCTTCTATTTGCAAATTTACCTTAAAATCGCTATTAATAGCTTCAAAACTACATATATTTACCTCAGAATCTATGTCAACTGCATTGACATGTTTGTGTTTACACATTCGTTCTAAGTGGTTATTTTGACAAAAGCGGCACTTCCAGTTGTAAAACTTGCACTTTACTTGTCCGTGGTTATATCCACATATCCTGCAACTCGCATTTTCCCGATTTTCCTTTGGTTTCCTTGAATTTTTCGTAAATTTATGTCGCACGCCCATGTTGTTTCTCGAGCTGTCAAAATTTCTAAACGAAGTCGATGCCTTCTGCGCCGATGCGGGTCGACTTCCGTGTGTCACTTTGAATATTTCGCGGGCATTTTCACATTTTACGTTTTCTGCATTTTCCCTCGCCCTTGCAACTTCCAGTAGCTCCAAAATAGTCGCGGATTTCTTGAATTCACACAATCTATCTAAAATTGGGCCAGGTTTCATTGCGCACATAAATTTATCGCGAATTATGTCGTCTAATTTTTCGTCGAATTCGCAATTCGCCGCAAAGGACTTTACCCTCGCGTACCACTGCACAGTGGTCTCGTTTTCCTGCGAAATGCTATAGAATTTTCGACGTTCTCGCCAAATACATGTTTTTGCACTAAATTGCCTCTGCATGGCTGACATAATTTCTTCGAAAGTGGCTTCATTGGGCTTTTTGGGAAATAACAAACTTTTTAAAAGTTTATAAGTGTCCGGTTTAACCGAACTTAAAATTACGGCTCGCTTAATATTGTCTTCTTTTATCGAATTTGACACAAAAAATTGCTCTAGCTGCTCATAATAAACCAAATACTCGTCTTGACTGGGGTCGAATTCCTTGAACCTGACGCCCGACGCCATGATGGATTCACAATACACGGGAAATTTTTTTTCGAAATTAAGGAAATAAAGTACTCACTTTTTGTTTATCCAATCGTCGCCATTATTATGTTTTGAGGTGGGTGAAAGTGGATGTGGACTGATAACCCGTATAAAAGATTGACTCGTATATTCTAATATCACAGATAACATATAAACATATAAACACAGCACATTGTGCACCTCGCTAGGTCGGGGATCCAAGAGATCCTTTCAGTCATGTGTATGACTGTATATCGACTCGCGCATGCGCGCGTAGCCGGATAGCACAACATATTAACTATAAATATGTAAATATATCGATGTTTTTCGAAGAAAATAAAAATGTAAATATTTAAAACCTCGCGTCAACGATAGAATCGACGCGGCGCCTATGCGAGCACTGGAAATTCGCCGATGAGTGGAAATCATATAAGAAATTTCGTATAAAAACATACTATGTAATTTCGTAAGAAAACGTATAAAAGACATATACGAATTTTCATAATAATATGCAACAATCTAACTTGTAAGAAAATTCGTATAAAAACATATAGAAATCATATAAAAAAATTCGTATAAAAACATACTATGTAATTTCGTAAAAAACGTACGTATAAAAGATATGTAGGTATTTTCACATTAAAACGCAACAACTTATGAAAATTCGTATAAAAACATATGGAAATCAGATATGAACTCAAATTTCAAGTCGATATCTTACGCCGTTCAAAAGATGCAGGCATTGTAGGTAGTATTTAGAGCCACTTGCACCAACGATGGTTTAAATTCAAACTTGAATTGAAATCCGACCAATCAAAACGCAGGATTTTTAACTTAAACTTGTTTTAGTTAAGATAATCCCAGAGCACAAGTTGATGCAAGTGGCCCTTAAAGGAATAACCCTGTATAGTTGTTCTCCTGAGGGCCACTTGCACCAACTCTTAAACTGGGATTATCTCAACTAAACTGAGTTTAAGTTAAAAATACTGCATTCTGATTGGTTGGCCGTCCATTTAACCCAAGTTTAAAGCTAAACCATCGTTGGTGCAAGTGGCCCTGAGAAGGGTAACCCTGGACAGGAATATCCTGTCAGGAAATATGGTAAAAGTTTCACATGTGTGTTGATGTTTAATAATTTTGTAGGTTATGTTTTGATTTGTTGTCAAAAAAAAACAGCTTTTCTTTTAAATTTAATTTGAAATAATCATTTAGCATGGAAACTGAAAATAAGCTCGAAGAAAGTGTTAAAAAAACAGAAAGTGAGAAAACCTCGGATATTCCTTTTAAGAAACCAATTTTAATCGGAAAAATTGGTCGATTACCGAGAAAGATTCCACAAAAAGAAACTTTGGTTGAATCTTCTCCCAAGGTGGAAAATCAGAAAATTGAGGAGGATAGGTCTAAATGCATAAATCCTGAACCACAATCAGGTAAATGAAACTTTTTTTGTAACACGTTGAGCCCCGGCATGGGCTTAACTTGGCCCTGCTTTAATTATAGAATAAAAATTACCACTCAGGCAATAATATTCAGACAGGAATAAACATGAATAGTATGTGTAAGGGAACGTTCAAGTGTTACATAACGCAAATTTGGATCATTTTGGACCCCCCTGTAACGCTATTTTGCTATACCATTAACATGGGCGTAACACTACAACTACTTTCTTGAGCATTTTCCAAAGTACAACTAGAATTTTCGAAAATAAATTTGGGTTGAACCCCTTCGGTATATTAATATTTGTTCATCTTTTTAAGCTAAAGTTCTGATTACCCCAACACTGCATGACACAGAAAACAATATTCCTTTACCATATAAAGAACCAGTATGGTCTGGTTTACCGCAGTCCATTGAGAAAGATTACATTTTTGAAGTGCTGAAAAACGGATCAATAATTGAAACCATAAATGTAATGACCAAACCATTTTGGGTATTTGGTAGGCTGGCTAACTGTAATATTTGTATGCAACATCCAACAATATCAAGGTAAGAATATATCTGTGATACACTGAGATAAATTTTTACATCCACATGCATGGGTAATTTACTTGCAGCTGCTGCTTATGTGAATTTACACTCGAAGTGTTAATATAAATGCGGTGTGTATTATATTTTTACATCCAGTGTGTAAAGTTTACACCAACGCGTAATTATACTTTTTACCTAAAACCCTTCAATTTATTAAAAAAATAGAATAACCATTTTGTTATTTTTTTATTTATGAATAGTGTTTTATGGAAAAACTACGCAACAGAAAAATAAAACGTATATTCGTAATCAGCGCTACAAAAAGTACCAATATAAAATAGAAACAGAAAACATACACAAGTCTTAACAACTCAAAATTTGCAGGCCAGTGTTACCACCTAAATAAGTAAAATATTATAAAATATATGTTTTAAGGATATTGTATTAATCACACCTTTTAAATATTTACTTTTAATCAACACTTACCAATTATTTCTTTGAAAAACCTAGCACACACAAAATTATACCTACACTCTTACAAACGTAAACAATTATAATGGTCGACAGCCACCAGACTCGATGAAGCAGGGATTCTGGCTTCTCAAGTCACGTGACTAGCTTAACGCTCGCGATTGGCTGGCTTGTACATCAGAAGTGTGATTTTTACACTTCGCGTGTATTGTTGCTAAAGGTATGTTTATAAAAATACACTTTCTTGAGCTCCGAGTGTATTGTTGCGGAAGGTATGGATGTAAAAATACACACTCTAGGTCAAAATCACCTCACGTGTGTAGTGTCACATCAATGTTGATGTACATTTATATCAAGGTGTAAAATTTACACATTTATAGAGTGTATTTTTTTACACCTTTTCAATGTAATTTATTTTTGTGTATGTAATCAACTAGTTATCAACTGTTACGTTTCGTGACCTTATATTTTTAAGTATACAGGGTTATTCAGAAATAGGGTCATTAATTTTAAGGGGTGATTCTACAAAGGAAAATATAAAAAAGTTCCTATAAACATATGTCCTAAAATGCGTCGTAAGGGAGCTAGGCTAAGGACACCACTAGATTGGTGACGCAGTCACTACAGGAAACTGAACTGGAGTTTACATATTTATTGTCCTTAAGCTAGGCCCCTTTGAAAGTGGCTAAAAAATTTGGTTTTTATTTTTTAATTATAATAATAATATTTATTTCAAAATAGGTAACCTAATACATTCTTGCTAATATATCACAATATAATATACTATTTTAAATATACATATCACAATTTAAAATTCAATATACATACCACAAATTAAAATTAAGTAACCAATGTATCTTTCAGTTTATGTTTGAATGAATTCAGAGATACAGAGCTTTTAATTTCTAGTGGTAACTTGTTATATTCATTGAGTGCTTTGAAAAATAGGTTATTCATAGTTCTATTATTATTTGTTCTAACAATGTGAATATTTGCATTTGATCTGGTATAATGATCATGAATTTCATTATTAAAAGTTATAAATTTATTAAAATACGTAGGCGTCAAGCCATTTAATACTTTATATATGAATACCATTGAACAGTAGTATGTTTTTACATTTATATTAAACCACTGTAGAGTATTAAGCATTACACTGATTGGCGTTAACATACTACATCTGAGAATGATTCGCATGCCGCGATTCTGAAGCCTCTGCAATTCAGCCCTACTGCTAATATCCAAAAGGTACAAAATCGTAGCACAGAAATCAAAATGCGGTAATATTATTGCATTGTAAACGTTAATCCTAGTTTTTAAATCTAAATTTGCGGAAATCCTTGAGAAACAAAATAATTTTTTTGAAATTTTTTTCTTGATGTATTCAAAATGTTTTTTAAATGCTAAAGAATTATCTACTACCACGCCTAAGTACTTTATTTCTGAAACAATTTCAATTTTTTCATTTTCAACATACAGATTGATATTTTCAGTGTTGATATTTTTGACCACACGCGGACCAGCAATTACCATGGCCTTTGTTTTATTAGGGTTAAGTTTTAACTTATTTATTTTAAAATAGCCCTCTAGTGCTTTTAATAATTCATTCATTCTGTTTATTGCATCAATCAGGTTGGAAGAGCATATTGCGATCAGTGTGTCATCGGCATACAGGTTCAAAAAGTCGTATAATAGTTTAGAATTAATATCATTAATGTATATGATGAACAACAGTGGTCCCAATATGCTCCCCTGTGGTACACCTAGTTCGATGTCAATATCAGAGGATTCAGCTCCATCCACCCTTGTAAACTGCTGTCTATCACTAAGGTAATTTATAATCCACTCTATTACATCACCAGTAACGCCATAATATTTTAATTTCTTTATTAAAATTTTACGATCTATTGTTTCAAATGCTCTCTTTAGGTCAATGAAGACAGCTATAATAAATTTATGTTTATCTAACATTTTAAAAAACTCAGTGATAGTCAGTTGTAGGGAGGTCTCACAAGAGTGTCTGGCCCTGAATCCAGACTGATTTTCGAAAAATAATTTATTTTTTTCAAAATACTCAACTAATTGTTTATAAACAACTCTCTCTAATAATTTTTCCACAGTGGGAAGGGTATTTATGGGTCTAAAATTAATAGCTTCGTTTGTATTAACAATTTTTGGAATTGGTGTTATACAGCTACGTTTAAGCACTTTGGGGACAACACCTTTTTTTAATGACATATTGATAAAGGTTAATAGGGGTCCACCTATTGTATCAAATATATTTTTTAGAAGTTTTCCACCAAGAACATCATGTGTACTACATTTGTTGTCCAGAGCCCTAACCATACTTTTAAGCTCATCCATGTTTAATAATTTAAATTTACTTATATTAGAATCTATAACTGGAAGATCATGATGTGACCAATTTTGTGCAACTTCAATAGAATTTGCTATTTCACAAACACTTTCAACAAAATATTTATTAAAATTATTTGCTATATCAATAGAATTCTTAGAAACAATAGTGCAGTCATTTAATAACTCAGGAACACTTTCAGATATAGCAACAAGGTTTTACTTGTAAACTAATCTTAATAAGACCAATCTTCATATGTTATTTTCATGTACTTATTTTAACCAGGGGTGTGCGAAATGTGGGAGCCTTATCAATTTTTTGACCCAAACTTTTTTCTGTGTGCTTATTTGTGATTTTTTTTAGAATGTGATTCCTCAAGTCAAAATACATAAAAAGGTACTCTTGTTGTAATACTGTAGGATTAACCGTTTCCGAGAAAAATTGATTTGAAGGTGAAATTTCACGGCTCGAGGGCGAAAAATTAAATAATAAAATGTTGAAAACCGAAATTTCAATGGTGCAAGGTGGATGTACATCAAAAATCAATCCTAAGGGAGCTATGGTGTTCTAAAAATGCACCATTTTTAAAGGGCCATATTAGCTTTAATCCCCATTTTTCGACCTACATGTATAGAAACGTTTTTTCTTAGCTTTTAATATAGAATAGAGCAAATATTTCCCAATTAAAATTTAAAAATTGAGAAATTTCCAAATAAAAAAAAACAACTTTACCCCTGATCGTGATATTTTGCAGCTTTACTAACCCGACCGTAAAATTTTGATGACTAAAAAAAGGTCCTCACCTCTGAAAAATTTCCAACCTTTCCAATTTTCCCAAGTAAACAATTTACTGACCAGTTTCCCTTTACCCCTGTGGGAGTGCTTAGAGCTTATTTCGCCAGGGGGTGCTCAAAATCATTCCAGGGGGTGCTCAGCACACCCCCGGTTACGGACCTGTACAAACTTATCATTTCTATTAAACATTTTGAAATTTCTTTAACATAATATTACAATTTTCGAAAAACTTTTTTGTTGGCAAAGTTTTCACTTATCTAATATGAAACTTTTTTGGACGCCAAATCCGCATTTTTCTTTTATTTTAGGTATCATGCAATTTTACAGTACAGAACTGAACCGTCTGAAAAGGAGGAGGCGGGGTTTTACATCTACGATTTGGGTAGCACTCATGGAACATTTTTGAATAAAAATAGGCTAAAACCAAGAGTCTATACAAGAATTCAAGTAAGTGAAATATTATTAGTTAATAAACATACGAATATGTCATTTTGAGACTATTTTAAAACTAAACGAATTTAAATGTATTCTTTTTTACTGCTCTACAGAAAAGTAAAAAAAATAAATCTATTAAATATATTAATATATATATATATATACAGAGCGGTCCAAAAGTCACCCCCCCCTCTTAACTTTTGAACGAGTTGAGATATCGACTTCAAATTTAGAACTCTTAAATAAGACAACTTAAACTATCTTTTAGCATATATTTGATATTTTCAGCTCTTAAAATGTGGGCAGGGGGGCAAGGGAGGACATTTTTTTAAATGGAAAGGGGGGTCGTGTGATACATCATTTTAAAGCTTATAAAATTCTCCATTTAACTGTATATTTTTTATTTTTTTTAAACATTTTTTTTTGGGTTTAAAATAGGGTTGAAAATGGGTATTTTTGTCAAAATTTGTCTAAAAAATCCAAACAATTTTTTAAAAATGCCTAATTTCATAATAAAAAAAGTAAATTATACTTTTAAACTAATTTTAGTTGACATAAATAAAAATTAACAAAACAAAAACTTAAATATTTATTTTTTAGCACAAAAAACTGAAAAATCAAAACCTTGAAAAACATGTTTAAAAAATTTAAAAATGTATGGTTATATAGAGAAATTTAAAGGCTTTAAAATGATGTATCACACGACCCCCCTTTCCATTAAAAAAAAATTCCCCCCATGCCCCCCTGCCCACATTTTAAGAGATAAAAGTATCAAATATATGCTTAAAGATAGTTTAAGTTGTCTTATTTAGGAGATCTAAATTTGAAATCGATATCTCAACTCGTTCAAAAGTTAAGAGGGGGGGGGTGACTTTTGGACCGCACTGTATAAGTTTAAAATTCCCGCTATTTTTAAGCTACAGTGGACTCGGCTAATTGTGACATAGGTTTCTTGATTTCACATAATAATTGTTTGTAATATTAAAGTCGCTTAAAAAATACAGTTTTATTTGCAAGCAACAATCAGTGTCATATTCAGGTAACCCATAATAGGCCGTTAGATAGTTAAATTAATAATATTATCTTTTCTACAAGGTGTTTTTCGCTTTATTCCAAGGTGTCACAATTAAAATAAGAAAAGTTTAATTGTGACACATTTTGGTTTTAACTGTGACATCTGATTAAATAACGCGCACATGCTTCAAAATAATTTAAAACTTTAATATTGTCTATAATATTGACTTATTTTAAAGGTAAAAATAATAATTATACCTATATGAACACTGTTAAAATTTTTAAAAGGATATACCTACATGTATAAATAAAATTTAAGATTTTTGAATAAAATGTGTTTGTTATAGAAAACTTATTAATAATAACTCGTAATAACTATGTAGGTAAATTATAAATCGCCTAAATCGATGGTTCTGCCTGGTTTATTTTGCTTTGATGCAGGACGGTTTTTCCACCCTTTAATGCGCGATATTAAAGTTGTCCTAGGTACATTATATACTTTAGATGCCTTTTTAACTGAATATAGCTTCCTATTAATAGCTTCAATTGCTGTATTTACATCCTCCAGTGAGTATGTTTTATTTTTTTTTGAGTTTAGATTTCTGTTTACGTTTAGTCATTTTTATAAGATTCTAAAAAAACGGCATTTTTTACTTAAACATTTTGTATCTTGGTTTATTTTAATTGTAAATTGTCATGTCACAATTAAAAAAGTTTGGGTGTCACAATTAAAACACATAAATTTTTGAGAGTATAAATGTGACATACGCTACAAAACAAAGGTTTGATATTTTAAGGGTATGAAATATAATATGTTTCGTAACTAACTAATAATGGTTATTCCCTTCAAATTTTAGCTCAATATCTTTATAAACAAAAAAGCTACTAAATTTATAACAAAACTATATGTAATTATGTTTTTTTACAAAAAAAATGTCGACTTGCCAAATCTCTCTAAATCACTTGCCGATGTCAACAATTTTCTGGAAGGTAGGTTTAATATCAAATACTTAAAATCTGGTATTAGATCAAACGTAGTTGACGCGTATTTCAAATAAATAAAAAATGTCACAGTTAGCCGCCTGTCACAATTAGCCTAGTCCACTGTACATCATTGGTTAAAAACGTGTCTTTTAACATATAAAATATTGTGACATTTTTTGTCTATAACAATGATTGACGGTCGTTAAAGCTAATAAAAGAAAGGAAATTACATAAAAAAATGGTTATACTTAAGGGTATTTTGTATGGTATTGAAAAGGTACTTTTTTGGTTTATTCTTCATACACTCACTAAATTAGCATGTTCTACATATTGTGCAAACGTAAATTATATTGAACACAAGGAAAACGTCAAATTTTTAGGTTACAATTACAACTTAAGTCCTATCCAGAGGCTCGCATAACAACCATTACAAGATACATGACGACACATCAAGTCAATCCTGGCATCGCATTCTTATGTACCCTTTCCAGGAAATAGCATAATTATGCTATTTATGCGCTCTGTGGTGTAAAACGGGCCGCGTCCCTTACTATCTTGCATAACTGGACGGAGTATAGTTAGATGTAATATGCCAGTTATACTGGTTAGATGTAATATGCCAGTTATACTGGCATATTACATATAACTATGCTAGGATCAGTCAAGAAAACTGTTGGATCTAATGACCTATGTATCTCTAGATTCTTTTGATATATAAACTTTCAGTTCTGTATATTATTCTTAATTTTTTGAAGGTATTCTGAACTGTTGCTTAACCGTCACATATGAAATCCTCCCCCCCCCTCAAAAATGGTTTACCTCCTAAAAAATTTTGATGAATAATAAAAAAGCAAAAATCCGGGCCCCCTCAGAAACTCCGGGCCCGAGGGGAAACACCCCTCGAGGGCCTTGCTAAGATGCCAAAATTTGAACCCTCGTGATGCAGTGGTAAATATATTCCAAAATTTAATTTTTTTCGTGGGATATTTACTCATCAAAATTAGCTGCATATTCCTGGGGCAACAAAAAAAAATCCAACTTTTTTGGTTTGAATCACCCGGGTGCACCCTATTATAATAAATGCAGGATCCAACCTTAATTTTAAATGCAATTTTTTCTAACCCAAACGTACTCGGGGACAAGTGTATCTATCCTACATAAAAATAAACAACATTGGTAGATTTAATGATGGTACTTTTTAATGGTACCAGTAACTGGTACCATTAAAAAGTCCTAACCAATATGGTGCAATTAAAAAAATTGAGTTTTTGACCTATAAAAGGCATTTAATTATATGTACATATCAACGTTAATTTTATTTTTTTTGTAAAAGAAATAAGCATTATGTTTTACAACATATGATAATAATTTCAAATTAAGATTCATCAAATAAGTTTTTCTGTGAACTGTATTTACCACTCTCAATGTCTTGCAATCCACTGAGAACCCTTTCAAAGGCACTTCTATAGTCTTTTGATACATCATCCTGTTTTTCTTTTTGTGATTTCACTTTCATTTGTAAATGGTCAATTTTTTGTCTGATTTCTTCCATACTTTTCTTCATTTCTTCTTTACTTTTCATTTTGGTAGGATCAGTCAAGCAAACTGTTGGATCTAATGACCTATGCATCTCTATAAGATTCTTTTGATACGTAAACTTTAAGTTCTGGATATTATTCTTAATTTTTTGAAGGTATTCTGAACTGTTGCTCAGTCGTCTTTTTAAGTCTGCAAATTCGTTTTCTATTTGTTTGTTTTTAACTTTCGCAAATTCACGCATTTCTTCAGTTTTCTCGAAGATTCTTCTTATTTTTTCTATGGGTTCCAAGTTTGGTGCTGAATGAGAAGCGAACAGATCTAATAATTTTTCACATTCGTTTGAGCAGTTTCCTTCGCTGAAATGTACGTGTAATTTTTCGTCGATTTTACTGTTTTTTTGTTCCTTTTCTGTGATAATTTCTTCTGAATTCATTATGATATTATTTATGGACAATTTTGACACTTGGTGATTGACAATTTTACATATGCGTACTTATTTGTTTTCTGAAATTAAAACCATGGTTACTTGATTGATCAATAACATATATTTATCCAATACATACAGATAATAAGACAATTACCAGCTTTATTTTAAATAGATAAACTCAATAATAACCCCCGCGTGGCTTTTACTTTATTGAGTGGATAATTATTTATTTTACCCACTCAACTGTCACTTGTCAAATTATTTTCTTGTAAATGTCATTAAAATTTTTAATAAAAATATGAATTCCTATTTATTGGATAAAATCTTGTATGGCACTCATGGGTAAACCGATATTGCCCTATCGAAAATTAACCTGCTTGGCTCGCAGGTTAATTTTCTCCTGGGCAATATCTTACTTTACCCACTAGTACCATAAATAACTATTATCTAATACATACAGATAATAAGACAATTACCAGCTTTATTTTAAATAGATAAACTCAATAATAACCCCCGCGTGGCTTTTACTTTATTGAGTGGATAATTATTTATTCTACCCACTCAACTGTCACTTGTCAAATTATTTTCTTTTAAATGTCATTAAAATTTTTAATAAAAATGGCTGACGCCTCGCAGGTTAATTTTCGAGAGGGCAATATCGGTTTACCCATGAGTGCCATACAAGGTTTTGTCCAATAAATAGCTTAGGAATTCATATTCTTATTAAAAATTTTAATGACATTTACAAGAAAATAATTTGACAAGTGACAGAGTGGGTAAAATAAATAATTATCCACTCAATAAAGTAAAAGCCACGCGGGGGTTATTATTGAGTTTATCTATTTAAAATAAAGCTGGTAATTGTCTTATTATCTGTATATATTGGATAAATAACTATTATTCGCTTGTATTCCAAAGCGACATTTTTCGGTTAGAAATGTTAAGTTAAAACTGACATTTTTGTTAAGAGTTTGTCTTTTGTTTTATTATGGCGGGCTCTAGCCCGCCAAAGTACTTTTTGGGTCCCTCATGAAAAATTGCATAGAGGTTGTGTTCGTCTTTTTTTTTACTGTGGCGGGCGACATATAAATAATAGTTCCATCGTTTTGGTTGTAATAAGTGTTATTATAAAAAATAGAAAAACCTGGTATTTGAAAGTTCTCTACTTCATCTACGCGCCACGTTTCTGACAAAATTATAATATCTATATTTTTTGTGTTTAAAAAGTCAATGTATGTTAAGAACTCATCAAAATTTTTATTAATTTATCTTATAAGATATAAATGTTAAAATAAAAAATGTTAAGCAATCTATTTTCATTCCAAATTTTACCACACTGGTCTATAGTTAAGTATTCTGTTAAAAACATCTCATCTTTCTCTGTATCCCCTCTTAAATCAATGGCCTATAGTATTTAAATCTAACTAAGACCTAGATCTAGTGTCCCTAGGCCTAAGACGGGATGACATAGGAAAAACGGAATAATAACAATAAAGTTTGTTCAATATTTCCTTTATTTATTTAAATTATATTAAAATTACCGGGCATTATGAAAATTACCGGGCATTATGAAAATTACCGGGCATTATGAAAATTACCGGGCATTATGAAAATTACCGGGCATTATCGCCCTAGGTTTCCTAGGTTGTTATAATGATGTTTATAGCAACTGTTTCTATTAGGTATATAAGTAAATAATTGACTGATGAAAAATAAAACATTTTAAAACAACCCCCTGACTTCAACTATATTGGGCATCGATTTTCCCGAAAACTAAAAGAGATAATCAATTTCTGCAAAAGAAATTTCAAATAAAACAACAGTAGCTATAAAAAGTAGCCCTATATTAAATACATCCCTATACCCCCTCCCACAACTATTTATTGTCATAATATGCCAGGGACGGTTTTTTCCCCATTTTAGGTTTTTTTTTGGCCCTAGCTAATGATTGTGGGGGTGTACGATTTTTTTGGCCTCGGATTCGGATTCAGCGATCGAAAATACATACAATACAATGATACATGGGTCTGGTTCGCTGGTCTGAACTTTTTTGTGGGGCTGTGTAATTTAGATTTTGGCTTTACTCTTTTTTTTAGGTGGGTCATATGTTAAAATTAGGGTGCAGTACCCGAAAATATATTTTAAATGGCCCCGAAGAAGATACAGAAGATGAATCAGAGTTCACAGTCACTGAATTGAAACAAAGGCGTGCTGAAGAACTTAAAAGACGAGAAGAGGAAGAAGCTTTATCCGAGTTAAAGGCACAACAAGAGGAAGGTGAGTTTTGCTTTCTCATTTTCAAAATTTGGTAAAGGCTGGTATTTTATATTATTACAAGCTTTTATTTAACTTTCAATGTTTGTTATTAATATGTATGGATGTTTGTTTAGGGCAAATCTGCCAAAGGCTTTTTCGACCACCCGGAAAACGAAAACTTACGACAAAGAACGAAAGAACAAACTAAGACTAAGATGAAGTGACTCTAGGTCTATAGGGTTTTTGAGGTTACAAATTGGTATCTTTTTCTATATTTTTGGACCATTTCCTTTTGTTTTTCTTTCTAGCTTTTTTTTACCACGCCATTATCATGGTAATCTGCAGATGTAAATTTATTTTTAAAAAATAAATCTAAAATTTCACATTTGAAATCTAATCAAAAAATTGTTTAGTCGTGAAAGTGAAATTTAATGTAAAAAATATCAAAAGAAATTTAAATCGTTTTTTTTTGAAAACTAATAGTCCTACCATAAAAATGATCAATATGTTTTTGTAGGGAATTAAACTAGGGACACTAGATCTAGGTCTTAAGTTAGCAAGGTGCCTTCCTAACTAACTCGAACCAGTCTTAGGACTGATAGCTTAATGATGATGATGAATAGTCATGAAATTGGAGAAAATGTAAAAAAAAGCTTCTGTCTAATAGATAATCTATATGCCTGAATAAAAAATCTTGCATATTTAAAATACCTATTGCCAACAATTTAAAAAGGGTATACCCGTTTTAGCTAGTTTAATTTTAATTTTTGTTTTTTTTTTATTTTTGTTATGTTATTACTATCCTTGTCATATGGCCATTAGGCTGGAATAAATGCATTATTATTATTATTATTATTATTATTATATTTGTTATTTCAGAAGAGCGAAAAAAGAAACTTGAAGAGCGTGGCGTAGACTGGGGTCTCGGAGAGGACGCAGACGAGGAAACTGATCTCTCCGAAAACCCATTTGCTCAATCCAATAATGAAGAGCTCTATCTGGACGATCCAAAGAAAGCGCTTCGAGGATTCTTTGAACGGGAAGGTATTTATTAATGATATAAATTATATGTGGATCACTTGATTATCAAGTCTTGATTTATCTCGTAATCACTAAAATCACAATTAGTCACTATTTTTATTGCTATAGCAACAAAAACAGTCACTATTTATTTTTAAAATTTCTGAAGATACTGAAGCCCCTGTTTTTAAGATTAGACCTACTTAGTAGTTAGTGCATATTTCCCACCCGTTGCCTATGACAACGGTTGGGAAGTGACAATCAGCTGATTTTACATATCTGCTGTCAGAAAATTAGTAAACGTCAAACACATAACCTCAAATTGACAAATTAATTTTAAGATAATTTTTGAGTTTTTTTAATGTTTAGGTGCTAGGTCGTAGGTAAAATAGTAGCAGTGCAGTAAAAACTAGGTTTGCGTACTCTGTGCGTAATATACTAACTTCACACTGGTGCGATAAAGTACTATTTCCTACGACCTAGTAAGTAGTTAGTGGTTATTTTCCACCCGTTACCATGACAGCAGTCAGCTGATTTTACATATCCGCTGTCAGAGAATGAGTAAACGCTAACACGAAACGTCAAATTGACAAATTAATGTCAAGACAATTCAGCGTTTTTTTGACGTTTAGGTGTTAGGTCGTATGAAAAATAGTGTACGCACCACGACGGAAACCTATTTCCGTGCACTTCGATTGTTTATTTTTTTACGAAGTGGAGCCGTGCACTGAAAATAGGTTCGCGTACTCGGTGCGTAATATACTACCGTAGGATTAATTCCATTTTGAAAGTTTTTTGTAATATTACAAAAACTTTATATTGTGTTAATTTTTGAAAGTTTTTTTGGGGCCGGTAAACTTACCGAACACACGAATTCTTATTTTTTTTAACCAATAAAAAGTACTTAACTTAAATAGTATTTTTGCAAAAAAAAAAAATTGCGGATTACTCACAAATTAGCGAGAAATTAATTTTAAAAAAGTGCATTTTCAAGACATAGTTAGGGATTTTAACCGCATTTCAATTTAAGTTGGTATAATTTTCAGTTAACTAATAAACAGCGTTGTCAGTTTGTACATTTATTTTATTTAAAATAATAGTACAAATTTTAACAAAAAATGTAACGTTAACCAACTTCTCCCATTCAAAAAAAAAATACCAAAAGAGCAAACTACCAAACCATTGTTAACGTAAACCAACGCCTCCCATTAAAAAAACACCAAACTACCAAACCAAACCATTGTTAACGTAAACCAACTTCTCCCATTAAAAAAAAATACCAAATAACAAAAAACCAACGTAAACCAACGTTAACGTAAACCAACGTTAACGTAAACCAACGTTAACGTAAACCAACGTCCATTAAATTGTTCTAACAAAAAACTGAATTTTCCGCACCTAATTATATTCAAAACAGTAAGTTTTAGTAATAAAACCAAAAATCAGTGCAAAAATATTGTTAATTTTTCAAACAAGAAATCATTTCGAATAATACAAGAAAACACTTTAAATCAAAATTAAAATCTGACTACGCCGCATCTCTGTGCATACGTGAAATATGTCAGCAATATTATGGCGGTTCATAAAATTAATTATTATTTACCATTCTTCTCCATGTAAGTTATTTTTTAGTAATAAAACAACGTTTTCCGCATCTAATTTTATTTATAATTGTTAATTTTAGTACCACAGTGAAAAATTAGTGCAAAACTAGTCCTATTTTTTGTGTCCGGTAAGTTCACCGAAACCGTTTTTTTTGCAAAAAAAAAAAATTCTTAATTTAAAATTAAGGTATAGACTTCGAATATGACTGTCGAGAGCAAGGGATGGGCCAGTATGTGTGTAAAGTAGACCTCCCTATTGATGACGAACATGGACGGCCTGTCGTAGCAGAAGTTATCCATAGTGGGAAAAAGAAAGAGGCGGTGATTCAGTGTGCGTTGGAAGCGTGCAGACTTTTGGATCGGGCTGGTGTGTTAAGGCAATCTACGCATGGTGAGTAATGGTACAAAAAGTGTAGAAACTAGTATTTCAAAACGATTGTGAAGACAGGGAAGTTCCGAGGTTTTTGGCTTAGGGGGAGTGAAAGTAAAATTTGCTGAGTGACAATCGAAAGAAAAATTCGCTAGGTGGAAAAAGCTCATCACTGTTTTCCACCTAAAAAAAACTGATTAATAAAAAAAACTGATACTAAAAAAAATAAGCTAATGACCTCTACTATTTCTATTTTCCGACTGCCAAACATTTTTTTTTTACTAAAAAAAGATCATCAAACTTGTCCTATCGCCTAATTTTCCGAAATAAGGGCCATCATTTGAGTAAAGGTCTAGATATTAATAATTATAGGGCCTTACGTTTGAGCAGCTTCACAGTAACCTAGAAATTTTATTACAATTTTGTTTTATTAGAGTCTCGTAAAAGAAAAGCCAAGAACTGGGAAGAAAATGATTTCTACGACAGTGATGATGATACATTCCTGGATAGGACAGGAACGATTGAGAAAAAGCGAGAAGCAAGGATGAAGGCCAAGGCACCACAAAAGGCAGAGACCTACGAAAGTCTAGTAAGATATCTTTCTTATATTTTTTCTTAGCCAATGTTCTATTAAAAATTTTGTAAACATTTTGTATTATATTAAATAAAAATATGTTTTTGAACTATTTATCCATCGACCGACGAAACATTTAAAGTTTAGTAAAATTTTAATTTGCTTAACAAACTGCTTACAAAAAAATATATTTTTTTATTTTCCGGATAGCTTTTAGTTGTGTCTGGCTACATTTGTTGCGCTGATTTCGGAACCTTTCCGTTTTTCTCGATCAGCCCGTGTTTTTGAGATATACAGACATCGGATTTTAGCGAGTCGTGACGTCAAAATGCATAGCCGGGTACAATAAGTTAACAAATTTATATTAATTTTATAAAAATGTTTAATATGTTGCCAAACTACTACATTACCAAAGAAAATTATATAAATATTATGAAAATCCCGTAACGTTTTATTTAAGTAAAAGAAATTTTAAAAAAATAACAATTCTGAAAATTACGATTTAGTTGGGCTCTTTAATAATCCAAATTTAATTTTATAGTATTGTGGCATTTTATCAAGTTAAAAAAAAATATGCCTGGCCAATCGTGTTTTATTCGCAATAAAAGGTCACGTGACTTATAACTTGCGATTGAAATTAATTTTGTATTTTTTTTTACTTACTTTAAATTTTAAATTGCCCTTGCTCCTCATCTCCTTTATGGGTTTTTGTGTTCACATGTCTTAATTATTAGTTTTTCTTTCCCAGGTTAGGTCTTTTTTTACAAAATGTGCATTGTGCAGTGCAATCCACGATTTAACCGTAGTAAGTAATGGTTTTACGAACATTTTATTAAGGGATTTAACTAATGAAATGAACGGTGACAAATGAATATTAGATAAGGCCCAAACGAAAAAGTTAGAGCAAAAAAAGAAATTAATTCGCATTGCTAAGTCAAACGAAATTACTCATATTTACTTGCAATAAAAACCTTGTTTCCGTATCCGCGTGATTATAACCAATAAAATAACGTACATGTTACACGCTTGATCTTACATCTCACTTATTTCGTCGCATACGGAAACAAGTTTAGAGCTTTTAGATCTTTGCAGAGTACATGTTTATAACGATTTCAAATAGATTTCACCTTCCACCTTCACCTTCACAAATTGGATAAAACACAAAAAGATTTCGTCGGTAGTTTGTTTTTTCTACAAACACTATAAGTTCTAGTTGTGTAATTTTGTATTTTATTAATAATATAAAAAAAAAGATTTGAGTAAAAATAATAATTTTGAAGAAATTTTTAAAAACATTTTTCACAAGTTATAAACGTCACGCGAGCTGTTATTGCGAATAGAAAAGGATTGGCCAGGCAGATTATTTTTAACTTGATAAAAGTAATACCCAGCCTCCATGTTACAATACTATTAAATAAAATTTGGATTGTTTAAAAGTCCAACTAAATCATAATTTTCGGATCTGTTATGTTTTTTTTTTAATTTTCTTTTACTTAAATAAAAACGTTAGGGGATTTTTATAATATTTATATACTTTTCTTTATAAATGTAGTAGTTTGATAGCTTATAAAACATTTTTATAAAATTATTATTAATTTGTTGTACCCGGCTATGTATTTTGACGTCACGACTCGGTAAAGTCCGATCTCTAGTTATATAAAAATATGAATGTATAAAACTTTAGTCGTAGAAAAAGTATAGTTTGGAATACGTGCAGAATGGCTATCGCGGCTTCGGTGACAAACATCCACTCGTTCGGAATATGCATCATTCTACACGTGTTGCAGAATATACTATTCCAAGCACTTTAGAGTTGCCTGTGTAAATTATTCTTTAATAGTATTACAATTTTCCCATACAACATGTACTGTATAATGTATGATACTTTAGTTTTGAGGTAAATATTTTGACAGCAAAGGGGTTCACCTATAATTACGATTACATTAATTGTAATCTACAACGCCAGGGGGTCTCAAACCAAGGCCGAGAGCTAAGCCCCCTTTGCACTTCCTAGTTGGCGTCCTGCCTCCCAGATTTTAGATTATAATAATATATCGTCGGCTTACAAGTAAAGAGCACTAAGTCCAAAAACATGTTTTTGAGATATTGACAAATTTAACTTTCATTGTTGTTATTTATTTTTTGTAATAATTGTTTTTGGAAAAAAACTACCGCAAATTGCAATGACATGTTTGGACATAATAATGTCCCATTTGCAGTTAAATAAAGAAAAATTGAAGTAGTTTAATTCAACTAAATTTGGGAAAAGACATGGACTTAGTGCCTTTTACTTGTAGGCCCACGACGTCGGCTTACAAGTAAAGAGCACTAAGTCAATAAAATAATATAAAAAACAACTATTTAAAATTAAAACCCTTCTATTAATTAAACGTAACGTAGAAAACAAGTTGTTTACATAAATTTTCAAAAATAAATTTTTAAAAGAAGGGTTTGGACTTTTTGATTGTTTAAAGAACGTTTCCAAAATTAATAATAATAATTAATTAGTAGTAATTATATGAAACTGCCTACTATGCCAGAACTAAGACAGTTTTCAGAGGCCATCGGCTGTGCCGGCAAAGAAGCATCTCCTAAAGTCAATAATCATAATGAATCATTATTAATGATAAAACACTTCACGGTGCAATTCTAGGGACTGTTTTCCTAACTTGCCGCGAACTTTAGTTTTTTTTTATATTCTTGTTATTTATGTGGAAACCAAGGATTTAAGAGCAAAATTAAAAAAATCTATCAGTTAGTTTTTTTATATATATTTTTTTTATAAAAATCTGCACCTATTCAATTATTTATCTATGTCTCGGCTATTTCTAATTATAATAAAAATATTATTATAAATAAAACAAAGATTGCTTAAAAAAAAGTAAATACCATTTTTTAAAATTCTTTTGCCGTTTTGTCACAATACGCAATTAATGCAAATGAAAATTAAATTATTACCACCATCGAAAGTACACGTAAAAATCATTGTCATTTTACAGGTAAAGTTCTGTTTCTCTGTTCAGTCTCTATTCCATCAACTTTAACATAACAATATTTGAATGCGTTTGGCATATTTTTATAAATTATTTTATTAAATAAAACTCTTTTTAGAAAGTCGCTTAGTGCAGAAACATTTGAAATAATCTACAAGTAAAACGCACTAAGTGCTAAGTGACTTAGTGCCTATTGCCAGATAAAATTTTAATTAAAATCAAATTGGTGCGTTTTGTTTAGTGGGTAACTCCCTTGGCAGTCCACCTAGAAGTTAGTTCGATTTACCTATACATAGATCATCAAAAATTAATTACAGTGCCATTAAAATCCCATTTTTGTAAAAAAGTGCCCTAGTGCCTTTTACTTGTAAGCCGACGATATATAATAATTATTTTACAAAAATAGACGCGGGTCACAAACCTTTAAATGGAATTTAATATGTACTCTATTTAGGTTGAAAAGGAAAAATCAATCAGCCAATCAATATCCAAAATCGAAAAACAACTGTCAGAAGCCGAACTTAAATTCATCCAACAGTCCAGATCAAATAACGATGAAGACTCCCTAGACTCGTACATGAAGGAACTAAAACAGTCGAAGCCTGACAAAACCACAATCAACAAACTGAAAGCCGAACTAACAAAACTGAAAGCGGAACAAGCCAATGTTATTCGTCTTGCCAACGTTGCCAAACCAGCTAGTTTGCCGCCACTGGTTGCGCATAATAGTGCGGAGCCGGGTACAAGCAAGGGAGGAAGTAGTAAAGCGGTGTTGCCTATTTTTGGCAAAAGAAAGAAGATTAAGTTGCAGTTGCCCGCTAGAGGGCCACAGTTGCCACATAGGTGTACGAGTAATAGCGCAGAAGATGTTGAAGAAGAGGATGAAAATGAGGAGGTTACGGATGAGGGGCAGAATACGCATCAAGTTGAGGTTAGTGTGAACGCTTTAAGACAAAGACTTTAAATTATAAAAAGTGCGCAATATAGTCTCCTATCTCACGAAACCATCTAACTGACAAAATTTACATTTTTTTTCACATCTTCATCTCGAAGTTTTATGACATTCTAAACCTGCAATTTTAACAAACAAAATTGTAAATTTTGTCAGTTACGTCGTTTCATGAAATAGTGGACGATATGACACATTTTTTGTAATTTCAAAATTGAAAAACCCTGACAGCACATAACAACTATTATATATCCAGGGAATATACTTTCTGGATATTAAGTATATCCATTGGATAGCCTGGATTGACATTAGATGTCCCATGGATATCCAAACGTCTGCCTATGTCCAGAATATCCACTGGATATCCACGAGATATCCAGTGGACATCTATTTTTAAACCTCCCTAAATTATATCCACTGGATATCCATTAGCGACTCATCATGGATATCCAGTTCATGAAATTGCTATAAAAAATTACAGATTGTATGGAACTTGATTTATATCTTAAATACAATTTGCAATCAAAACTTTTTAAAATTTTCTTCTTAAAAATATTAAAATTTGAAATTAACCTTAAATCAAGAGGCAAGCAAGGCATTGTAAAAAGTGATACATCTATACAGTGGTGAGTTCCTAAATTTCTCGGTCTTGTGAGTTGGTAATTTTGTAAATAAAATACATTTAAAATTAAAGTACATTTAGAAATAAAATACATTTAAAAATTAAAACAGCACAGCACAGTTAAAATATTATGGTTTTAAAAAAATTCTTTACAAGAATCTCTGTAGCCAAGGCCAAAAATTAGTCGCAGTAACTTTTTTTGTGATATAAACACTCTTTTCATGGAAAAGGAGCAACCCAAAAAAAAAATAATAAAATTTATATGGCAGTAGGCTAAAGAGTAGTATACATTAAGAAGAGCACGTTCAGCCTCATGCACAACTTATCTGTGTGTATTTCACCAGAAAAGTGCCTTATTATATTCTTGACTTTCACTGGGTTCTAAAATCAACCAAATATATTAAGTACATTTTAAATATTTAAATTTGAATTTACATGAATTTTTTTGGTGGACCACTTTTATTGCAGCAGTTTAGATTAATGGGACATTTTCCCCGGCGAGTTCATTTGTTGAAAACGTCACTAAACTGTTCTAGGTAAAAATCAACGCTAAAAGTTCCAGTTTTGTGAACAGATGGGATTAATAGTTAGATTAAACAAAAAAAAAAAAGCCAAATGAAAGTGAGTTGGTCAACAATTTTAGTACATATTATTAACTTATATTTTTAACTGCATAATATAAAATTAAATTAAAGTTAAAATAAATAGAGTAAATGTAAATAGTTTTTATTGGTTATCTTGGCAACTCTGATTACTTTGTCTTCCTTACGTTGGCTAAACTGTTAGAAAGAGATAGCACTGTAGACCTAATTTTGACGGTCTTTTTTGTCAAATATTTCATTACGTTACCTTTCCAAATTTAATATCCTTTAGGCCTAAAGGAAGAAATAATTTTATTTTTTACAATTTTGGTTCATAGAGCACACAAGAAACGCAGTCAAATCCACCAGAAAGCAACGAGCCGCAACCAGAAGCATCCAATCCCAACAACCAAGCAGTGCAAGAACCCGAGGACGAGATCCAGTCAAACAGTTCTTCGGATGGCGATATAGATGACATCTTGGCACAAGGTAGCGACTTATTCATGGACTTTAGCTTAAAATCAATCAACAACACAATGACTTTCAAAAAATTCGAAAAAATTATGAAAACAGGCCTTCCACCATTTGCAAATCAACACCAAGAGAAACTAGCAAAAATATTAAACAGTTTAAAGAGGCTAGCCTCGAACGAAGATCGCATGCACGTCGACTGGAAGATTTTAGCCGCAAAGAAGCGAAAAGTTATGAAGTTAATTGCAGACCTGAGAACTTGCGAGCCAAATGGGAAGTTGGAGCACAGAGTAGCTTCCGAATTAAACAGGATTTTGGGCGAGTTGAATAACATGACTGAAGAAAAGTACAAGGTTATTGGAAAAGTAAAAAAGATGGGAAATGAGATAAAGAATATATCTGAAGCGATTGATAAGGAGTGCAAGAGATATTTAGAAGAACAGAAAAGTATTACTCCAGAGTTAGTAGATGATGATCAGCCTAGTACGAGCTCTAATTGTGATGCTAAGGGTAAGATTCGTCTCATTGTACAAATCATTAATTTGTCCCATTAAAACAAAACACTGAATAATAATAATAACAGTAGGCAACACGGTTTCTTGCCCTGATTGGATGTTTTTTAACTAATTTTGGGTCGCTGAAACCGAATCTGGCCTCAGAATATTTCTATTACCTAAGTTTTCTGAGAAAAATGAGATAAAAATGTTAAAAAATCATTATTTTATCCTTTTTTTGTTCTAATATGCACCCTTCTTTTAAGGGTAAATAATGCAAATAAAAAGTCCAAACCGAATCTGGCCTCAGAATATTTCTATTACCTAAGTTTTCTGAGAAAAATAAGATAAAAATGTTAAAAAATCATTATTTAATCCCTCTTTTGTTCTAAAATCATGGGAAAAAAATATTTCAAGGACAAATTTAGATTCGGCGACTCAATATTAGTTAAAAAACTTAAAACATGGAAACTTTAAATTCATAGGTAGAATAAATAGGGATATTATGAAAAAAAAATTTAAAAAATGGATAATGTGACAAAACTAAGTAGGGGTGGAGGGTAAGAAGAAGGGTGCATAAGGGGACAAGCTTATCGCCACGGACTCATGCTAAAAATTGTCAAAAATCATTACTAGGGGGTCAAAAATGAACTAAAAAAATGCAACGTAATATGGTTCTTATGTAATAAAGTAACATTTTTATGATGTAGAACCGTTAAAAAAACAACAACAAAATACACAATATTTTGTTTTATAAATTATTTTTAAATTGGCATAATTGCCTGTACTAAAATTTAAAAAATAAGACGTGCTGGATTTTTTTTAAGGTCAAATTTGGATTCTGCGCCTTTAAATTGATAAGAAAAATATATTTTTTGGGCTCGGGAAAGAAGTTTACACTGTGTACTTTAATTTTGTTTCTTTTTCATTTATTTACTTTTTACGAACAAACTAAGCAAAATAAAAAAATATTTGTATAAATATTTTTGTAGAGAATTTTATAATCTAAAAATTGTGTCCTATAAAATTTTTATAAAGATTTAATAGTTTTGCCACAAAAGTAAAGTCTCCACTTTCATTTTAAGCTTTTTATTTTTTTTTCGTTCGTACTTACTCTGACAGTAGGTCCTTAGCATATATATTTTTGAGTTCCTCGTATTTTTTTTTAATCCAAACCTAGGTGTCATAAGGAGCGTTACTACAATAATACCAATAACACTTGTCATAAAATCATAAAATGTCCGTTTGTCCTAAAATCGTCATAAAATTAAATCACTGTCATAAAAGTCATAAAATTTCATAAAAATAATCATATTTTTTACTTTCGAGGGACCTAGGAGAGATTTTGTTGTCTTTTCTGACGTTTTATACAAATTTATTAAATAGTGCACTGTTTTAAAATTAGAATAGACTATCAAATATGTAAGAGTTCTTGCCTGTGAAGCTAGGGCTTTTGCTATTTTTTTTCTTTAAGACTTTAAAGACTCTTTAAAAGAGTTAATCAATATTAAATTAAAAAAGAAAAACGTCAGAAGACGTCAAAACGTCAAAATTTGTAAAAATAATCGCCTATAGCACTAATTTAGTCAATAAAGGGCTGACGATCATGTTTTTAGTCGTTTTTTAAATTCGAGTTTGTAAGAAATCAAGCTTGATATTTGTTAAAATTTTCTAGAGCTTTCTTGTTTTTTTTTATGAAATTTCAAATTGTAAGACTTTTTTGCTCAAATATTGTCATAAAATTTTTCATACAATGCCTAAAATTGTCATAAAATCATAAAAAATCTAAACAAAATCGGTGGGATCCCTGCAATAATAATACCAATCAGATACCTAGTTACTTTCTTAGTACGCGGTCCTAGATTCATGTTGCTGTAGCAGTATTTCGTTTTAATGGGCCATCCGGTACAGTTGCGATCTTTAAAAAGTACTACACCCAAAAGTAGTACCATTTAAATCTAACCTAAAGTCAGTTGATGACTTAATTAAGTCAGAGACACATAAAACTAAGTACAACAGTCGTCATCACTTAACAAAACAACAAAACAAAAACAAAACAAAAATCAATTTTAACAATATATTTTGGGGCTGATATAAGAAAAATGGCCGAGAAATTAATGTTATTTTATACCGTTTTTAAATCGATTGACATTGTACATAACCCTAAAAATTTCATTGTAAATAAAGCTAAAATTTTAAAAAATTGTTCAATGTTGTTATACTTTTTTTTATTTCAACTGTACAATACAAATAATAATTTCAGAACTTGCTAATCGTGATAATTCTGCAGAGCAAGATCAAATCATGGAGAGCGATGAAGAAAGCAAAAATGATGCAAGCGAGAAGAAGAAGAAAAAGAATCAACGCAGAATTCAGCAACGCCTAGAACGAGCAGAAGCAAAAACAGGTATTTAATGTGACATTTACACATAGAGTAATTACTGATAATACGGCAAAAATTTGTTAAACTTTTGGGGCTCACACTGGATTTAAAACTAACTTGGAATTCGCGTACTGATATTTTATAAAATATAAACGTGATTTTTCTATTTTTGGATATGATAACAAAAAAGTTATTTTGACTGTCTATTTCTCCCTGTTTGTATCTTTTAAATATGGCGTAACTGAATGAGCACATAGCTTTCAATCCAAGATCTCTTCTCTTTATTTCTCTACACTGTGGCATACTGACGCAAATTATGTAATTATTACTATATATAGTACACATTTGTGTAAGCGGTTACCGGTGGTTACTATTTAAGCTCATACAAACTCAAGTAGAATTTGTATTATCTTGTGGCCGTGGGTGATAGTATAATAATAATAATAATCTTTATTTCAAAAATTACGATGGAGTACAAAACATGTAAACGATCATGAAAATGAAAATAGTCACCATAAAAAAAAAACATAAATACTTAAACATATTAAAAAGGTACCCACTTAAACATATTAAAATATAAATTAAGATTAGTGATTAAAATATTCAGTCATAGAGTATGGTTCTATATTTATTAGAAAAAGACGAACATGTCGTTTATATGAGTAGTTAATTTGTTAAAAACAGATATGCATGAATAGAACCACCCCTTTTCAAATTGTGCTAATCTATGGCGTAGTAAGTTGTAATTTAGGTTTCTACTACTCTGAGGTTTTAAGTTCTGAAATTTATCTTTATTTTAAATAAAAACGTTAAAAGTTCGTAAATGTATATACCTGTAATTGTTAAAAAGTTATTGTTCTTGAAATGATTTCTGCAGGATTCGTTATATCTTAATTCTAAAATAGTACGAACCGCGCGTTTTTGTATTTTGAAAACATGCTCTACCTATGAGCTTTGTCCCCAAAAGATAATGCCATACTTAAGGACAACTAAACCTAGAAATTTGGTGCTATTTGCTGTTTTCAAAGTCAAACTTTCATATGGCATCACCTCAGGGTTTTAAAAGTATACCGTGAGGTTTTAAACACTAAAACTTGGATTTTATCCTTATTCAGAAGCAGTTTATTTTTAACAGTGTAAAATATTATCAGCGCAAGTCTGGAGCAAACTAACCACATCTTGGTAACTATAATTTAGATCCAGAATTGGACTAATAATATCATTCATGAAAATGATGAAAAGTATAGGGCCGATAACGCCTCCTTGGGCTATACCTAGGTTTACAAAGATAGGATCTGACATACAAAATCTACCATCTTTATCAACTTTTTGAACTCAGTTCTTTAGCCAATCCTTGATCCACTGCAGCGCATTCCCCCTAACACCATACCTTTCAAGCTTTTCCAAAAATATATAGTAGTCTATGCTGTCATAGGCCTTAGATAGGTCCAAAAACAAAGCTACGATATATCCTAAGTTTTCGAAGCCCAAAAGGACCTTATGTATGAAGTCGTGCATCGCAGTGTAGAACGATTTTTTATGTACCCATGTTGAAAATCGATAAAGAGGGGATTTATCTGGAAAAAATTAATTAAAAACTATTCTACGAGCCATAGCGGTCTCAAATACCTTTGAAAAACCCGATAGCAAGATTATCGGCCTATAATTTTCAATTTGACACGGGTTACCCCTTTTAATGAGTGGTTTTGTCAGGGCAGCTTTTAAGGTTTCAGGAAATATTCCATACACTAAGGAGTTAGTAAGGACAGAAATTTTAATTTTAAACAAAATTATAAAAATATTAATTTATTATTCCATCAATCTATTTTCTAATCATCGTACAGAGTGATATTGGTAGACTGACAGTTTCGGGCTACTGGCCCTCTTCAGTACCAAGAGTCAACTCTGCACGCTGATTAAGAAAACGTTTTTAGACTTTACTCGCAAAAGGAATATAGCCATTAGATTGATGTAGACTTGTGCGCCATCTATTTCTAGACAACTACTCATACCTCTCCTAATCTCTTGGTACTGAAGAGGGCCAGTAGCCCGAAACTGTCAGTCTACCAATATCACTCTGTACGATGATTAGAAAATAGATTGATGGAATAATAAATTAATATTTTTATAATTTTGTTTAAAATTAAAATTTCTGTCCTTACTAATTTTACGTCTAACCACCCGTTAGTGGTACTATGTGCTTGAGACACACAAGTCTTCAACTTGCTACCATTCAAAGTCTCCAGATTAGGAGAGGTATGAGTAGTTGTCTACATCTAGAAATAGATGGCGCACAAGTCTACATCAATCTAATGGCTATATTCCTTTTGCGAGTAAAGTCTAAAAACGTTTTCTTAATCAGCGTGCAGAGTTGACTCTTGGTACTGAAGAGGGCCAGTAGCCCGAAACTGTCAGTCTACCAATATCACTCTGTACGATGATTAGAAAATAGATTGATGGAATAATAAACTAAGGAGTTGTTCACAATAAATGCTAACGGTTCGCATATTTCAGGTGCGCAGGTCTTAATAATACTTACAGGTATCTCATCAAGGCTACTCCACTTATTTTTTAGATTTCTTATAATATCATAAATTTCAGTACTCAAGACCAGACTAATAAACATTAAATTTGGATTGTTTGTGAGATCACAATCAAAGTCAACAGTAGGCCATGGATGAAATAAAAAAAACTGCAAAACCGAGTAACGTCTAACTGCAAAACCGCGTAACGTCTAACTGCAAAACCGCCTATCTACTGAAAGTAGCAAAACTGAGATTTTGTACAAGTATAATCTATTCATCAAATGGCGTATATTGAGATATGTTTTGCAAGAAATAATGAATATAAACGGCTTAAAATGATAAAATTAATTACCATATTTATTTGAAAACTGCGTAAATGCGCATCTAAAAGTTGACATCACTTTGACATAAGTATAACTTTTTAATTTTCTAAATTAAATTCTCAACAGTGGAATGGAAAAATCTACAAATTTATAGAAAACAGGAGTTAAAATTCTATATTAGGCATAGAAATATTTGATAGCTACAGCCAATTTGCCATAATTTTTAAGGACTTAACCTAGGTTATTCAATAAGCTATTAAAATAATTTTTATTATAAATAACAAATTTATAAAAAGGGTCGTTTAATATTTAGTTAAACTATTATAATAACAATTAACTAGATTAATCCTATAGGTAATTATCATTAAATATCTAAAATTTTGTAAAAAATTAATTTAAAGACTTATATATATTTTTTTTAAATTTATATTTGATTAAAATAGAGTACCTATTTAAAAAATAGTACACTGTATGTTGTATTAAACTGTCTAAAATATAATAATTATACAAACATCCTGATTTATCCATCAATAGCTAAATTAATTAGTTTTTTTCTAGCATGTAAAATTGTGTTTTTATACCTTACGCGGCTTTGCAGTTAGACGTAACCGGGTTTTGCAGTTGGAGGTTAAGCGGTATTGCAGTATCATGGACAAAATATCACGATTCACTCACCGCAGTAATGAGAAGAATCCAGCGCGTGCGCACTGATTTTCTTATTTTTGTTTTGACGTATGCCAAAAATTATTTTAAGGTTAGGTATCATTCTTTTGCAGAATTTTACAAAAATATCTACTTTTTTCTTTGCGAACTAACAGTTTTTTTTTAATTGGCTAAAAGTATTCGGTTTTAATAGTATTTTCGTAAAAAAATTGCGGAATATTCATTAATAAACATTTGATTCTTAAAATATATCGCCTTGTAAATTCTGAAATATCGTATCTGAAAAATGCCTCCCATTAAAAAAAACATCAAACCAGCAAACTACCAAACCAAACCATTATTAACGTAAACCAACGCCTCCCATTAAAAAAAAAACACCAAACCAGCAAACTACCAAACCAAACCATTGGTAACGTAAACCAACGCTTCCCATAAAAAAAAACACCAAACCAGCAAACTACCAAACCAAACCATTGTTAACGTAAACCAACGCCCCCATTAAAAAAATCAAACAGAAAGTCTTGAGTATTTTGCTATATTATATTATATTCTAACAAAAAAACAGGATTTTCCGCACCTAATTATATTCAAGTAAATTTTAGTAATAAAACCAGAAATCAGTGCAAAAATATAGTTCATTTTTGTGGACCTGATGCGCACCGTAACCCCACTCAAATTAAACTATTTCATAAAACTACAACTGCCTAAACGGAAGCCACTTTTGACAACAACAAAAATAAGCAAACCAGTGCGCATGTGCTAGATTCTACTCATTACTGCGGTGAGCGAATAGTGAAATATCAACCGTTCCGCTTTTAGGATTCCGGTCGTGACTTATTTAGTTGAATAAAAGGTATGCAGGGATACGAACCGTACTAGTTTATACAAAATCGATGTAAATTACATCATCTGTAATTTGTTTGGTCTTTAAGAGACAGGCTCAGTGCCTATGGCTCATTTATCTAAAATTTGAATTAATTTGAATGGATAATTGGGGGAGTGAGTCTCTGCTCACTGATGCTGATTTGCATCTGTCATGAATTTTTGGGTGTTGCGACGAGGAAGGTGGGAGGGGGATTTGGGGGGATGGAGTAGGGATTGGAGGGAGGTGTGGGGGGAGTGAAACTAGTTCACTGGTGCTGGAGATGCACCTGTCCTGTGTTTGTGGGCACCATTACTGGTTGAGGACATTTTTGATCTTTTTGTAAGTGTAGTGGATTTCATGATCGTAATCTAGAAAATTTGAGATGAGGGGGTTTGGGTGGTCTAAATTGTCTTGTATAAAAGACTTACTGTATCGGATGATTTCCGTTTTTAGGAGGGGCATGTCGAGATCTCTGTGAATTTGGTTGTTCCGCATGAACCAGGGGGCATCAATGCATATTCTGAGTACCTTGTTTTGAAAGGCCTGAAGTTTGGCTGAGAGCGTTTTTTTAAGGGTGATTTTGTTCCAGGCTGGTGCTCCATAGAGGAGTACTGGCTTTAGAGTTTGGTTGTAAAGTAGAAGTTTGTTTTTAATTGATAGGGGGCTCTTTCTCCCTATAAGAGGGTAGAGTTTGGAGAGGCGGGTGTTTGCTATTTGGAGGGTATTTTGGACGTGCTGATCCCACGTAAGATTTTTGGATAGGGTAATGCCAAGGTATTTGGCATGGTTTTCCCAGTTAATGGCTTGGCCGTTTATCTGAATGGGTTGGGGTGGGCCTCTTCTAATCCTAGAGATTAGAATGCCTTTTGTTTTGTTAGTGTTTACTTTAATTTTCCATTTGGAGAACCATTTTATTAGGGCATCCATTTGGCGCTGGAGGGCGGTATGGATGCGCTGGGGGTTTTTAGCTTTTGCTAGTATGCCGGTATCGTCGGCGAACAGGGCTATTTCAGTAGCCTGTGTTTTTGGGATATCTGCGGTGAAGAGATTGTACAGAAGGGGGGATAGTGGGGAGCCTTGTGGAACGCCAGCTTCGATGGGGCGAGTGCTGGACTTAGAGTCGCCTATTTTGATTTGAAAGTCTCTGCCTTCGAGGAAGGAGGCTATGAGCTTGGTGATGCCTAGGGGGAGGCCGAGAAGATGAAGTTTGACTACAAGACCTATGTGCCAGACTTTATCAAAGGCTTTTGCGATGTCCAGGAGGATCAGTCCCGCGGCTTCGCGCCTATTTAATCCATCTGTAATTGAGTCTACCAGGCGAGCCACCTGGTGGACTGTGGAGTGTCTGCTTCGGAAACCGAATTGCTCGTTTGGTAGGAGATTGAGCTCTTCAACTAAAGTTTGGAGTCTGGTTAAGATGACTTTCTCGGCTATTTTGCCCAGGGAGGATAGGAGGCTTATGGGGCGATAACTTTGGGGAAAGGTCGGATTTTGACCGGGTTTTTTGATTACTATTACATCTGCGTTTTTCCAGGACTTTGGAAAATGTCGCAGTCTGAGCATTGCGTTAATAATGTTAACGATGGCCATGATGGTTTTGCGGGGGAGAATTTTTAAGATTTTGTTCGGTATTTGGTCTGGGCCGGGGGCTTTTCTTTTTGGGAGATTTTTGATGATACTTTTGATTTCCTCGGGGGTTGTGGGGGTGATAATGTCGTTTTCGACTTGGGTTGTGATTCTATCGTAGGTGTGCTTTATTTCTCTTTCGTGCGTGAGTTGCTCGTAGTCAGAGTCGTCAGAATCGGGTTCAGAGTCGGTTTCTGGTACGGGGTCAGGAATTGGGGGGTTTGGTTTGAATTGATCTTGCATTGTGTCAGCAAATGCTTCGGCTTTTTCGGGGGTGGAGTAGACGACTCCTCTTAGGCCGTGTATTGGGGGGAAGCCTCTTTGGTGATCGAGGGATAGGGTTTTGGCCATTTTCCAAAGGGATCTATCCTGGGGGTTTAGGGATTTTAGTTTTCCCTCCCATCGGGAGTTTGCTAGGGTGTTTAGTCGGTCTTTGACTTCCTGAGTAAGTCTGTTCGCTTGGCGTTTAATGTGAGGGTCTTGAAGAGTGCGCGCTCTACGTAGAAGGCGGTTTTTCTCTCTGATTAAGTCTTTGAGATCTCGAGGAAGGTCTTGCGGGTTTTTAATTTCTACATTTTTAGTTAGTTTGGCTTCATCCATTGCGGATTTAATGACTTGGGTGAGATTGACTACGGCGGTATCTAGTTCTTGGACGGTGTTTATAGGACTGATTGTGGTTTTGGTTTCTAGGAGTTGGGATATGAATGCGAAATCGTATACTGTCTTTTTAGTGTGGTTTGCGGTTGGTATGCCTCCTGCCGTGATAATGATTGGGAGGTGATCTGAGCTTAATTCGTGTTTTAATTCTATATTAATGTTTAGCGTCGTGTTTTTATACAAAACGATGTCAAGGACGTCGGGAAGGCCGAGGCCATAATGGGTTGGGGAATCAGGTGCGGTAACCATTATATGGTTACGTTGTAAAATATCGTTAAGCCTACGGCCATTGGCCGTAGTTGTTCTAGAGTGCCAAAGGGCATGTTTGCAATTCAAGTCTCCGGCTAGGATTGTTGGGTGGTTGTCATTGAAGTAGCCTTCGATGTCGGCGGGTCTAATTTCCCTATTGGGGGGTTTATAAAAGGACACGATCCTGAATTTGGAATTGTCGTTCATATTGACGAAGATGGAGGTAGTTACGACTTGATCGCTTTGTGTGGGGGGGGCGTGTAAAAGATCGTGGGACAAATGTTTTTTAATATAAATTGCTGTGCCTCCTTTACGATCCAGGAGTCTATCGTTACGGTAACAGGAATAGTTGGGTATGGTACCCCTATGATGTGGTTTAAGACCAGTCTCTTGGACGAGGGCTATATCGATTTGATTGTCGTGAAGAAATTCTATGAACTCCGGTTTTTTGGTTGAGAGGACATCAGCGTTCCAGGTGACGATTTTAAGGGCTCTGGGTTTCACTTGTCTATACATTTTGGGGTCCTAGGCTGGGCAATTGGAGGGTACTGAAAGCCTGCATGAAGCTGGCGAATTCTTGCATGAATGAGTGTATTTTTGAAATTTGGGTTTGATCAAAAATATTTGGGGGGTTGGCGCTGGGGCCTGGGGCCGCTTTGGGTTGTTGGGGGGTGGCTTTGGCTGCCTTTTGGGCATAGGAGGTGCCAGGGGTGAATTTTTGGGTTGGGGGGACCTTTAAGCCGGTTGGGAGGTTGTTAGAAGGGTGTTTTGGGCATTTGTGATAGTTGGCTGTGTGAGGGCCAAGGCAGTTTGCGCATTTAGCGTCTGTGTTGCGGGGTTTGTCACATGTTTTTGTGTGATGATCTTTTGCGCATTTGACGCATTTGGCTGTAGCTCTGCAATTGGCCTGGGAGTGACCGAATAGCTGGCATTTGTGGCATTGCCGGAATTTTGGCTTATAGGTCTGGCTTTCGACCTTGATTACTAGGTGTAGAAGCCTAGTTTCTTTGAATATAGGGTGTTGATGTCCGGTCACCTTGGGAAGGATGACTAGGACTAGTGGCATGGGGGTTTTGTCTTTGGTACGCGTCATTCTGGCGACTGACGTGGGGGTGTACCCTCGCTCGATGAGAGCGGCTGCGACGTCTTTTACGGCTATTTGAGTGGGGATTCCCCGGATTACGGCGTGAATCGCCTTGTCTTCCGGGAGGGTGAAGCTGTGATACGGAATTTTCTCCGTATCAAGGTGTTTCGTGACTTTGCGGAAGTCGTCACTAGTCTGAGTGCGAATTTGAACACCGTCGGTGGTGTTCTTCGCGTGTAAAATATTAATTCTTTGCGAATTAAAATAGCTCGATAGGGCTAGCCACTTTTCAGGGGCTCGGATTATGATAGGGGGGATTTTTGGGGCTTTTTGGGCTTCTTGGTCGGGGGTTGGGGGTTTGGCGGCGGGTTGGTTTATTAAACCGGAAGGTTGGTTTGTTAAGCCGGAAGGGACCGGGGCGGGGGGGGGTGGCCCTGATCCGGAGGGTTTAGGGGCCGTGTCGGAAGCGGCCCCTTTTTGGGGGATTTTTTGGCTCTTAGGCGGAATTGTGTTTAGCTCCGTTTCGGAGCCGGAACTTTTTGGGCGCTTTTTTTGTTTTCTGCGTTTTCGCGGGGATAGTGTGGGGGATCTGGGGGATTCGCTCCCTGAGGCGAATTCCACTCCGGACATGTCTGATTCGGAGGGTTCAGGGGCATCGGAAAATGCCGGGTCCTGGCTTGGTTGGTTTTTTAGGAGGGTATCTATTTGGACAGTGAGGTGGGCAATTTCCTGTCGGAGGCCGCTGATCGTGTCATTGGCGAATTTTATTTGGGCTAGAAGACTATCGGTTTGTGTTTTGTGATTTTCTGCCTGGACTTTTAATTGTTCTTGAAGGTTTGCAATTATTGACTGTAGGGAAGAATTTGCCATGGTGGCGTCGTAGTGGGGCTTATCGGGGGAGTTTGGATATGACATCTCGGAGTGCGTAAGTTGAGAATTACGGGGGCCTGAAAAGGCCCCGGGCGGCGGGGGGAGGTGTAGTGTTAAGCACTAATTGTTAGTATTGGGGTCTTGGGAACCTTAAACACACCAAACCGCCAGCCTCAGCGGTTTGTAGGAATTGGCTTAAGTCCACAGTGTGAAAAGGGCTGCAGCACTTAGCAAGCAAGCTTACAAGTGAGCAAATGTTAGTTCGAATATATTTATAATAAACCAATCTTACTCTATGGAAATCTGCTGGGCGACGTCTGACCTCTTCACTGTCACTCACTCGACCGTAATGTGTCATGTGTAATGTAAATTACATATGGGTTATGTAGTCTTTATTAAAAAATCATGTATATGTTATTCTATTGTAGAAATGGAACGGCAACGTGGCTACGAAGAGGATGCGACTCGGGAGGACTACTCGATGTGGGTACCGCCGGAGAACCAAACAGGAGATGGCAGAACCAGTTTGAACGATAAACTGGGATATTGATCCATTTATTTAGTCATGTAAGTTTAATAATTAGTTATTATTACTCAAACTAATATGATTAAGATAAACTATTATTATTTCCTCAATAAATATATTTAAAAAATTAAGTTTTTGTAATTATCTAGTAATTATCAAACACAGTCACACCAAGTAGTGACATGTCTCGAGAGTTTTTTTTTATCCACTGCGTCAATTATTTCGTTTAATTACTTCAATCTGCAAAATATCCAACCAATCGAGCATACTGTCAAAACATTTGTCGATAATTTTTTTTTGCGAATTATCATTTTAAGGAGTTTTAATCTTTATCTGCAACACAGATCATGTACGGCTTGGCAATAGCAAAAAAAAAGTGCCTTGCTTTTTTGTATTAGACAGATTAATTTGTCAGTTTCAGTTCTTGGTGTAGAATTAATTGAGTCCAGAGATTAAGGTATAGGGTCACTCGATCAGTTGTTGCTTTGTCTAGTGTTTTGGGTTTCTGGTAGTTTACGCCTGAAAGCCCAAACCAACGAATCACCAAAACACACAAAGTAGACAAAGCAACAACGGATCGAGTGACCCTACGAATTCATCCAAAATTGAAGTGTTCGGATAGGTAGTGAGTGAGTCGGTAGTAGAGGCATAATTTTATATGAGTTAAACAATTTTTTTATATTAATATTGAAAGGCGGGTAACGTATTTTGGGCTAAATCTCCTGCAACGATAAGATTTTACATGCTTATAGATACATACAAAATAAATACTTAACCAAAATTTTAGCCCTTTTTACATCCCGGAACATGCTTTAATTAATTATTACGAATTTTGACAAACATGTATCAATGCACGATTTCGCAACATTGCGTTACACCCCCCGTTACTTTTAAACAGAATGAGTTATAAACTTGGAATATGCATATCACACAACAAAAACTATCATTTGTCATATTTTTCAATTTTTATTCGGTAAGGTGGACAATTTTTTAAATGGCACCCTAGGTCTTGTGATATCATTTTAAAGAGCTTAAAATTCTATTTTTAACCATGTAACTATTTTTTAATATTATTTTTGAAGATTTTTTCTTAAAAATTGATGAAATTTTCAAATATCTTAAAAAATTAATTTTGGAAGTGTTGCGCAAAAAGGTCGAAATAGTTAATACATGTTAAGGCCAATTATTTATCATTTTCATGTAAAATTTTCAATATTTATGCACAAAATATTAAAAATTTGAATCATTTTGAAGAAAAATAAATCTTCAAAAATAAATAGATATACAGTTAAATAGAGAATTTTAAGCTCTTTAAAATGACGTATCACAAGACATAGGGTGCCATTTACAATATTGTTTCCCTTACCGAATAAAAAATTGAAAATATGACAAATGATAGTCTTTGTTGTGTGATATGCATATTCCAAGAAAAATATGGCAAGTGATGAGTTTTTATTGTGCGATACAAATATTCCAAATTTGAAGTTTATATATCATTCCGTTCAAAAGTTACGTGGGTGTACCATTTAAAAGAATAACCCTGTATCTCAAAGGGTTCCCGAGTTATTAAATGAAAACCGAATTTTTTAACCACTTTCAAAGGGGCTTAGCTCCCTTAAGCCGCATTTAAAAAAATATATTTATAGGATTTATTTTGTTATATTTTCTGATGTCGAATTACTCCTTAAAATTATTGACCCTATTAAAAATACTACACGGTGTATTTGATATAGTATGAATTTTCCTGGGCAACTATTACTAAATTAGTATAATACTAAATTTATAGAGGTAAAAACAAAAAAGCATCTATAGATTTAATAGATTTATTTTTTTTATTTTAACCGATTCTACTTCATCATTTTTGATATAAAATATTAAAATAAATAGTTGTCATTTCTTAACTTTAGTTAAATATTTTCCCTTAAAAATCACTTATCATTCAAAAAAAAACAACTGAAAGGCTAAATTTAAGAATTACTTTAAGTAGTACAAGACAGTTTTTTCACTTGACAGCTTTAACACTGGGCTATCTAGAGATGAGTAATAAAAGCTTAGTTTATGTTATTTATCTTGAGTTATTGCCATTGTATCAATGTGCCTCAAGTATCAGTGACCCTCATTTTCACCTATTATACTATTCTAGCGTTTACGCGCTGTGAATGGTATAATAATGAAATAAAACAAATTATCTATAAATTATATATTATGTAAAAAATGAAAATTAATTATATTTAATAAACTTTGTACATAAATATTATCCTGATTAAGACACAGCCTACTTAAACTTAAACAATATTACACATAGCGGCAAAATTAGTATAGGATGATTGAAACTTTAGTACTTCAGGCTCTATATAAGAGCAATTTCAAAAATTCTTTTTTTTTTAAATATTCCTATTTACTTTTGAAATAGTGATAAAGCCAGTACATATTTTTCTTTGGAAACATGGCCATGTTTATATACAATATTGTATAGCGATACCAACTTAATTTATTTTTCTAAAAATAGTTTTTTTATTGGTTTATTTTCAAAACAAAGTTACTATAAACGTAAGTTGTTGAATAAAATGTACCTATTTCATTTTAAAATAAAAACCACTTATTTTAGTAATTTTATCATCTAAATACTCTAAAGTTTTTTAACAAGAAAATAAGTTTACCACAAGGTAATTTAGATGATACAGATAAATTAAAAAAGTGTATTTTATTCCAAATAGGAATAATTTAGGCAGTTTTGAATGTGTAACTTATTTATAAAGTAACTTCGTCGTGAAATAAAACTAATAGAATTTTACTGTTTATTGAATAATAAATTATGTTCTTGTCGCTACACGAAGGCTTTAAAGAAAATGATGCTTCATCACGATCTCAAGAGTAAGTAACAATATTTAAAATAAAAACGAATTTTTTAAATTTCTCTTACAGTTCAGTACCAAGTACAAAGTTTCGATCACGGGAGTGCACTCTTTACATATAATTTCCTCTTAAATTTGGATCTTAACTACACAGTTTAAATAAAATAGAAATTAAATGTTGAAATAATTTTGGTAAATCTCCACGAAAAAATCGTAGTGGTCTTAGTTTATAGCTTCTCAGTAGAAGCTGTCCAAATTTAAAAAATGTTTATTAATCTTCTATTTTGGCTAATACTTGTGTTATTGTACTTTGACTAAAGTCGGTCTTTAAAATTCATATTCATAGGTGATTTTGCCGATAGTAAAAACTCAAATTGTAATTCTAAAGGCGTGTCCACTTGAATTTCAAACTTCCTAATAGTTGAAAGAACTAATATTGGCAAGACTTGTTCAATAAATCGTTTGCCAGGGCATATTCTACGCCCTATTCCAAAAGGACAAACTAAATAAGTAGCGTTGCTAAAAGTTTGTTGCTTATGATCATTCAACCATCTCTCAGGATTGAATTCAGTTGCGTTTTTGAAATTTTTTTCTTCTCTGCTCGCTATTCCGGTATGGCAGATTACCACACTGCCAGATTTTATTTTATATCCAGATAAATTCAAGGGTTCTTCTGTTATTCTTGCTAAACAATTTGCAGTAGGATATAACCTGAATGTTTCGTTTATACAAGCTTTTAAATAATTGTTACTGTGATCCTCGAGTATTTTTTCCTGTGCATTTGGATGCTTTGCAATTAAATACAATAAAAATATCAAGCTGTTTTTTAACGTGTGTATTCCGGCAGCTATAAAGTCCACGATAGCTGCAGTTTTTTCTCTGTCATCTACTTGTGCTTTTAACACGGATTGAAATAAAGCACTTTCTTTGGTCGAATCATCTGCAGTTTGAATGAGTTCCAATGCTATTTTATAAATGATCTCCTCACTTTCTGCTAATTTTTTGTACGCAGCAGTAGGAAATAATTTCCAGAACGGTAATCCGTAGTATGTATCCCTCGATGCCAAAAAATGTTCTTTCACGGCTTCGGCCAAATGCTTTGCGATTTCTGATTCTTCTTCTTCGGGTAATAGAAAGCCCATTCTTCTGCCCAGTACCAAGTCGCAAGTTACTTCCAGTCCCAATCTAGATACTAATTGGTGCAAGTCTGCCACTTGTCCGCTTTTTTTTCTTTGTTGTTTTAGTAAGTTACACCAATCGTCGGCTATTATATCCACTTGCGGTAAGAAGCTGGATATCGTCTTAGGACTTGTGAGATCTGTCGTTAAGGATGTTCGTAAATAGTGCCATGTTTTACCTGAAAAAACAAAGACTAGACTGCACAAATAAACCAACGACATAAAGGTATCATATACGGAGCAACAGAATTTTGTTTACTAACGCAAGACTTTTCTCGGGCAAAGTGTTTCGACATATCTTTCTTCTTACCTAGGATTGCTCGAAAGTAAAATAGTATATTACGCACTTAGTACGCGAACCTAGTTCGAAGTGCACGGAAATAGGTTTGCGTTTTCCACGACCTAACACCTAAACATCCAAAAAACGAAAAAATTTTCTTATTAATTTGTCAATTTGACGTTTTTTGGTTGACGTTTACTTATTTTCTGACAGTAGATATATAAAATCACCTGATTGTTACTTTCCGACCGCTGTAATGGCAACGGGTGGAACATGAGCACTAATTACTAATTAGGTCGTAGAAAAAAATACACAGGCACACAAAAAAACAAAAAGGTCAGTTTCTGGGGTCGAGATAAACATTTCTATATGTTTGGGGTCGCTGAATTCGAATCTAGGGTTGGTTTGACTCGTTCTGGTCGCATTTCGTTGCTAACCTTAAAAAAGTGATGATAGTTGAAACACGTTTCATCACCTTTTTGAGATTAGGTACAAAATGCCACCTGACTGAGTTAAACCAACCCCAGATTCGGATTCAGCTACCCCAAAAACGTATAGAAATGTTTGTCTCGACCCAAGAAACAGACCTTTTTTTTCGTGTAGTACCTGTTCACAGGCACACCAAAAAAAAAGGTCAGACGAGACGAATATTTCTATACGTTTTTGGGGCCGCTGAATATGAATCTGGGGTTGGTTTAACTCGTTCAGGTCGCATTTCGTTGCTAACCTCAAAAAAGTAATGAAAGTTGAAACACGTTTCATCACTTTTTTGAGGTTAGCAACAAAATGCGACCTGACCGAGTCAAAACAACCCCAGATTCGGATTCATGAATCGCTGCAGCGACCCCAAAAACGTATATAAATGTTTGTCTCGACCCCAGAAACAGACATTTTTAAATTTTTGTGTGCCTGTGTTATTAGCATATGCGAAAAACTACAATAATATTTTAAATGATATTAATAACCTTAACAATTTACTGTTAACGTTTTTTGTTTTTCATAAAATATAAGGTTACATAGATAAGAATTTTTCCATTGTTTCAGCAAATACAGCAAATACAAATGTACTTAGTTGTATTAAAACACTAATTACACTAGTAGAAATTTAACTTTAGAATATCGGTTTTCTACCCTTATAAAATATGTGCAAATGTGCTTTTTAACGTTAGAATCTAACGTTAGTTACTACCGTTAATCTAATCAAAATTTAATGTTAGATTTTTAATTTAGAAATACGTTGAAAGTACGTTTAAATCTAACTTTTGGCCAACTAGGAAAATTTTACCTGTTATATTGGTAGTCCCAATAAAATGGTACCTACAGAAAAATTTATTCATATTAATAATACTTAAGTAATTATTATATTTTAGCAATCTTTTTAGGTGGCCCTTAATATTTTTCGTGTAATATGCTGTTACTTATATTATTTATTTATAGATTTAAAAATTAAAAATATTTTTGTACTTCTGGTTTTACTTTTGAGGGATGATATTCTCTTAAAATATATTATAGAAATTATAAACAAAATAAAATTATATTCTTATTAATTAAATATTAATAAATAATAATAAATATTAATTTTAATCAAGGAGAATAACAAAAATCTTTTAGTGTTTTTATTTTATTTTTAAAAAAATTGCAAACTTTTCTCGGATTATTATCAAAAATATATGGACGTAGCTGTATAATAAGTCCTTTTTACTACATCTTACACAATAATGGAAAGTCGAAAAGTTAGATTAAGGTTAGATTTTAGTTAATTTCTAACGTTAGCATAAGGTTGGGATTTAGTCAGCAACTAACGTTAGATTTATGTATTTTATAACGTTTTTGTCAAATTTTAGTTTTAAACATTAAATTTATATATTTTATAATGTTTTTGTTTAACTTTAGATGTTAGAATAAATATAAATATTAAGATTGATGTTTTCCTACAAGTGTAATTAATTTATCATATTTGCAACTAGTATACAAAGATGAAAACAAATTTACTAATAAAACAAACAGTTAAGAATAAAAAATATCTGGTTTTATTTTACATCTTTAATAGGATAGTACAAATTCTAAAACAATTATGTCGACTATTATAGTCAATAATAGAGTTAAAAGAGAGATTTTAATAAATAGCTAAATTAGCTTTTACATACAACTCATGCTAACGTCATACTCTTCGCATTCTCGTGACTAGAAAAGTATTAAACGATAGTTTACAAAATTCCAAAATCATCAAAAACCCGCCTTGAAACAAAAAACTATATACATAATATGTATATAGGGTGATTCAGAAATAGGGTACAAAATTTTAAGAATTGATTCTAGATTCAAAAATATGAAAAAATGTTTCTATAAAGGTTAGTCTGGTAAGGGAGCTACGACCCTTCTAAGGGTACATCTGAAAAGTAGTTTTTATTTAATATTCAACTTCAAAATGTAGTAGAAGTAAAAAAAAGAATCGCGCAGACGGCAGCTGGCGCGTGGTTTCATTGGTTAAAACACTCGAATGTTGCTAGAGTAGGGATGTAGAAAATTAAACAGGTCAGTATGTGAGCACTTGCAAAGAAGCGTACAATGCATTGCAATGGACCGTTATATAGAAATATTTTGTTTTGAATTCTACCCTGTCACTAAATGCGTGCGTTTGTTTACGCTTACTGCATCTTGAAGTTAAATATACTATATGAACTACAGTAACTATTTTGCACATGCCTTATCATTGATAAAGGTTATCCTTTTATGTAATTTTTATTTGGTAATTTTAACCAGGGACGTGCAAAATGGGGGGGCGATGTAAGTGTTTTGCCCCAAACATTTTTATCCATAGATTTCTTGACATTTTCTTAATAAAATAGGATTCTTTAGTTAAAAATGGGTACATGAAAAAGGTACTCTTTATGTAACACCGTAGGGCCAACTGTTTTCGTGAAAATTGCAATTAAAGAGACAATTTTACGTTCTGAGCATCAAAAACAGGAACTAAAAAATGCACCAATAAAAAATTCAATGCTGCAGATTGATTCTACGTTAAAAACTGTTAAAAAGAGCTCATATATGCATATACTTACATCTAGATTCGAAAATCGGCGAATAACACTTTTTAAGGGACCATAGCTCCCTAAAAAGCGATTTGTGTATATTTGTATATGGGAACTTTTTTTCATAGTTTTTAATATAGAATCACCTCGCAGTATTAAATTTTTTATTGGTACATTTTTTAGTTTCTATTTTTGACGTGAAATTCCCTCTTAAATTGCAGTTTTCTCGAAAACGGTGGGCGCTATGGAGTACCTTTTCAATGTATTTTTAACGATAGAATCCTATTTTATTGAGAAAAGGTCAAAAAGTCTACGGATAAAAAGGTTTGGGGCCAAAAAGTGACATCACCCTCCCATTTTGCACGTCCCTGGTTAAAACTACCAAATCAAAATTACATAAAAGGATAGCCTTTATCAATGTTAAGGGAATGTTCAAGTATTACGTAACGCAAAATTTGGCCATTTTGGACCTCCATCGCCCTATAACGCTGCGTAACGTTTTTATCGAACTTTTTGGGCCGGGATAAATTTTTTAAAAGCAGAAAAATATCGTTTTCGGACCCAAGGCCATATGATGGCTATCAGGCGGCCACATGACTACAGATCTATTGCCAGAAGAGCGGTAAGCGGTCTGAAAACTAGTTGGCAAATAATCGTTAGCCGATTTGTGCTGACCAATTGTCGAAAGAAAAGGTCAAATTGTATAGAAGAAGAAGAAGATCGTTGGCCGATTGCTGGCCGCATTCTCCAATAGCTCGTGGGCCGCTCAAATTATGCGACTACTGCCCGATCGGCGCACAAGCGGCTTTATCGTATGCAGAATTGCGACCGTCAGCTGCCCACGGAACAACTGTTTTCTGAGAACCGTTTTAAAATAATTTACCTTGCTCATTGACTATCCCAGTGCTTGCATATCTTTCAGGTCGACTTCTTCTGATTTGGGCAATCGCTTCAGTTGGAGGCCTTATGGGATATTTTCCACTACTTTTCAGCACTTTTTCAATGTCTCTTTTTTCAAAAACACTTATCACAGGCACGTTAAATAGTGCTTCTTCTTTTACTACTGCACCATACATTCTGCAAAAAGTAAATAAATGAAATAGTTATTTCTACTTTCTCCTAAAGAAATTAATTGATCTGAAATGAAATCAATTTTTTTTGTCTAGTTTTCATAATTCGTGGGAAAATGTCAAAAATAGTTTTTTGCGCTCCAAGTATAGGTAAGTGAATTTTTCTGTGTGAGGTTGTATTTTGTGGACCGAAGCGGAGCTGAGGTCCATAAACACGACCAAAGTGTCCTTGCGCGGTAAATCGTTTTTTCTGTCATTAGTTACGGTTTTGTTTGTATTGATTTCATCTATCACTAAGTGTGCTCGATATAGGGTAAATCCATGGTAACTGTCGTAACAGTCGCAGAAAAAATAACACTATCTTTTAAATATTTTATTACATTATTATTAAAGATTGTTTGTTATTTATTATTATTTAAGATTGTTTCTTAAAAAGTAATAATTTAATAATAGTTATTTATGGTACTAGTGAGTAAAGTTAAATATTGACCATGAGAAAATTGACGGCATCAGCCGAGCAGGTTAATTTTAGAGAGGGCAATATCGGTATATGCGTAAACAAGGGGCGATTTTGAATAAGTCAGTAAAATCTTCTTTGGCTTTGATTTAATTGTAATTGTGTAAAATTACAATTCTAATTATGTAAAATTACAATTCTAATTGTGTAAAATTACAATTATAATTGTGTAAAATTACAATTTTAATCATGTAGTTACAATTCTAATCATTATTTTGAATGACGTGTGTAAAAATTTTATAATTTATGGCACAAATAAATTCTATTCTATTCTATTCTATTCTATTCTATTCTAATGCTATTTTTTGCAAATTTTAATAAATTTTCAAATAACGGAGATAAGCTATATCAAAAACTTGCTGGGACACCCAGTATAGTGAACAGATGGACCGTTTTGAAAAAAATTTGGATGTAGTGCCAAGTTTGGTCAAAATCCGAGACATCGAGGGCAAACCGAGTATATTAACGAGAAAACATTTTCTTCAAAAACGGCTCTAACGATTTTTGGTCTTATTTTTTTAATTGGAGCTTATATAACAAATTCCAAAAAGAAAAAGAAAAATTGACATGTAATTTAAAAGTTCTTCTAGAACACCGTGAAAGCGGAAAGAAAACTCCGATTAACGTAACTTTTTCAGGAAAAATTAATTTTATTATAAAGATCAATTCTATCAATTTTAAAAGTAATCCCCCCAAAAACAAAAAAGTTATGGGGGTTAAAAAAATTTTAAATTGAAAATCCTCGGAAACACTATCATTAAAAAAAAATCATTTTTTTGTTTTTCGCAAAAAGAAAATTAGAAGAAAAAAAAATTGAAAAATTTAGATTTTTTTTTGTTTTTTTTTTATTTTTTTGATTTCTTTTTTATAATTTTTTTTTAATTTATTCGTTTTCCAAAAAAAGATCTTTTTTTTAAATGTATTATTTTTTTATTTTTTTGAATAAAATATTTGGGAAAATGCAATATACCATGGTATAAATAAATTCATTTTTTTCACCACCAGCCCAAAAGCACATCTTTATTACTGTTCTTTTCATTGGTAGAAATATTATATTATGCCAAATCAAGTGGAACATGTGTGTGTATATTGTAGTTCTAAAAAACAAGTAAAGTGTTCAAGATGGGCTTGTGGTAAATGTAATGTTGCGTAATGTCGATATTATTTTAGACCCTTTCATAAAAAGAGTATTTTATAATTTTGCAGTTTTAAATACATGGTAATTTTGCTGAATATGTTTTATTATTAATTTTATTATGTATAAAAAATGACAAGCAGTTTAATCCCATATCGGTTACCGGCTATGCCACCCAAAGTCAAAATATCAAATAAAAATTAAGTTTAGGGTGTTAGGTTATCCTAGTTAAGGTTTGAGGTTGCTACTAACAGATGATTATCTAAAAAGAAAAAGTTGCCTTATAATTGGTAATACCAACCTGTGCATGTCTTCATAAAACTTGTGTATTTTGCTAAAACTATATCCTCCAACGGAGAAGATCCACCTGGTGCCCAATATGGGCAGTGAAAATGGTCCTGGAATATTGTTGACATCTCTGAATGTTGGGGGTGCAGTAAGTCCGTTCTTCTTGGTGAACCACCATGGTGGACGGTATCCCAGGACAGAGAATAATACTACCACTACGAAGATGCTTACTACGTCTACTGTTTGAAAAAATGATTCAAAAAGCATCTAAAATTATAATAAAAGAGATTATAGATTAATTACATTAGTTTACGAGAAGTGTTTGTATTCAAAGTAGTCCAGGCAGTGGGTAGGTTCTGACTTATAAAAGGTACTGGAGAGTTCTAACTTGGTAGATTTGTACAGTTTGGTGTCCTCATTATTATTTCGAGTTTTCCACTTTTTATAAAGTTTGGTCCGAAAATGAGAAATAACTTATTTCTGAATAACCCTGTATATTGTATGTAGGGGAACAGGGGGCACAGTGAGTCACTTACTTTTTCAGAGCGCATATTTTTAAAAGTTTTGGCAATAACTCAGATTTTTTTTCATACTACGTTTCTTTGATCTTTAAGCTAACATAATTTGCAGGTTTAAATTAAAAATAAATAGACCATGATTTTTTACAAGTACTTTTTTGACAGTATGTCATTTGATTCACTGAGTTCCCAGTACGGGGTACAGTGAATCACTGCAAGGGGTACAGTGAGTCAGTATGGGGTACAGTTAATCGTGATAATCGTAAATAAATTAAGTCAATTTATTAATTAAAAAAAATGTTTATTTTAGATACCTACATAGTTAAATAAACTTAAATAAAACTCTTTGGTAACAAACAATAAAACTTAAAATTAAGTAAGAAAAAAAACAAAAGTCAAAATAAACTAACGTAAATCAAGACCCTGAAAAACAATGTTAAATGTATATTGAATATGATTGTATATTGTATAAAACAATTTTCAAAAATATCATCACCACCCCTAAGGGGGGGGATTTGGAAAAAAATAATTTCAAGATGTAGTTTTAGCAACTTCGAAAACCACCATATTCAAATTTTCACGAAAATATGAAAAATATTTTAAAATATTTACTCCGTCACCCCTGCGGGGTGGATTCGATTTCAGCAATATTAAAAACCCCTATAATGAAATTTTCAAATTTTTGTGAATATTTTTCTCGCTCGGGATTGTTTTTGGTGAACAATCCCGAGGGAGAACTTTTGGTAACATACCTGTATGCCAAAGTCTCTAGCTTAAAGCGTTCTTAAGTTATCGTGCCCACAAGATTTCCCGGACAGACCGACCAATCGACCAACAATTTTTTTTGCTAGAAATTGATTTATATCGACGTCATAAAACGCAACAATACGCCAAAAAAAATTAAAATTTTTTTCCTAAATTTTAAAATTTTTAAAATGGAAAGCAAAATTCCTACAATAATTTTATTTATAAATATACAGGAACATTTAACCATAGTTGATGCACAGTGGATCATGAGCCAATGTGTCCAATCGGTCTTTGACTCACTGTGTCCCCCCAGTAACCAGAGCAGTTCAATGTAGACATAAAAAACATACCAATTATCTGATAAATTTGTGTAAACACACTTATTTAGGAGTTAATAAAGAATACAAAAATGCCAAATTACACTAGAATTTACGTAAAAGTAGTACAAATATACCTAATTAACAAATTAACAAAAAAAATACTTTCATTATTTATTTTATGCAGCCACCTCTTCGCTTCAACACACGCCACGCAGGTTTGCCGGCAACTGACCCTTTATCTAGAGAAACGTCTTCTTAGCGGGCCATTAGAAAGCGGCGTTTCTAAAACTAATATTGGTAGAGTTATAGTCAACGATTCATTGTGCCCAATGACTCACTGTGCACCCTGTTCCCCTATGTATTTACTGAAATTACAGAGTGAACAGTAACTGGCATGTCAAAATTTAAGAAGTGATTCTACATCCGAAAATATTAAAAAAACTTCCTTTAAAGGTTGGTCCAAAAATGAGCCCTAAGGGAACTACGGGCTTTCGATATTGAATGGGGAACAAAAAAAGCACCAATAAAGTTTTAATGATGCATGGTAATTCTTCATTTAAAACTAAGCAAAAAAGTATTCTTCACCAAAACACCTAAATTTAATATTAAAGGAATAATAGCCTTTTAAAAAGTAACATTTTTGGTGGCACAAAATGTTACTTCCTTACATTTTTTATGTATTTTTACTCAAGGAATATTTTTTACAAAAAATCAAAAAAAATATACATAAAAAAGTTTGGGGCAAAAATGTGTTAAGCCTTAGTAAGGCTTTGTCCGCCTAGGCACGCCTGGATATATTTTAAAAAAAATTAACAAACTAATTAATACTAGTAAACATGTTCTAGCTTAAAGGGTTATTAATTGAAAACCTTATTTTTAGTACAATTTTAAAGGGCCGTAGCTCCCTTAAGGCTCATTTCCGGACCAACCTTTATAGGATTTTTTTTATATTTTGACATGCCAGTTACTGATCTAGCGATTTTGCGAATTGTAGAAATTTGCTGAGCTTGAGTCTGCTGTAACTTGTGAACTATTCATCTTATTAAAAAATGTTTTCTACAAAAGCTGCAGGAAATAGCTATTAACCTAGGTGGCGTTGGAGAGAAGATATTCTCGAAAAACTGGTTTTCGGTACCATTTTTCCAATATGGCGGCGCGAGCGGCGGTCGAAAACTCGGAATATGTATGAAAAACTGCACAAATCTACAAAATTAGAAGTCTTCTGTACCTTTTGCAGCGAAAGCCCCCTTTTATGACTTCAGTGCCTGGTCTAAAGCAAAAAAAGTTCATTTTAGTAAATTTTGTGTGCTTCGTGGTAAAATTTTCAAAAGGACTTGCCTTTTTGCGAGTCTCAAAATTACCCTAGTAGAAATTAACCGTTAGAAAAACGTTTTTCTAACGTTAGAAAACTGTATAAAAGTACGTTATAAAATATGTGCAAATGTCCCGCTTTTTAACGTTAGAATCTAACGTTAGTTACAAACGTTAATCTAACGTTAGATTTTTAAGTTAGAAATACGTTAAAAGTACGTTTAATTTCTAACTTTCGGAGGGGGCGTGGCCACCTAGGAAATTTCTACCTGCATCATACAATGGCAGCTGGAGACAAATTTATTCATATAAATAAATCTTAATATATTTTAGTAATCATAATATTTTTAAACATAATTTCGTTACATTTATTTATAATGTCCCGTAATTAATACGTTCACTGCCAACGGCTAGTTTTGACAGCGGAGCAATGGGAAAAATAGAAAGAATTGATTAATGTTGTTAGGGGCGCCAGTTACTTTAGCTTTTACTCCTTTAGGTAAGTAACAACCTAGTGTAAATACTTAAGCTTTTCAGTTTGAGAAAATATAACCCCTAAATAAAATAAGATAATTCATTTGAGAAATTTATTATAAATAAACTTAATGAAAGCACATCAAGTAATGTATTAATATATATAAAAAATATGTGTAATTATATTAAGATATAATTAAAGAAATCTTAATAAAAATTACTAAATTCAGAAATCATTCGACTTAAATGTATAAAGAAAACATGAAGTTCAGCAAGCACCAAGAAATGTATGTAAACAACAATCATTTCTTGCAGTGTATAAAAGTCATGCTTAAATTAGAAATCATTTAATCAAAAGTATGATATTTAATAATTAATAAATGAGATTAAATGTTTTAAAAAAAATAAGTACCTAAAAATGAACAAAAGCCAGAAGGGCATATAGTATTAATCAATACTATATCAGATCTGATAAAGTTTACAGTTATAAGAATATTGAAATAAAAGAATTTAAAAATATGAAATATTGCTTTCAAAAGTTTTCAGAATGAGTACTTAGCTGGTTTCTGCAAAATCCATGAGGTATGAATTCCATCGTCTCCATCTGTGCAAGTCTCCCCTATGCTGATGAATTCATTTCTCAAATGAAAGAAAAAAAAAATATAGGCTGTCCCATCTACTTTGGAAAAATTATCTTCCAGGATAAAATGTACGATTGAAAATGTTGTCCGGGATTAAATATGCTTTTGAAAATTATGTCCAATATAAAATTGTCTGCTAGACGGTTACATAGAATTTATCTATGCCAAAAATTACAGAACCATGTTCCAACAGAACATCACTCCATGCGGAGAACTTGTATATCAAATATACCAAAATAAACTTCAACTTAAATTAATGTAATTCCATATTAATGGTATAGAAATGGTGAGTAATTAATGGTAATTAATTAATGGTCTAGTAATAATGGTGGTTAATTAATGTAGTAATAATGGTGCTTAATGGTGCTTAATTAATGGTGATGTCATACTAAGTCTTCGATGTCCATCGAAACGTTATAAATGCGTAATTGTAGAAAATAACCGTTACAATATCTTCCGCATTGTTTAAATATTCATTTTCACTAACTTTAAATAAAAATACATGAAGGATTACTTCGATGATTACAGAAAATAAACACTCGTCAAAATGAGACCACCATTGTACAGAGTTGCATCAAGAAGGAGCGAAAATCGACCTTATCAACCGGTATGAACCCTTCAGGTAAATAAAATCCTATTTCTGAACTATTAGCGACATCTATGCAAGTCATTATCAACTACAGTTTTACCGTATAGGATTCCTAATAAAGGTAACTGAAACGACACCAAAAATAATAACTAATTAAAAGAATGTTTCCTAATAAATCCGTATTAGTGATATCTAACCTCAAAATATTACTCTAAGAAACAAATATAAACAATACTTATTGTTTATCAGCAAAACTAATAAAAATACGAACAGAATACTAAGTGTCCTGTGAACTAAGTATAAACAAAATACTGAATCTAAGTGAGCAGTTCCAGCAAACTATTTTCAACAAATTCTGGATTATCCCGAAGAAATAATCATACGAAACTTTCCAGGAGAGACAAGCTACAAATGAAAGCCAGTGAAATCCAACCCTCAATAGACTCTGAAACATATAAAAACCAGGTAAGTCCATAGACAAATGCACTATAGAGAAATAAGTCATATGATTCTTTATTATTAAAAATCATATTCTAATTATGTTTTCTTTATGTTATTTTCAGGTAGAACTATGGAATAGAGACTTATATGGTTAGAATTCAGTTCCTGCTACAAAATAGTCCCAGATACAAAATAGTTCTGTACGTACGTAACTATTTATATACAAAATAAACATAAATTATAACGTAAGTAAACGAATAGTTTAATTAACCCTTGCTATATTACAAAGTGACGATTTATATCGTTACAATAAAATAGCCATCTTTTTAGGTGGCCCTAAATATTTTTCTTGTAATATGCTGTTATACTTCGATAAATACGTTTACCTCTCAGAATAACTTTATATTTAGTTAGTTAATATTTATTTATACATTCATAATCTTAAAATATTTGTTCAATTCTAGTACAGTGTTGCCAGACTTACTATAATTTTGACTTTTGGGGGATATTTTTTTAAACTTATTATAGAAATAATAATTATCAAACCTAGGCACATAGCTGTCTGAAATGAGTATTTTTTACTATAGCTTACATATTAATGGAAATTTAAAAAATACTTAAAGTTAGAATAAGGTTAGAAAAAGGTTAGAATTTAGTTAGGAAACTAACGTTAGATTTATGTATTTTATAACGTTTTTGTCAAACGTTTTTTTTAAGGTTAGATTTATATATTTTAGAACGCTTTTGTCAAACGTTAGTTTTTAAGGTTAGATTTATATATTTTATAACTTTTTTGTATAACATTTGAGACTAAGGAAACGTTCAAGTATCACGTATCGCAAATTGTACCAAAATTCATTCACTTCATACCCCGTTTCTGGCGTTAATAAAGGCTGTAGATATTTCATGTTTTGGCTACCCCTCCTAATAGGGGATGTATTAGGGGGGTTAGCCAAAATATAAAATCTCTAGAGAGGGTAGGACATAATGTCGGTCCAATCGGTCCAGTATTGGATTATTCTATTTGATTGCTAAAAATTACCTACTATATTATATATAACAATAGTTTTAAAAATTACCAAATCGCCCAGACAAAAAATATATACTTATAGGTATATATACTGGGTATACATGGTAGCAAGAACGCTAAGTAAAATCCAAAGACTAGCATGTCTAGGGATTACTGGCGCTATGAGGACGACCGCTACAGCCGCGCTCGAAGCCATACTGGGGCTGCCCCCGCTTCCATCTTGGTCCCTATTAGCAGTATCAAAGTGATTGAGGCTGAAGATCAGCTTAGGTATAACAAGAAATTCACTCTCACAATTCCCAGTAAGGAACAGTGGGAGAGAAAGCAGGTTGCTTTCGCCCCGACATCCGTGGTGTGCTATACAGACGGTTCCCGTATGGCAAGCAGACATCGGGAGCAGGATTCTGCATTGAGGACAGGGAGGTACAGGAAAGCTTTTCGCTAGGAATGTACCCCACAGTCTTCCAAGCGGAGGTCTTCGCTATACAGGAGGCGGCAAGGTGTGAGGCAGTACGTTCAGGCAACGAGACAGATGTATACTTCTGCTCGGATAGCCAGGCAGCTTTAAAAGCTCTTAGCGCACCCGCAACAAGATCCGCTCTGGTGCAGGAGTGCGCTGGAGAGCTGGATGAGCTAGCAAGAACAAAAAGAGTTCACCTTGTGTGGGTACCAGGTCACTGCGGTATTCCAGGCAACGAGAGGGCGGATGAACTCGCCAGACTGGGTGCCGGAAAGCCCTGCCTGGGACCTGAACCAATTCTCGGTATCACAAGGAAACAAGTGAAGACTGCCCTCAACGCTTGGGTGGAAAGTCAGCTTAAAGAACACTGGACCGAGCTTAGCGGTTGCAGGCAGGCAAAGGAATTCCTGACCAGGCCAAGCAAAGCTAGGTCGGTCTGGCTACTAGGAAGGGGCCGAGCAACCATAAGCCTCCTTACAGGGGTCCTTACGGGCCACTGTGGGCTTATGCGACACCTAAGCCTCATGCGGACGGTAAACGATCCGACCTGCCCTGGGTGTGGGATGGACGAGGAAACGCCCTACCACTTCATAGGGGAGTGTGAGGCTCTGGGCAGGCTCAGACAAGACGTCTTCGGAGTGGTAACACTAGCGAAGGAAGAGATGAGCCTCCTAGCCTGGTCAGATGTTATGAACTTCATCAGAAGGTCTGGCAGATTCAGGAAGAGGGAGGATAGGCAGCAGGTTGGGTAGGTAATCTTGGGGCAGACAAAAAGGGCCATTGGGCCTACTTGTCAGGCGTCGGAGCCTACCCACCTTTTACTACTACATATATACTGGGTGTAACAAGACCAAAGTACACCCCTTTTTTTCTTTATTTTAAAAGTTACATTTTCCAAATTTGAAACATCTTTTATTGCCATAAAACGTCAACTTTTAACCTAAAAAGTACATTTAAGCCACTTTCGGTTTAGTCGGAAATTACACCAACTTTCGATTTTTAAATGGGACACCCTATATATTTTTACGTTTCAATTCTTCGCTTCATTTGGAGTACAATGATGCCAAAAAAGTGACATTTTAAATTGCAGTTTTTTTTATTTAATTTTTAGTTTTTATCATAGGTAGGTCATGATAACTAAAATTACTCAAAATGATACAAGTAATCCTGAAAAACACATTTACGCTGAAAATTCAATTTATAACGCAGTGGTACCATTTTAAAGATTGCGAAAACTTTTTTCGCTCAAACACTCATTTTTTATTAATGGGACCATAATTGGTACATTGCAATGTACCAATGCATTGGTACCATTAAAAATTACCAATGCATTGGTACCATTAAAAATTACCATCATTAAGGAATCTAACAATATCTTTTATTTTTATTTAGGATAAATACAGCCTGTTTTATAAATGAAAATCAACAGTAAAAATCTTATTTTTTGTGATTTTAGCGAATTTTAGTAACCAAGTTGGTTTTGAAGACAGGATTTTTATCTGTCAAATTTAAGTTAAAAAAAAGTTTTTATCGTAAATCAATTTTTCTAGGGTTGCTTGATCATTTCGACTAATTTTAAGCTTACTAGTAATCATGGCCTACTTATACCGGGTGAGTTTAAAACCATGTACACCTCCTAAAATGGGATTGGTTTCAGCTCTATCAAAGAAATTTTTGTTTGTAGCTTATATTTCTTAATAAGGTCTACAAAACGGCGTAAATAATTATTTTTTTGCACCTCCGGTTTTGCCGGAAACCAAGTCAATTTTATTTTTTTAAACGACACCTCCTGTATATTTTTGCATTTATGAATTTGGAAAACAATTTCACATTTAAAAAAAATCATTTAAATTTTCATTTATTAAAAAAGCCTAATCTGGCAAAAGTGGAAGTGAAAGAAAAAAAGTACGCCATTTTGAAGCTCTTACATTAGGGGTTGCCATTTGAAAAAATGAAGTTATGAAGGAACCCCGTTTAAAAAAAGTTAAAGTACAAAACAATTACCAAATTTTGTCTTTTACATAAATTTGTTCCCACATATAAATAAATCAGATTTTATTTATAAAAAAATCTAGAATCTTAATAAAAAAATGTACTAAAAAAAATATAAAGTTTTTAAATGATTTTTTAATGTAAATTTGTTTTTTCTATCCAAAATTACAAAAATATACAGGGGGTATCATTAAAAAAATAATTTAACTTAATTTCCGGCGAAACCGGAAGTGCAAAAAAATAATTTTGTACGCCATTTTGTAGAAAAAAATAGCATTGTTGTCGTCAGATATCGCCAGTGCACGTGGTGTTTGATATGCTTCCGACAAAAAGCGCGATCAATTCTATAAGATCGATTCAAAGGAAAAAGAATATATTGTAATAAAATATCAAAAGTAAAAAAATCGATTAATTGTAAAAGTATCGATCTTCAAAAGAATCGATTAAAAATAATGAAGCTGAAGTTTGCAATGTTTTTTTTTTTGCAACGAAAATTCAAATAGTATATTAAAGCACTTATTCCATAACACGTTTTTAGCGCACTAGTACTTTAGAAAACTCGCCACAAGCGGCTTGTTTTCTAAACTTGTACTCGTGCGCTAAAAACGTTTGTTATGAAACTTTAATATACTATTTGAATTTTCGTTGCAAACTTCAGCTTTATGAAATTTCCCAAATCAAAAGAACAGCTTTACCCCTTGACCGCGAAATTTTGCTGGCTAAAAAAAAGGTCCTCACCTCTGAAAAATTCCCAACTCAAAAAAAGCTCTACTACCCCCGACCGTAAAATTGTGATGACTAAAAAAAAGGTCCTCATCTCTGAAAAATTAAACTAATATAAATAATATTAATTAATTTTCTGTGTTGTGAGAGTTTTAAATGAAGGGTCCAGTGGAAAAATGATGAGGTACCATTTTTTAAAAAGTTGAAAAAAACGAAATTTAAAGTTTCGAAACTACTAGTGAAATAGTTTTTAATGACATTTAGAGTTCTTTCTGGGTAATTTTCTCGATTACAAATTCATAACAACCCCATGTTGAATCCCGGCACGAATAAAAACTTCATGTATACCCAACATTTTTATTCATTTCAAAGATGTAAACATTCAAATTCAAATTTTCAACTGCAGTTTTTAGTGTGAACCTCATCGTTTTTTCACTAGACCCTTCAAATAACTATTTAAAACTGATTTTGTTTATTATTTTAATAATAATTTAAATCAGTTTACATTACTCACAGTATTATTATTTTTTAATGTAGGGTAGCTTCTGTTTTGACTTGAGCAACCCCTGTGGGGGTGCTTAGAGCTTATTTCGCCATGGGGTGCTCAAAATCATGCCAGGAGGTGCTGAGCACCCTCTAGCACCCCCCCATGGTGGTGATAGCACAAAAACCTTCTAAGAATATTCTTAAAATAAATATCCGGAAGGACAGCATGCTTCTTAGAAGCATGTCTATTTTGCTCAGGATATTCTAAGAACGATTAAAGAAATGCAAAGGATACCGTTTTAATCGTACTGGGAGTTCCTAAGAAGGTTCTTAAAAGCCTCTGCATCAAATAAGAATGTTTTAAGAAGCATGTTAAGAATGTTCTTAGAAGTAGGTACATGTACTTTTAAGAATATTCTTGGCATGCTTCTAAAAATATTCTAATTTGATGCATTTAAGTAATAATATTGGATATTTCGCAGGCGCAAACAAAGTAGGTAGGCGTTTCAGAATTCTGCATTAATGTAGTTTTTCTCTTTCTTTCAATTATATTTTATAATACTCGATCCTTTTTATGAAGTGATATCATAAATTTGAACATGGCGAAAATTTTTACATCTTTGAGATAAACCTAATAATTAAAGTATATAAAAATCTTTAGATATAGCATCCATCAGGTAAGATTCATATGGCATATGCAGTTTTACTGTGAAAGTAAACTTTGTACCAAACATAAAAATCATGCGCCACACAAAAATCCAATGTTTAGAGAAAAAATAGCAAATAATTGTCATTTCAAAAAATAAAAATTTTAATTTTTTGTCTAAAACTATATAATAATCACTTTATGTGTAAAAATAGATCCATTTCTACTACTACTAGGGTAAAACTTATGTTATTAACAATTTTAAGAATATTTGTAATTCTAACCTAATAAAATTAAAATAATATAGACGCCATATTACTATTCTAAAGACATTCCCATTAGAATATTTTAAGAATATGTATTTGAGAATATTCTTAGCAAAATACTCTAATCATGCTTAGCATGTGCACTATAGCATTATTCTAAAAATATTCCCATTAGAATATTTTAAGAATATGTATTGGGAATATTCTTAGCAAAATACTCTAATCATGCTAAGAATGTTTAGAGTAGAATCACTTATGCTACTACAGCAGTGCACCTTTTAAGAACATGCTTAGCATGTTTACAGCATTATGCTAAGAACCTTTTCAAGGGAACGATTAAAAAACCTTCTTAGGATGTAATGTGTTATCAGGGCAGTTACGGGATTAAATGCATTATCTTCTCTACTTGTTATTAAAATAATATCACCAGTATAAACTATAGTTTCTTTGCACAAAAATAGCACATTGTCACACACAACAATAACACGAGACAATAACAATTTCTTTATATATGCGCCTTTATTAATAAATCAAAGATAATTATTATTAACTTCACGATACACTTGCTTTTATTTATTTTTTTCTTTTAATTTTGATACTAACCTTGACATGCGTGTGTGGGTAACAATACTATACTACCGAGGAACTAAGTAAATCATATAGTTATCTAAAAAGTTTGAATTAAATGCTTATCGTAGATCAGTGTATATTGTTTTATACACAGTAGGGTGGACCAAGATTAAAATTTTTGTGTTTTCGATATAGTCTGTAACCTACATATTCTGTGGCACATAGGTATAATACTGGGGAAACAATATTTTGATAAAAAATTGACCAACCCTAGTAGAAATTTAACCTTAGAATAACGTTTTTCTAATGTTAGAAAACTGTATAAAAGTACGTTATAAAATATGTGCAAATGTCCCGATTTTTAACGTTAGTATCTAACGTTAGTTACAAACGTTAATCTAACGTTAGATTTTTAAGTTAGAAATACGTTATAAGTACGTTTAATTTCTAACTTTCGGACGGGGCGTGGCCAACTAGGAAATTTCTACCTGCATTATAAAATGGCAGCTGGAGACAAATTTATTCATATAAATAAATCTTAATATATTTTAGCCATCATAATATATTTAAACATAATTTCATTACATTTATTTATAAAATAGCCATCTTGTTAGGTGGCACTAAATATTTTTCGTGTAATATGCTGTTATACTTCGATAAATACGTTTACCTATCAGGAAAACTTTATATTTAGTTAAATAATATTTATTTATTAATTCAGAATCTTAAAATATTTTTTCAATTCTAGTACAGCGTTGCCGGACTCACTATAATTTTGACTTTTGGGGGATATTTTTTTAAACTTATTATAAAACACCTTTATATGTAAGGTCCCAGAATGACTAAAAACTAATAAATAAAAATAAATAAATATATAAATAATAAATAATTATCAAACCTAGGCACATATCTGTCTTAAATGAGTATTTTCTACTATAGCTTACGTATTAATAATGGAAATTTAAAAAACATTTAAAATTAGAATAAGGTTAGAAAAAGGTTAGAATTTAGTTAGGAAACTAACATTAGGTTTATGTATTTTATAACGTTTTTGTAAAACGTTAGTTTTTAAGTTTAGATTTATATATTTTATAACGTTTTTGTCAAACGTTAGTTTTCAAGGTTAGATTTATATATTTTATAACGTTTTTGTATAACGTTTGAGACTAAACATAAAAATGTCACTAATCTAATGTTATGTTAAGTTAGATTTATGTACTTTTCTACCAGGGAATTGTATAGATAAAATATATCCGCTTTTATCCTACATTAGAGTGGGCCGTTAAATAACTTTTTTCTAAATCGCCTTCGGATCAAGGATAAACATTTTTCTTTTTGTGTAAAACAAACTGTGTCAAGAGCTTTTATTCCTGTGATGACATCTTTAGTCTACGCAAGTCTGTCAAAGTTTTGATTTTTGCGTCAAATTTAGCCAATTTTAAGAATTTAATAAATCCTTCTTTTTTCTTATTTTGATGGTCAAATTGCTTTAATTGTATAAACAAAACGTTCCTTAAACACTTAAAAATAAAAACTGACTTAATAAATAACAGGAGGTTGTACATGAGCTCAAAAAAAAACTTTTCGCAAAAAAAATGAACCGACTTTTGTCTTTAAAAAGTAAAAAATAAAAAATAAGCCGATGTCAATTTCACCACTCCCTAATTTAAATACTAAAAATTATTTATGTTAAATTGTTTGCTGTGAAATTGGCACCGACTTATTTTTTATTTTTTACTTTTTAGAAACAGAAGTCGGGTTCATTTTTTTTGCGAAAAGTTTTTATTTTTTACTTTTTAAATACAGAACTTTTACTGTGTGATTTAAAAATACAGTTGCCTATTTTTAGTCGTAAGCAAGCCTCAAGAACTAATGTGTTAAAGATCATATCGCACTATGAATGCAAGACCACCATAACTCAAAAAAAAAATTGTGGTATGGTTTGTTTTGTACTGTGTGATTTAAAAATACAGTTGCCTATTTTTAGTCGTAATCAAGCCTCAAGAACTAATGTGCTGAAGATCATATCGCACTATGAATGCAAGACCACCATAACTCAAAAAAAAAACTGTGGTATGGTTTGTTTTGTACATCTGTACTTGATGAAAGTTACGTTATATTGCAGTAATAAATTGAAGTTTGTATCATTCAAAATTACAGAGGTACAAAACAAACCATACCACAGTTTTTTTTTTGTTATGGTGGTCTTGCATTCATAGTGCGATATGATCTTTAACACTAGTTTTTGAGGCTTGCTTACACAAAAAATAGGCAACAAATCACACAAAATAGTATTTTAGGAACCTTTTTTTATAAAATTAAAGCAATTTGACCACCAAAATAAGAAAAAAGTACGATTTATTAAATCCTTAAAACTGGCTAAATTTGGCTTAAAAATCAAAACTGACCGATTTGCACAGACTAAAGATCACAGGAAAAAAAGCTCTTCACAGTTTGTTTTACACCAAGAAAAATGTTTATCCCTGTTCCGAAGGCGATTTCGAAAAAAGTGGTTAACGGCCCACTCTATACTACATGCACTAAAAAGTGGAAAAAAATCATCCTTTTAGCTCTCACAGTAATTTCTGGCTTGTGTAACGAAAATTAAAAGTGTGTGGTCCTGTGGTCAAATATATCCATCCAATCTCTATGGTCAGCGTTACCAGAATTGAGCACAGGGGGTCAAAGGTTCTCTTGGTAAAACAAAAAATTGTCGAAAAAATGTGGAAAACTAAATGTAATCAATTAAAAGCTTTTTATAGAAACTTTTACCGTTCCATTAAAACTCAACTCTGATAAAAATTAAATATTCTCAGGCCAGATCAGCCCTTAGTAATTAGTTTTTAAAAACTTTGTAAGAAAAAAAAAATATATTTCTACTTAAAGTTAAAGAGGGCTCCGGCATAAAAATAATATTTCTCCAAGGACCCAATGGCCTTTAGCAAAAAAAAAGCTGTGTTTGAGAAAATTTTCGCCGTCTCTGGAAGACCGAGTTTTAAGGAAAATAACCAATTTTTTAAAGAAAATAGCTAAAATTAGGTATCTTTTTTAAATTTTTTCGAAAAACTCGAAAAACTCAAAAATAAGCAAAAAATTTGAAATTTTTTTGCATGTACACAAGGCTCAATCAAATTGTAGATTAAGCAACATAAAATATTTTGATAAAATTGTCAAGTAATATCAAAGTTAAAATAATTTCGTTTAAAATAAAGCCAGCTGTTAAAAGTACATACATAATGTATAAAACATAAAACCTAATATCACTTTTAAACATCCGTACTGTACTACTCAATGCAGACAACAAAAACAGATTATTTTTTTACTTACCAACTTTATGCTTTATAAAAATATAAACATGTAATATCCAAGGGCTTTGCCCAGTAATTTTGTTAAACTTTAAACCGTATATTTTCAGATAATAGTATTTTAACCATTTATATATTTTAATATATTAACCACTTTTTGTTTGGACTATAAATCCATGGTATTGCACTTTTTCGTATATGATACATTGTATCATATATAAAAGATATAATTATATCTGTTATTGGTGACTATATGCGTGGTGTTTAGTTTACTGCACACAATTCAAATTACGCGCTTCATGTGTAAAATGTGGTTTCATATTAAACCACCGCTCATTTAACGATTCGTTCACCGCAGTAATGAGAAGAATCTAGCACATGCGCACTGGTTTGCTTATTTTTGTTTTGACGGATGTCAAAAGTGGCTTCCGTTTAGACAGTTGTAGTTTTATGAAATAGTTTAATTTGAGTGGGGTTACGGTGCGCATCAGGTCCACAAAAATGAACTATATTTTTGCACTGATTTCTGGTTTTATTACTAAAACTTACTGTCTTGAATATAATTAGGTGCGGAAAATCCAGTTTTTTTGTTAGAATATGTAGCAAAAGATTGTTAAAATACGAATTTTTGTTTGATTTTTTAATGGGGGCGTTGGTTTACGTTAACAATGGTTTGGTTTGGTATTTTTTTTTTTAATGGGAGGCGTTAGTTTACGTTAACAATGGTTTGATTTGGTAGTTTGCTGGTTTGGTGTTTTTTTTTTTAATGGGAGGCGTTGATTTACGTTAATAATGGTTTGGTTTCATAGTTTGCTGGTTTGATGTTTTTTTTTTTAATGGGAGGCATTTTTCAGATACGATATTTCAGAATTTAGAAGGCGATATATTTTAAGAATCAAATGTTTATTAATGAATATTCCGCAATTTTTACGAAAATACTATTAAAGGCGAGTACTTTTAGCCAATTAAAAAAAAACTGTTAGCTCGCAAAGAAAAAAGTAGATATTTTTGTAAAATTCTGCAAAAGAATGTTACATAACCTTAAAATAATTTTTGACATACGTCAAAATAAAAATAAGAAAATCAGTGCGCATGCGCTGGATTCTTCTCATTACTGCGGTGAGTGAATCGTCTTATTTAGAGTATGTTGTGGCTTCTTACAATTCTGTGATTTTTTCCAACAAAATAAAAGCAAATTAAGTAGTTTTTTTATAAAAACTTATAAGGCAAACTATTTTGACCATACTGTATATTTTAGAATAGACCTTCTGCATTAGCCATTTGCAAATGAGCAGTGGTTACTATATCGACCCCCCTATAGTGCCCATATGACAAACTTAGCAGAAAAAAAAATGTAGAAATTGTTTTTGAGTAGTACAGAATCAAGTTTCTATATCAAAAAATAAAATTTAACAAAAAAAAATAAGTTGCCCTATAAAGGGTGAATCCGTTTATTTAAAAGTTGGTTTTGCTATTTTTGTCTTGCCAGATTTGAAAAATTCCCCACCGTGCATCATGCATGAATTCATCTTGATGTCGAAAGAATATTGAATCCACATCAAAATTGGGGTGGGAAAAAGGTTTTAAACTCAATTATAATCTCATTAGAAAATATAAGGGCGTGTGAAATCTCAGTTTTTAGATGTATGCTTTTTTTAATAGGTAATGTCGAGGGGTTTCTCACCGCCCAAAATTTGTACATGTGTATAATATTTTACACATGTACAAATTTTGGGCGATAATATTATTATCAAAAATGCAAAATAGTCGAGAATAATATTGGCATATGTGTGTGGTCCACGAAAAATTATAAGAACAAAAAGTAGATTTCGAGAAAAACGAGTTTAAAGTTAGGGTAATATAAGGATGTAATTTCGTTTATCCACGGCTGTGATTAATAGGCCTATTAAACACGGGACTGTAAAAATAAATCGTTTAAAATTTAAAACGACCATGGATTTTATAGTATTCTATAGTATTCTACTCGCGTATAATAGCTATTAATCATTCGGGTGATTAGGTCACTCGCCTTTCGGCTCGTATCCCAAAATTCACCCTCATTGATTAATAGTAATTATTATACGCTCATTGAATAATATTTGAATAATATACTATTAATACACATCAGTTCTATCTGCAGTTTATTTTATTAAGACTAATTCAACCGTAATCAGGATTTACGAAAATAGTAATCATTCATTGCAGAAACGCACCGTTCTACCGTGGTCGACAAAATATTTTTTCTTATTTATAATAAAAATTTTAAACCTATTTTAGTTATTTATGGTTCAAATCGGTCCACAATCGGTATCGGGGGGTTTTCGGGGTCAAAGATTAAAGATTTTTGGTCAAAATTAAAAAATCAAAATGGCCTCGCCAATATGGCGAATGACTTGTGTGATTTCTGGCCAATTCGAAGCAATATCGGTTTAGAGGGTTATCGGGGTCGTAGATTACGAATTTTTCGTCAAAATTCCAAACTAAAATCGGTATCTGGGGTTTTTTGTGTCGTAGATTAAGAATTTTTGGTCAAAATGTAAAATTTCAAAATGGCGGCGCCAATATAGCTGACGTCTTTTGTCATTTATGACTTATTCGAACCAAAATCGGTATCAAGGGATATTTGGGGTAGTAGATTACGAATTTTTCGTCAAAATTAAAAACATCAAAATGGCGGCGCCATCATGGCGGTCGATTTTTGTTATTAATGGCCTATTCAAACCAAAATCGGTATCTGTGTCGTAGATTAAGAATTTTTGGTCAAAATTAAGAATTTTGAAAAAAAGCCCATATGACGGACGTCTTTTGTCATTTATGACTTATTCGAATCAAAATCGGTATCTGGGGATTTTCTGGGTCGTAGATTAGGAACCTTTGACTAAATTTAAAACATTTTAAATGCCGGCGCTAATATAGCGAATTTTGGCATTTATGAACCATGCCGAATAAAAAAGGATTTTTGGGTTCGTAGATTTCGAATTTTTGGTCAAAATTTGAAAACTCAAAAATCGTCAATTTGATCTAATTGAGTGGACCCAGGGTGATTATTTAAAAACAATCCATTATTAATAATAACTCTATTTTTGTAAAATATCTTTCTTTAATTAATATTAAATAAAAGCATCCACCCTTAAGTTAGAGGTTGGTATTTTAATTTTTTTTTTGTTTATCAAACATAGTACTTTTTAAGCTCTTTGAAATAGGGTATTGCAAAAATTGGGATTTCATTAAAAATAAAACAGTTGCGGTGGGCTAAAGGGTAGAAGTTACAACCCCCATGAATTAAAGTGAAGTTATTTAATTTTAAATTTTGAGCTATTTTTGTGAATATTATACCAATTATTTTAAAATAAAATCATCCACCCTTAACTAAGGGTTGGTATATTTAATTTTCGTCTTAACAAAAATCTTCCATTTTTTAAATTCTTTTAAATGACTTATCACAAGATGGGGTTGCTATTTAAGATTCTAATGTTGGGGTAGCTGGGGGTTAGGGGGTAAAAGTTGCAACCCCCAAAATATTTTACTTAAATTTCCCTTTCAAAAAAAAAAACAAATTAACCTCTTTTTTAGAATTTTTATATTGTGCTTAATTTGCGAGATATTTGGGGTGGATCGTTTTTAAATAATCACCCTGTATATTCTTGGGTAGAGATGTTATGGTGTAGATATTTTTTGAGTAAAGGTATTCGAGGTATTCTGAAGTTAAGATATATTGAGTAGAGATGTTATTATGCCCAACTAATAATTTTAATAATTTTTATTACAGGTGACAAGTTACCTGTAGTAATAATTTTATTTGTATACTATTTTTTGTAAACCTTTACAAATTTTTTAAATAAGAATAGTTAACGGTAAATATTTTGGTGGGGCAAAAAAATAAATTATTATAATTTGTACCCCTAACCTTATTTTCCAATGCATTTTTTTTTTCACTTCTAGTAACATGTTAGGAATTTTTATTAACTGGAGCGATAAAGTACCTTTGGACTTTTACCCATTTCAAGCAAAAACCTTATTTCGCAAAAAATGAGTGTTAGGCCCTTATATTAGTTGCACTCTTCATATATCAAGACGAGTAATATTTGTATTTTTCCCCAATCCAATTTTTACCAAAAAAAAAACATTACCGTGAAAAGTTTTCACATTTTTACAAAACTTCAAATCTCTTCTTGAGTTATCGTACTAACTAGATTTTTCGGAGTCCGGATCAAAACGAGTTTCCGCCTGATCGGCCTACCGACCAATCGACCGAGTATTTTTTTTTTGCTAGAACCTAGCTAAAAAATGGTTTGGAATTTCAATTACTCTTTTGCTTTCCTATTTTGAAAATTTTCAACATTTCGGGAAAGCCTTGTATTCGTGCAAAAGAATTCAATTTTTTTGTATCTTACCAAAATTTCTCGCTCGGGATTGTTTTTGGTGAACATTGGGGTGCGGCAAGGGGAAAAATAATTTTTTTTTACAAAAAATTGAAAATTGTTATATAGGGGTTTTTAAGGTTTGGACTTTTGAAATTGAATCTGATAATAAAAAAAAATAACTACACCCACGAGGGGGTGAGATGGTAAATATTTTTAAATACTTTTAAGAATCTGAATCTGACAATAAATTTTTTATAATTTCACCCCCTGAGGGGTGAAAATTGGTATATTTGGGTTTTTGAGGTTGCTGAAAATAAATCTGATAATAAAAAAATCTAACTCCACCCCCTGAAGGAGGGGGGTTGTCTTTGTGGGTTTTTAAGCTTGCTGACAGTGAATCTGATAATAAAATAATAACAAAAATCGAACTCCACCCCTTGAGGGACGGGGGGTAGTTTTCGTTAAAATTCTTATATTGGAGTTTTTGAGGTTGCTGAAAGTGAATCTGACAATAAAAAAATAACAAAATCGAACTCCAACTCCTGAGGGGCGGGGGTAGTTTTCAAGAAAATTGGTATATTTGGGTTACTGAAAGTGAATCTAATAATTAACAAAAATCTTAATCCATCCCCGAGGGGCGGGAGTTAGTTTTCTTAAAAAGTTACATATTGAGGTTTTTGAGGGTGCTAAAACTGAATCTTAAAATACATTTATTCTAAATCCACCCCCTGAGAGGCCAGGGGTAGTTTTCGTAAATATTGGTATATTGGACTTTTTAAGGTCACTGAAAGTGAATCTGATAATAAAAAATCCATTTCAAGCGCGGAGGTGAAAAATGGAAAACTCTTTTACTGGGCAGTGTATTTCGACACAAAACGTTACAAAAAAGAGTTATTGAAATTCCAAGCTAGATTATATCTGTATTAATTAATAATAAATGATTTATTGTTTACCTACACAGTGTGTAGTACACACCACCCAGCAAACATTGATTCGTTGGTCGCCCGTTGGCCAAACATTGGCGTGCCCATGTTTCCTACATTAGACCAATATTGGGAAACCCACATTGGGCCTACAATGCAGGCCCTACATACTGAGCCGTCCTATGGCCGCATACGACGGGCCAATGTTGGCAAAACTGGATTGGCCCTACATTGGCCGCCCGACGGCCAACGAAATTTAAAAAAAAATAAGTTGGAATTTTATCATTGGCCTTAGGTTGGCTAACGTACGTTGGTTCATAAGACTGCGGCTTTAGATTGGCCAATGTACGATTTTACGATCGTTATTATCGTTGGCTTTAAAGCGGCCTTCGGGCAGCTGATGTCTCCTCAGTATATAGGCCCAATGTAGGTTTGCCAATGCTCGGCCAACGAACCAATGTTTGATGGGCACTTAATATTTGAAGTGGGACAAAATTGCTTCTATGGTTTCTACTTTGTAAACGAAAATTACCACCATGGTTCCTATGTTGTTTTACGATAAAAGTACACGAAACATACGCCATTAAACTGTATGCACTCGTTATGTTAAATACAATACATGTAGGTATTTTTTTGAAATTTTTACGCACGTCCACTCCCAATACAGGGGTTGGGGAGGGGGTCAAAAAGTGTCCTATTTGCTAAACAGTACAAATGATTTTTTTTGTAAAATAAAAAACAAATATATTTGGTTTGGTCACTCTTTGTCACCTTTGCTTCCAGCCCCCAAGAAATTACGTAACTTATACAATAAAACACTCAAATAAAAAACAAAATGTACAACGGTTTTGGAGACAATTAACAAAAAAAATTATATTCAGTTATATTCATTAAAAAAAAATGACGTCACTTTTTACTTGATACCCCCTTCACCCCACGTGTCACTTTTTGTCACTCGACCTGTGATCCCTTCCTTCGTAGAGCGGGACATAATTGTTCAACAGCCCCATTTGAACTCTGGTGCTTTTGATTAAATAGGTCAATTATAAGTTATAAATTATTTATAAAATGATAATATTGTATGATAAGTTTTTTTACTCGTAATTTTTTAATTAGAACCCAGTTCGAAATGAAGCAGAGGTTCCAGACCGCGGCTCTGGATTTATGCAAAACCGCTTCCTGTTTCATGTAAAATGAAAACCGGTTCCGGCAGGGGCGAAATTGCATGACTAACAAAACACGGTGACGGTAATTCTGCCCTGATAAAGTAAAGGACAGTGAGTGGCATTGGTCAATAGCAGCGTTTTCAAAATATTACATCAGGGTTGACGTGAAAGCGCCGTCCCTATTTCTCCCTATTAAGCCATTGAGGGGCATAATCTCAGATTTAGGGACGGCAAATAGTTGATTACAAAAAAAAAATGTTCATACATCTAGCAAACTTCAAACTCGCTCTTTGACAAAAAATAAACAAGCATTCCATTACATACTATTTACAGTAAATGGTATATTGCATTTTCCCAAATACTTAAACAAATTAATTAATCTTTATTTAAAAAACAAAAAAATTAAAAATTCAGAAAAACTTAAAAAAAAATATTTTTTTAATTTTTGTAATTTTTTTAATTTTTTTTTTGTGAAAAAGGAAAAAAAAAAGAAAATAAGTGATAGTTTTTTTAAGTTTAACCCCCATAACTTATTTGTTTTTGGGGGGATTAGTTTTAAAATTGGTAGAATTGACCCTTATAATAGTTATTTATGGTACTAGTGGGTAAAGTAAGATATTGCCTATGAGAAAATTAACTTGCAAGGCGTTAGCCAAGCAGGTTAATTTTCGAGAGGGCAATATCGGTTTACCCAAGGTTTTATCCAATAAATAGCTTAGGAATTCATATTTTTATTAAAAATTTTAATGACATTTACAAGAAAATAATTTGACAAGTGACAGTTGAGTGGGTAAAATAAATAATTATCCACTCAATAAAGTAAAAGCCACGCGGGGGTTATTATTGAGTTTATCTATTTAAAATAAAGCTGGCAATTGTCTTATTATCTGTATATATATATATATATATATATATATATATATATATATATATATATATATATATATATTGGATAAAAGTAATTTTTCCTAAAAAAGTTACGTTTATCGAATTTTTTTCAGCTTTTTTCGTGTTTTTTTTTAAGATTAACCCCCATAGTTGTTTTGGTTTTTGGGGGGATAACCTTCAAAAACAAAAGGGATCATCTCCTCGTAGAACTTGATTTTTCCTGAAAATTTCAAGTCGATCGTGTTATTCGTTTTTGAGTTATCGTGTTCACAAAAATCGTGACATCGGACGGACGGACAGACGGACGACGAAAGGACATTTGAAAAAAAAAAGTTGGTTATTTTTTCACGAAACAAATTTATATCCAAGATGTTTTTGTCTATGACGATTTTTGATTTTTCTTTTTTTTTGAAAATTCGACACTACCGTATAATTATTATACTATATTATACTATCTTATACTATATTATACTATATTATACTATATTATACTATATTATACTATATTAGGGGAAGATAGCCTATATCGTACCGGTCCGCAAATCGTACTTTTTTAATTTCTCTAACTTCTAAAAGATTTTTGAGACAAATTTCAATAATAGCTAGGTTGGAGATAAACCCTCATACACAATTTGGTCATTGTAAATTAACATCTAGGTATAGATAAGGTCGGTCAAAAAAAAATTGCTTAAACTGATGTATGTATCTGTAAGTTTTTCTAAGGATATTTCTGTTCAGTGAGTACAGTTACCAAATTGTTTTATGCGTAATTACATTAATTAATATCAGTAGAATTATCATATAAACAAAACATATACATATTTTTTAGTTTATACATTATATTTTTTATTTTTATGTAAAATAGGAAAGTTTCATAAATCGTACCGGTATTAATTTTTGTAAATCGTCCAGGGTTCAATTCCTGTAGGATATGATTAAAGTTGTGTTTTTCTTTTTTTCGATAACATTATGATAAAAAATCATAGAAACTTGTAATTTACATAATTTATTCTGGTTATTGACAATTAAAAATAAATAAAAAATTACTTCCTATAAAGTCCGTTAAATTCATGGGTAATATATGTAGTTAAATAAATTCTAATGAGTAAATGGAAAAGCCTTTTTATCTTGGCATTATTTTTTTTAATTTAAACCAAAAATAAATAATTACGGTAAGATTATTAAGAAGGTACGATTTAGGCAACCAGGTTCCCAAATCGTACCGTTTGCAGACCTTAGCAAAACATGTAAAAAATTGATTATAAATGTTATGAAGTTTAGTAAAAAAAAATTAAGTTCAAAAATGATTATACTTTATCTTAAAATAAAGAGCAAAGTCTAAAATGTAACCAATTATGAAAAATATAAAAAAATATCTTAGGTGGTACGATTATAGCGACCTTACCTCATACTATATTATACAGAGCGGTCCAAAAGTCACCCCCCCCCTCATAACTTTTGAACCAGTTGAGATATCGACTTCAAATTTGGAACTTTTAAATAAGACAAGTTATACTATCTTTTAGCATATTAATACTTTCAGCTCTTAAAATGTGGGCAGGGGGGCATGGGGGCACATTTTTTTAAATGGAAAGGGGGGTCGTGTAATACATCATTTTAAAGCTTATAAAATTCTCCATTTAACTCCATATTTTTTTTTTGTAATAATTTGAATATATATTTTTAAATTTAAAAAAAAATTGGGTTTAAAATGGGGTTGAAAATGGGTATTAATGTCAAAATTCCTCTAAAAAAAAAACAAATAATTTTTTAAAAATGCCTAATTTCATCATAAAAAAATGTTAATTATACTTTTAAACTAATTTTAGTTGACATAAATTTATAAAAAAAACTTAAAAAATCGAATGTTTTAGCACAAAAAATTGAAAAATCAAAACCTTAAAAAATATTTTAAAAAAATTAAAAAATACTAGTTTAAATAGAGAATTTTATAAGCTTTAAAATGATGTCTCACACGACCCCCCTTTCCATTTAAAAAAATGTCCCCCCATGCCCCCCTGCCCATATTTTAAGAGCTGAAAATATCAAATATATGCTAAAAGATAGTTTAAGTTGTCTCATTTGAGAGTTCTAAATTTAAAGTCGATATCTCAACTCGTTCAAAAGTTAAAAAGGGGGGGTGGACCGCTCTGTACTATTCGATACTATTCGATACTGTTCTAGCGCAGGCGCAGTGAACTGTATAATAAATGGTCTTCAGATTTAAAATAGTGAAGTCACTCTATCTAGGATCGAAAAAGATTTGTATAGGGACGGCAAAAAAATAAATAGGGACGGTCAACCCTATTAAACCCAACATTACGCGCTTCATTTTCGGTATACGAAATTTCGTTTCCGGCTCCGTTCCTTTGATATAACTCAATAATTCTTTGAGCTAGGTGTATTGAAAGGGCCTAAAAAATATTATTCTTGTGTACTTTTCTTGTTTTTCAAATAGTTATACCAAACCAAAACGCTTTTGGTTTGGTTTTTAATAAAAAATCTTTTTTTTTTGCTTTTGCTACTACAGCAAAATTTTAAGCGAATTTAAATAGGGTTGTTAACGATTTTAAATATTGTTTTTCTAGACTTATAATTTACAATGTGCACTGTTTTTTACAGAAAATTACCTTAAATGCAGAGAAGAATTCATGAATTCACTTGATTTAACAAAAAAATATATTTCTCATAGATTTACGCGTTTTTCTCACGCCTTTTCGTACTAACCTTGCGTACACCACAATAACTCTGGAATGTTCAATTAAACTCGAATCGTATTACACTTCTACATCATACTGTTATTCTCTTTATCTTTGTTTACGCTACAAATTACGAATTTTCTTCTCCGCAAAGATATTTCTCGTTAAAAATATTCTTCGTTCTAATGTGTCAAATGAACCGTTTGGCTTGCGGAACGGCCTGTAAATGTGCGTTCTTCTCTTTACATTCCTTTATTACATTACAATTTTTATACTGTTCACAGCGCGGAAGCGCTAGAAGAGTATAATACGGTACACGGAGTTCCTGAAGGATTACTAGCTCTGGGAACATGCGGCGTAATATTTTCAAGAGATTTGTTACGTAACATTTTATTTTTTACAAAAAGTAAAGAAATTGAAAGGAAACCAGTTTTTACTGGTTATTGCTTCCATGTTTTAACCAAAAACCGGCCTGAGATAATTTCCGCAACCGGTTAACCGAAAACCGGTTATTGCCTACCCTGGTGGAAAATAACGTTAAATCGACTTGAGCTAACGTTAGATAAACGTGGTTTGAATGTTAGATGCCTAACGTTAGAATCTAACGGTTATCTAAAGTTATAAATTTTACCAAACGTTTGATAAACGTTATTCTAACGTTAGGCAACTAACATTAGGAATTCTAAAGTTAGAAACCGGGACATTTATACATTAAATACGCGTTAAATATCACGTTAAATTTCTACTAGGGTATGGTTTTCCATCTGTATTTTTTTTTGTTTAGATGATTTTGTGAACGCCTTGTGCAATAACAGAAAAATCTGGTGGATCAAGGTAGCAAAAGATCTACACAATATAGAACCATCCACAGCTAAATCCAGAAAACTTGTTTTTGGAAAAAAATGTTAAATAAAATTCTGCAGAGTCATAGAGGCACAGATTTTTCTGTAGACCTACTTCATCTCATTAATCTTTTAGGAACATCGTGGGTAGGTACCATAACAAACATTTTTGGATAAAAATGTGAAATGAGAAGAAACTTAAAAAGATACCTATTTTGAAATTAATCCCCCCCAAGAAAGGTTATGAGGGTCACGGCAATAGGTTGGATAAGAGTGTAGCTTAAGTCAATCCTACCAATTTCGAAAAAAAATATTAATATTTAAGAGTGTAGCTTAAGTCAATCCTACCAATTTCGAAAAAAATATTAATATTTAAGATTTCAAAAAATTAAAAAAAAAGAAGGAAAAGTCCAATAAACTCAACATTTTTAGAAAAGATTACTTTGGTAAATAGAAATAATGTTGCCAATTAAAAAAAAAACGTAAAAAACAGAAGAAATTTAAAAACTTTAATGAAGTTAAAATGTTTAGGAAAAGTTTCTTTAATTGAAAAAAGAACTCATAGCAATTTAAACAAGCCGTGAAGATATGTAATGCTACGAATTCCATTATATATTATTCACAGCAAATGGTATATTGTATTTTCCCAGATAATGATTTAAAAAAAAATACTGCTGCTAACAAAATAATACTTTCCCCTATAGGCCTAGGTTCATTAAAATCAAAAACGAAAAAAATAAAAAAAAAATTAAAAAAAAATAAAAAAAATAAAAAGTTTTTCAAAAAAAAAAAATTCCAATAAAAGTTCCTAAAACGAAAAATAAATTGAAAAAAAAATGTTTAAAAAAATTTTTTTTTCACCTCATTTTACCCTCTTACCTCAATCCGAGCCTAAAAATTTGGACTTTTGGACTTTGGACCTATTGTCCAAATTTAAAGTCTTTAGCCCGAAGCGTTCTTGAGTTTCATGGTCACAACTTTCCCGCACACAGACCGACCGACCGACCGACAGACAGAAATTTTTTGAAAATTTGAAACTATCGTATAATATTATTCTAGCACAGGCGCTGCGAATAATATAAAAATATCTATTTATAAACATAAAAGTTATGGGGGCGCTTTTTCTTAGTAGGGGAGAGTGGGGATGTTTCGACCTCTTAATGTTTAAATCGTTTTATAAAATATTTAATAAATTATTTTATTTTATTTTTTTATACCAATCTATAGTTTAATATGTTTTCTATTAAATAATATAGTACAAGTTGTATTAATTTAAAGAATAATAAGTTTTATAAATTAAAATAAAAATAGTTACTTTTAATTGAAACATTCCTCTAGGGTGGGAGGTTTCAACCAGATGGTGGGGATGATTAAACCAGGGTAAATAAAATTATAAATTTTATTAAAATATTTAAAATTTATTATTAAAACTTTATAATATAGTTCTAATATAGTTATTAAAATATAGAACCAACATTAAAATGAACCAAAAATTATAATTTAATAATTATTAATGTTTTATTAAAAATAACTAGAACATGAACAAATAATATTAGACTAATATTAAAAGGAACTATAAATTATTTAACTAATATAAATAAAAATATAATACAAAACTACCTAGTAAGTAGCAGGTAATCTGAAAATACGAACCAATATTAAAAGTATATTGTAAAACCAAAAAACGGATTGGATTTTTAATATTATTTTAATTTTTCGAATGTTCCATCCAGTGGTCGAATCATCCCTATATGCTCATATTTTAAATAATATGATGATACCCGGTAAAATAAACGATATAGATTAGGTTCAGTGCATGAAAATGAAGCCAATAAAACACTTGTTTAATCATATAAAACCGATTTTGAATAAATTTTACCACTAGAAAAATATCAATAAAAAAATGTAGAACCAAAACCTTACCTGATTTTCACAAAAAATTTATTTTTTCGTAATTTTTCTTAGACCTTTCCGAATTTGACCAAACTTTAACTAGGCACTATAGCCACTAAATTTATTAGTTGGCACTACTGGAAGCACGCAAAATTTAAATAGTTTTTAAATAAAATCAAATGGTTGAATCCTCCCACTGGTCGAAACATACCCACTCTCCCCTACAGTTTAAAAAATCAAGTACTCACACAAGATAAAATCAATTAAATTTTGGAAAGTATATCCTGTAAAAACGCAATATACGACCCACTGTGAAGAGTATACTATGGAATGTAAAGCACGCACGTAGTTTTAGAAGAGCATTATTTCGAAACGTTTCATAAAATTATAAAATTTTTAAAAAAGTCCGATAAACTTTAAATTTTCTTATTTTTTTCATGACACATTTGTATCCAAGAATTTTTTGTCTATGACGTTTTTTGGCGATTTTGGAAAATTTTACTACGGTATGATAAATAAATATGATCGATTTGAACACGAGAGCGCGAATATATTCTGAGAAATATATCGAGAGAAAACGCAACATATTTTCCTTTGTGAAGAGTATGCAACAGCATACGTAGCATTATATAACTTCACGACTTGTTGCTTGTAGCGGAAGTCTCTCTCATAATACGCTGGGATTTGTTTGATACAAATTAATGCTTTGATGATAGAGGCAAAAAGATATACAAGGTGTCACAGAAAGGGAAGTGATCTCTAGAGCCTGGCGCACTATGCTGCCCAAAAATGAAAAACGAAATTTCATAAATGATGATATCCTCGCCGATTGAGGCGGGGCTGAGGGATTTGGTCACGGATTTGGCTAATTATTTTTTTATGTGTAGCCCACCGATGTTAGAGAAAAACCTCCACGGGATTTTTTTCAAAAACGCCCCCTTTTGAAAATATGATTTTTTAATTTTTTTTTTAATTTTGAATTTCTCAAAAATATGACATTGACGTGCAATAACTCAAAAACTATTTACTGCGGTTTTCGCCATTAAAAAAATCATATTTTTTTCTATCGAATTTTATCAAATTAGTTTTGACAGTTTTTTGTTTTTTTTTTAAGATGGCGGGGAAAAATTTTGAGGTCATTTTTCAAAAACTCCATTTTTTATTTTATTGAAAATTTCAGGATCAACTACTTTTTTGTTATTTCCTTGCTAGAACCAATAGCCAAAAAAAACGGAATTTTACCAACTTTTTCGAACTTTATTCATCTTGAAAAAACAAAAAAAGTCAATTACGTAATTGTACAAAGACAATTGGCCGTATCTATCATAACTTAAGTTACGATAAAATTTTATCGTAAGGCATTAATGCCTTAAGCCATTATTGCCTTAAGGCATTACTTATTAGTATAATACTAATAATTAAGGAGATACGTTTGTTTTGCCTTAGTAACGGTAAGTTACGGCAAATGTCTCTAGTAATAGTTATGGAAAACAATCGGGACTTTCGTTGACAATTAAATTGCTTTATACAGTGCAATCTCTTATTATTTAAAATAATTTATCTTAATAAGTATTTTTATAAGAAAAGAAGATCAAGGTACGTAAAATGATATAATATTCGCTAATAAACCTTTTTTTCTTCATTTTGTTCATGAAGTTAAATATAATAAATTTTAAAGTGGTAACTATAAAAATTTCTATTTTACCGAGATTTTACTATTTAATTATCCAATAATTAACATTTTTATAACATTAACAACTAAAATAACCTTTTATCTTTCTGATTCAAATCAAATTTGAAACTATTTTGACTTGGAATATAATTTTTATTGACTGAGAACATCGAAAATTAAAAACTGTTAATATCTCAAAATGGCCAAAATACAAGTTACCGTGCTGTTAAGTTAATATATTAGCTTAGCTTATTAGAAACTGTAATGATGCATTTTTTGAAAAAATATTTTTTCAACAAAAATTATTAAAAAGTGACCAAATCCCAACCATAACTTCAAAATAGCTCAAAAATGATTTAATCACAAACGATATGATTAAATACTATAAGCTGGTATGGGTTTGGACTTTTCGCATACTTGTTAATAAGTACTTCCTAATTTTTTTTAGATTTTTTGAAAGTGCCGTTTTGGACCCGGTTTCCAAAATATCGAAAACGCGGTAAAACCGCTTGTCAGCGCAATCTTTTTTGCGATTATCTGGGGAACTATATTAACTAAAGAGCTGATTCAGTACTCACTTTAAAGCTATTTTACTGCTCTTTTAAATTATACTAAAAAATATTACTTTGGGACAAAAACGTGTTATTTCCAAAAAAGGGTATATTATAAAGTAATATTAATCAAAGACCGACAGTTTTTAATTTTTTCAAATTTTTTGTAAATATTCGTATACTTTTTGACATCCATTTTCAAGATAGCAAATTAAAGGGTTCACCATTTGAGATAAATCTTAAAGTCCGCTGTCACGCGCGGTCTACTATCGCGGCAACCGTGTAGAATCTTGCCGCGACCGTGCTCACCTTTTATTATTTTTTAGGTGAACCCTTTAATTTGGTATCTTGAAAACGGGTACAATAATAAATTTGTAGTAGTGAAAATTAAAACTAGTAATAATTTGACAAGTAATTAATTTCTAATAATAATAAATTACTTAAATAAATGATAAATCATTTTCCATAATTAATCACTTGCCAGTTTACTACTAGTATTACTGCCAGTAATAATTACTAGAAAATTTCTGTGAGGGGTAGCATATATGCAAATTTATTCAAATTGTTCAATAAATAAATAAACATTTAAGCAATTTTATCAATACATCATGTTGATCCTGAACAAACATTAACTTTAAGTGACTTCCAACAGAAACCAAAAGTTAATCCGGTTGGTAGGGGTTTTCACATTATTAAAGATAATGGACTTTATCCCTCAAAAGTTTCCATAGTTGACGAGGCATGTAGGATCAAAAGGTGATAAGTTCAACTTAGCTAACGTTTGGAAAAGCGCAAAAAATATGTCATTCTTTTTGTACGAGACTTATAAATCTAAAATCTGAGCCATTTTATTTATTTTTCAGTGGTTCAAAAATTTCCAAAAAATATTAAATATTTTTAGAGAAATTTAAAAAAATTATTTATTCTCTGCACACTGGATGATATATGGAATTTTTCAAAAACGCAAGTTAAAGTTATTTAAAACCCAAAAAAATAAAATAATAGGGAATATTGTCGGCCGAAATAGTATATTCTATAACTAGTATGGAATAGACAATATTCCGTGCGAGCGGAAAGTTTGTCATAAGATCCGGCAGGCGAGTATGATGGTTCCGCGTGCGCGGAATGACTATTCCATGCGTGTTGTAGACTATACTTTTTCTTCGACTGCAAATATGAAACACTGTATGGCTTTAAACTGCGGACAAGGTTAAAAACAATGTTTTTTGTGACTCGACATTGTAAATGCAAGAAAACACATATTTTTAAATAAAGCTATTAATGTTATTTAATAATTTTATCAAATTAGTACTTAAAAAAGATTTTTATTTAATTTTAGCATATATTTACAAATTATATTGCAAAAATTGAAGGTTATGTCAGGTTGTTGTGACAGACATCAGGTTTAAATATTTAACAATAGATGGAGCAGTTTTTATTTTTTGAACTAAATTGATAAAAAACTGGTCAAATATTAAGAAAAACTAATAAACTTTATGTATATTAACTTTAAACTTTAATTTGCATTAAATTATTCAATATTTCATGGTAAAATATATATGTTTCTGCTAATTTTGCTACAGTTTTCTTTACTTTTATAAGCAAGAGATGGCACTACATGTGCTCATTCACTTAATACGGAATATTCATACCGTATCTAGAGCTAGAATGGATTCATTCTTTGTTGGAAAAGTGTGTGTATTTGCTTACATTCTAAAGCAGTCGACTGCAGTCGTAGAAAAACTTATTTTCTACCAGATATTGGCTTTTCTAATTGCGCTACCGGTGCATTTAATTTCATATTATTTGTATTAGACATTATTTTTTCTTCAAGTTACACCCCCAAAACTCTTTTGTTTTAATTGGATTTTTTTTTATATTTGTAGTATTGATGCTTATGATTAAAATATTTTTTTCTCAAAAACTTACGGCTCTCCGAACTTTTTTTTCGGTCTTTTTCGATTTTTTAAAAAGTTTAACCCCCCAAACCTAACTGCTCCGATTTTACTATCGATAGTTTTATGATGTGTAGACCTTCTGCTATAATAGGATTTGCGTTGGCAAGTTACCTTAACCTCCTTAGACCCAGGCGTAAATATTTAAAACTCGGAGTATCAAGTTTGGGCAGAAAAATAATTATTATAGTATAGTTTACGTAATAGGTATTTTAAAACTTTGTTAAACTCACATCGTTTTCAAAACAATATTAAAAAAGGTCTTTTACCACAGATAGATCGCCACATATAACAATCTTGGTAAAAAATTGCAAATTGCTTATTTCGCCACCGTTGGCGAAATGGTATTGAAGAGGTTAACTTAATATTTATTCAGGACCAGCCTGGCACGTTAGTAGATTAAAACACGGATTGTTCATGAACTGGAACGCGCAGAAGAGATTATTATTGGCGTTGTCCTTGATAAACAATTACTTTTGAAAATAAAGAATATTCACCAATTACTTAAACATTACATTACTAGACATTAACCTCGAACTTGAGTGACCCTGACCATCACATATTCTTGCTATTCTTCTAGATTAGATTTATATCTCTTCGTTTCATGTGGTTCAAAATAAATATACAACATTTTAAATGTATGTTTTTCTTTATTAAAAATCAATAAGGGGTCAATTCCCGATAGCAGATTAAAAAAGCTGCAAAAAAAATTTTTGGGATATGTAGCTGGAGATCTTCAACTTTCTCCAGCACCTAAAATATTGAATTCTTGTTAGTTTTAGCCGAAGGCTCTTTTAATCTGAACTATATCCAATTTTCAGCCAAATCTGGCCGAAGCCACTTTTCCTTAACCCTTTAGCTGCTGCGGGCGTATTTATAGGTTGAGCCCAAATACATTGCTTACAGCTTGAAACTGCCGCAAACGTTCTTACACTGATCACCAAAAAATATATATAACTGATCACTATTATTTCTTTCTCGAACTAATAAAGCGCTTAGCAGGAAGTGGTAATGAGTGGGGATTATGGTGGGAGATGGCCTGCTTGAGCTGTCAATCTTGTCCGTGTCGTGACATATCCGAGTCTAATGTTAGAAAAATTTGGTTTAACCCTCAATAGTAATTATCATTTCTACGTAATTTTTTCTGCGTTTCACATTTTTTATACTTTAAATATTTATTATCCAATACATACAGATAATAAGACAGTTACCAGCTTTATTTTAAATAGATAAACTCAATAATAACCCCCGCGTGAATTTTACTTTATTGAGTGGATAATTATTTATTTTACCCACTCAACTGTCACTTGTCAAATTATTTTCTTGTAAATGTCATTAAAATTTTTAATAAAAATATGAATTCCTAAGCTATTTATTGGATAAAACCTTGTATGGCACTCATGGGTAAACCGATATTGCCCTCTCGAAAATTAACCTGCTTGGCTGACGCCTCGCAGTTTAATTTTCTCATGAGCAATATCTTACTTTACCCACTATTAGCATAAATAACTATTTCACACTGCTATAGGCGTCTATGTACGTTTCACGCTGAAAAATCGGGCACACGCGATATATCAGCGTAGAGTAATTCAGCAGCTAAAGGGTTAAGGCCGGTGCGCCGCGCTGCTGAAAATTTTTAAAGTGCTCTAGGGTTATTCTAGCAAACCTTGACATGACTGGGTTTAAATAAAATACAGATTATTATTAGCTATAGCTATAGCTTAAGGTGATCATAAGTTATCGTGCTCACAATATTTCTCGGACAGAACGACCGACAAAAATAAGTCGACCAACCGATCGACCGACCGAGCGACTGACCGATCGACCAAAAGATCGACCGACCGATTCACCGACATTTTTTTTGCTCGAAATTGATTTATATTTATATTTTGCACGAATACAAGGTTTTTCCAAAATTTTAAAGCATTAAAATAGTAAAGTAACACCTGGGACAAAAACAAAAAAAGTACACTCTCGGTATTGCAATACATTGTCTAGATAGTCAGTTTATAATGCAAAAAATATATAGGGACTTTTAATGTAACGTAAGCAACAAATTCCCTTGTAACGTAGGCAATATATATTTCATCTTTTAATACATATTCTGGAATAAAACAGAAATTTAAAGATACATGTACTTAAGTTAAAATCAATGTCACAAAATGTAACGTAAGCAACATTACATAAAATTATAAATTTATCACAAATTAAACCTATTATACTAATTATAAATATACACAGCCTGTCAACAGTCTGCCCCCCCCCCTTTAACTTTTGAACGGCTTAAGATAACAATTTTAAATTTGGAACACATAAGTAAGATAGCCCAAATAATTTTTTGTTATATATTTGGTATGCTTAGGGGACACAATGGAGACAGGGGGGCAAGGGGGGATTTTTTTAAATAGAAAGGAGGGTCCAGTTATACATTATTTTAAAGCTTATAAAATTCTCTATTTGACCACATATTTTTTTAGTTTTTCTGAGCAATTTTTGGGGGTTATTTTAAAGCCCCAAGATTAGGGATTTTCGTCAAAATTTCCTTAAAAAATCAAACAATTTTCGAAAAATGGTTTATTTTATCATGCAAATACATCAGTTATACTTTTAAACTTATTTGAATGATATAAATAAAATTTTACAAAAAAAATCTTAAAAAACGCATTTTTAGCAAAAAATTTAAAAATTAAAACCTTAAAAAAAAGATTTAAAAAATTAAAAATTGTATTGTGGAATAGCGAATATAATAAGCTTTAAAATGGTGTATGTGTGATACCTTCCATTAAAAAAATCCCACCTTACCCCCATGTCTTAATTGTGCCCCCTAGCATATTAAATATATACTAAAAAAATATTTGGGTTATGTTATTTAAATTTTAAGTTTAAGACGTTCAAAAGTTAAAGGGGGGGAGGCGGACTTTTGACACGTTCTGTATGTTTTGTTACTTTGTTATTTACTAAAAATAAATACTGTATTTAAATATTGTCTTTTAATATAATTGATAATATAATTGACATTTAATGTTTAAAAGTTCAAATAGGCGTAAGATGTAACGTAAGCAACGCTGGAATTACCATCTAGCACCTAAACTATTACTTTATGAGACTTGTGTCCGTGTACACTTCTGATAAGAATGTCGAGAACATATTCAAAATTTAGCTAAGGGCCACTTGCACCAACTTTTGGTACGGGATTATCTCAGCCAAACCGAGTTTAAGTTAAAAATGCTGCGTTATGATTGGTCGGCCGTCAATTTAATCCAAGTTTAAAGTTAAATCATCATTGGTGCAAGTGGCCCTAAATCGGCTAAATCTAACCTTCATAGAAGGGGTCAGCTAGCTATTTCATTGTCAAATTTGATTTCAAAGCCAAAAAGTATGTAAGAAAGATATTGGCTAAGGGTAACGTTTATTCTTTTTTGTGGGCCAGTGTAATTATTTGTTGAGTGCAAAGAACATATTGAGAAAAAAAATTGACCTAAGACCTACCATTGTATGATAATATTATATAGGTTAATAGTTTATAATATGTGACAAATATTTATTTTATATCAAATAATAAAAATATTAAAAACAAGCTGTGAAAATATATAACGCTTCGCATTACACAGTGCACTGTAAGATTCAGGATACAATTTATATTCATGCTTTAAAATTTAATTTTTTTACTATTATACCGGGTGTTTTTTTTTTAACCTGAAACTTTTAAATATCTCCAATACCATGCATTTTAGAAAAAGAGATGTCAGACAAAAGTTGTTTATTTTAATAGAGGAAACAAAATGGCGTATTCATTTTTTACGGATATTTACGTTTTCAAGGTCATTTCAAGGTCAACTTTGTTTTTTTAAATGGATGCATATATATTTTTAGTTTTGTTTAATTCTCCCCAAAAAAATTAAAATCTTTTGTAAAAAGCTTTTTTTTAACGGACTTTTAGTTGCGGAGATAACACAGCCACACAAAATCAAAAAAGTTGCATCTCCGACGGACTTTACTAGTTAATTCCTATGTATTTTGAGCCGCTGAATCCGAATCTGAGGTTGAAATTTGAAATTTAGCTCTCATTTTTAACATATATCCTTGCGAAAAGTATGTTTTTTGAGGTTATGTTGAAAATGGGAGCTAACTTTTAATTCCAACCTAAGATTCGGTTTCAGCGGCTCAAAATACATGGGAATTGACTAGTCAAGTCCGTCGGATATCCAACTTTTTTAATTTTGTTTGGCTGTGTTATCTGCAACAAAAAGTCCGATCAAGAAAAGTTTTTTACAAAATATTTTTATTTTTTTGAGGAGAATTAAATAACAGTAAAAAAAATATATGTTTCTATTTAAAAAAACAAAGTTGACCATGAAATGACCTTGAAAACGTAAAAATCCGTAAAAAATAAATACGCCATTTTGTTTCCCCTATTAAAATAAATATCTTTTGCCCGACATTTGTTTTTCTTAAATGCATAGTATTCGAGATATTTGAAAATTTCAGGTTAAAAAAAACACCCGGTATACTATAACACAGCCACACAAAAAAAAATAATATCCAGAGACTATACCAATGCATTTTTATAATTTTGGGGTCGCTGAAACAGAATCAGATCTCAGAATTGCTCCATCAGATCCCATTTTTTTTCTATCCATAAAAACATCTGAACTTAAGGAATTTTCGTAACATTT